>VDFB02271358.1:37685819-37697551 GCA_007258455.2 Sequoia sempervirens
AACAAAATTTTTTTGGGGAAAAATTTGACAAACCAAAAGTATGAGTTTTTTAAAAAGTCGAGAAAAAATCATATTTAAAAAAAAGGTAAAAAATTGTAGAACAATAGATAAAGTATATTTATTTTGAAATTGAAAGGTATTTCCATAGCATATAGAGATATTGAGAGCAAATAAAAAAAATATTTTAACTAATGAATTAGAAAAAATCATTTTTTATAGTTTATATTCATATCGTTGATTACATTTTATTGCACATCTTTCAAAGTCAAAGCATTACTTCACACTGCATAACTAATAACTAGATGTTGATAGATGGCAAAATTTCAATTACAATATAGTTTTTACAAAGTCAACCTAATATGTTATGCAATTAATTCACATTGCATAACTAATAAGTAGAAGCAGCTACCAATTGCATTTTCTTATCATGGCATTCTATGAGGCTAGATTTCTTTGACGTATTTTATCAAATAGTTCACTGCCTTGTCTATGTTACCACATTTTTCATACATGTCTACCAAATTTTTTTGTCAAATAGTTCACTACCTTGTTCCTATGGCTAAAATCATAAAACAAGTTCTTTCAAACAAGCTATGGATGCTTGGAAAAATCCTATCAAAAGCATAATAGCAAGCAATACTATAGACAAGGCAATGAACTGCTTGAAAAAAATGCCTGAAAGAAATGTGGTCTCATGGTGATGGAATTCCATGACATGAAAATTGCTATAAATTTTCATGTCATTCCATCACCATGAGACCACATTTCTTTGAGGCATTTTTTCAAACAATTCATTTCCTTGTCTATGCTACCACATTTTTCATACATGTTTACCAAAGCATTTTATCAAACAGTTCATTGCCTTGCTACTATGGCTAAAAGCCTAAAATAGGTGCTTGCAAACAAGCTATGGATGCTTGGAAAAAATCTATCAAAGCATAATAAGAAGCAATAGCATACACAAGGCAGTGGACTGTTCAAAAGAATGCCTCAAAGATATGTGGTCTCAATGTGCTTGTCATGGCATTCCATCACCAAGAGAACACATTTCTTTGAGGATTTTTTTTCAAACAATTCGCTGCTTTGTCTATGCTACCACATTTTTCATACATGTCTACCAAAGAATTTTATCAATTAATTCACTGCCTTGCTGATATGGCTAAAAGTCTAAAATAGGTGCTTTCGAACAAGCTATATGGATGCTTGGAAAAAATCCATCAAAGCGTAATAGTAAGCAATAGCATAGACAAGGTAGCGAACTATTTGAAAAAATGCCTCAAAGAAATGTGGTCTCATGGTGATGGAATGCCATGACAAGAAAATTACCTAGATTGTCATGGCATTCCATCACCATGAGACCACATTTCTTTGAGGCATTTTTTCAAATAGTTTACTACCTTGTCTATGCTACCACATTTTTCATACATGTCTACCAAAGAATTTTATCAAAAAGTTCAATGTCTTGCTACTATGGCTAAGAGCCTACAACAAGTGCTTTCGGAAAAGAAATGGATGCTTGGAAAAAATCTAGCAAAGCATAATAGTAAGCAAAAGCGTAGTGAACTAGTAGTATGCAATGAATGCTCCCATGTTTTACAAATGAGGGGTGAGCTCAATTTATAGGCTCCTCAAATACAATTCAATGGCCAAGATTGATTTTGAATCAACGATTGAGATTAAAAAATAAAACCCTAATTAGGGTTTTTGACAACTAACTACCTCTCGACTAATGAGAAAATTACATTTGGGGACACTTGTCCTTCTGCTAAATATAAACCAACAATAAAAATTTGTTGCATTATGAAGTGTTAGGTTCATTGAACCTAGACATGCTAGCTTGGAAAAATGTGATTGGTTGGAAGATGATGAGGCACCATCTCAGCATGTTGGATGTCCCCTTTGATCCTGCCTAAGGCGAACTTCAAGATATGTTTTACAACTCCTATTTTCAGCCTGGGGTGGACTTTAAGTTGTCTTTTCCATGTATGCTTTGAGTTGGGCCGACTTTACATTGTCTTTTCCATGTATGCTTTGAGTTGGGAAGAATTTACCTTTGTCTTAGACAAGAATTATTCAATCCAAGAGCGGACTTGACAGTAGTTTGGACATACATTTTCTTTCCCAAGTGGACTTTGCATCATCTTGGACATTTTCCTTGACCATGGGCATGGCAAACTTTGCTTGTGCCTTGCCAAGATTGGACGAACTTGCTCTTGACTTAGACATGCTTATTTTCCTTCCAAGCAAAAACTGAGAGAGGTTATTTTAGAAGGGAACAACATGATCCCATAGGTTCAGATGAGAATTTTCTAAGCATCACGGTGTCTGATTAACGTCATGTTGAAGTTTGCAGCCATTTTGCACTTCAGACTCTTAAGGGATTCAATCGGTTGAACGTAGCTCAGAGCAATTCAACGTGTTTGGGTGTGAAAGAGGACCATGCATAGCATAAAATTACCCACTCAGATGGGTTGGAATAGTTAGTTTGGTCACACAAGTTGCAGAACGAAAGTTGCACCACTTTGTAACTTTGCACTACTTGCATTTGACAACTTTTTCCCCAAGCGAAATCTTGCCACCACAGGAAAATGCCTCTAAGATAGTGAAAAATGAGAGAGGTTATTGTAGAGGGGAACAACATGATCCCATAGGCTTAGACAAGAAGTTTCTAAGTGTCACGGTGTCCAAGTAATGTCATGTTGAAGTTTTTAGCCATTTTGCACTTCAGACTCTTAAGGGATTCATCTAGTTGAACATAGCTTTGAGCGATTCAGTCATTTGGGTATGAAAGAGGACCATGCCTAGTGTAAAAATATCCACTCGGATGCATTGGAATAGTTAGTTTGGTCACACGGGTTGTAGAATGAAAGTTGCACCACTTTGCAACTTTGCACTACTTGCATTTGACAACTTTTTCCCTAAGTAAAATCTCACCGCCACGAAAAACCACCTCTGAGATAGTGAAAACTGAAAGAGGTTATTGTAGAGGGGCACAACATAATCCCATAGGCTCAATAGAGAAGTTTCTAAGTGTCACGGTGTCCGAGTAATGTCATGTTGAAGTTTACATCCATTTTGCACTTCAGACTCTTAAGGGATTCAGTTGGTTGAACATAGCTCAGAGTGATTCAGCACGTTTGGGTGTGAAAGAGGACCATTCCTAGCATAAACATACCCACTTGGACATGTTGGAATAGTTAGTTTGGTCACACGAGTTGCAAAACGAAAGTTGCACCACTTTGCAACTTTGCACTACTTGCATTTGACAACTTTTTCCCCAAGCGAAATCTCACCACCATAAGAAAACGCCTCCGAGATAGTGAAAACCAAGAGAAAATATTGTAGAGGGGCACAAAAAAATCCCATAGGCTCAGAAGATAATTTTCTAACTGTCATGGTGTTGAGTAATGTTATGGTGAAGTTTGCAGCTATTTTTCACTTCAGACTCCTAAGGGATCCAGCCAGTTGAACGTAGGTTGGAGAGATTCAGCGCATTTGGGTGTGAAAGAGGACTATTCCTAGCATAAATATACCCACTTAAATGTGTTGGAACAATTAGTTTGGTCACATGAGTTGCAAAATGAAAGTTGCACCACTTTGCAACTTTGCACTACTTACATTTGACAACTTTTTCCCCAAGCGAAATCTCACCGCCATAGGAAAATGCCTCCGAGATAGAGAAAATAGAGAGAGGTTATTGTAGAAGGGTACAACATGATACCATAGGATTAGATGATAATTTTCTAAGCATCACAGTTTCCGAGTAATTTCATGCTAAATTTTTTAGCCATTTTACACTTCAGACTCTTAAGGGATTCAGTTAGTTGAATGTAGCTTGGAGCGATTTGGCGTGTTTGGGTGAAAAAGAGGACCATGCATAGCATAAATGTACCTACTCAAACACGTTGGAACAATTAGTTTGGTCACATGAGTTGCAAAACAAAATTTTCACCACTTTGCAACTTTGCACTACTTGCATTTGACAACTTTTTCCCCAAGCGAAATCTTGCCGCCACAGGAAAACACCTCCGAGATAGAAAAAATAAAGAGAGGTTATTGTAGAGGGGCACAACATGATTCCATAGGCTCTGATAAAATTTTTATAAGCATCATGGTTTCTGAGTAACATCATGCTAAAATTTGCAGCCATTTTTCACTTCAGGCTATTAAAGGATTCAACCGATTGAACATAGCTCGGAGTGATTCAGCACGTTTGGGTGCAAAAGAGGACCATTTCTATCGTAAACGTACCCACTTGAATGCGTTGGAATAGTTAGTTTGGTCACACGAGTTGCAAAACAAAAGTTGCACCACTTTGCAACTTTGCACTATTTGCATTTGACAATTTTTTCCCCAATTGAAATCTCGCCGCCACAGGATAACGCCTCTAAGATAGCGAAAACTAAGAGAGTTTATTGTAGAGGGGCACAACATGATCCCATATGCTCAGATGATAAGTTCTAAGCATCACGGTGTCCGAGTAATGTCATGCTGAAGTTTGCAGCCATTTTGCACTTTAGACTCTTAAGGGATTCAACCAGTTGAATGTAGCTCGGAGCGATTCAATGCTTTTGGGTGTGAAAGAGGACTATTACTAGCGTAAACGTACCCACTCAGACACGTTGAAATAGTTAGTTTGGTCACACGAGTTGCAGAACGAAAGTTGTACCACTTTGCAACTTTGCACTACTTGCATTTAACAACTTTTTCCCCAAGCAAAATCTCGCTACCAGGAAAACACCTCCAAGATAGAAAAAACTGAGAGAGGTTATTGTAGAGGGGAACAACATGATCCAATATGCTTAGACAAGAAGTTTTTAAATGTCACTATGTTCAAGTAACGTCATGCTGAAGTTTGCAGTCATTTTGCACTTCAGACTTTTAAGGGATTCAGTTAGTTGAACGTAGCTCTGAGCAATTCGGCATGTTTGGGTGCGAAAGAGGACCATGTCTAGTGTAAATGTACCCACTCAGATGTGTTGGAAAAGTTAGTTTGGTCAGATGAGTTGCAGAATGAAAGTTGCACCACTTTGCAACTTTACACTACTTGCATTTGACAACTTTTTCCCCAAGCAAAATCTTGCTGTCACAGGAAAACGACTCCAAGATAGAAAAAAATGAGAGACGTTATTGTATAGGGACTCAAAAAGATCTCATAGGATTAGACGAGAAGTTTCTAAGCATCACGATGTCCGAGTAACATCATGTTAAAGTTTGTAGCCATTTTGAACTTCAGACTATTAAGGGATTCAGCCAGTTGAACGTAGTTCAAAGTGATTCAACGTGTTTGGGTGTGAAAGAGGACTATGCCTAGCATAAACGTACCCACTCAGACACGTTGAAACAATTATTTTGGTCACACAAGTTGTAGAATGAAAGTTGCACCAATTCGCAACTTTGCACTACTTGCATTTGACAACTTTTTCCCCAAGCGAAATCTCACCGCCACAGGAAAACACCTCCGAGATAGAAAAAACTGTGAGAGGTTATTGTAGAGGGGCTCAACACGATCCCATAGGCTTAGACGAGAAGTTTCTAAGCATCACGGTTTCTGAGTAATGTCATGCTAAATTTTACAGCCATTTTGCACTTCAGACTCTTAAGGGATTTAGCCAGTTGAACGTAGCTCAGAGTGATTCGGCGCATTTGGGTGCAAAAGAGGACCATTCCTAGCATAAATTTACCCACTCAAATGTTTTGGAATAATTACTTTGGTCACATGAGTTGTAGAATGAAAGTTGTACCACTTTGCAACTTTGCACTATGTGCATTTGACAACGTTTTCCCCAAGTGAAATCTCGCCGCCATAGGAAAACGCCTCTAAGATAGAAAAAACTGAGAGAGGTTATTATAGAAGGTCACAAAATGATCCCATAGGCTTAGACGATAAGTTTCTAAGAATCACGGTGTCTGAGTAACATCATGTTGAAGTTTTTAGCCATTTTGCACTTTGGACTTTGAAGGGATTCAGCTAGATGAACATAGCTCAGAATGATTCCGTGTGCTTGGGTGTGAAAGAGGACCATGCCTAAACATGACTAAAATTCACTTCCAATTTCTTTCCCCATGAACTACAACAAGATGACTCTTGAACTTCCACCATTTGACAATAAGTTGCAATTTTGACAACTTTTACACAATTTTGCAATTTTTGCAATATTTTGCAACTTAGACCTTCCAACCACCTAAATACCTATAAAATGACTCCTTACATCATAAAATTGTCTAAATGACCTTATTTTTTGAACAAAAAGACTCAAATACCCCTCAACAACCAAAAGACCTCAGTTGTCAACATTTGCATAAAATGCTCTTGGTGCCCCTGCACCAGTTAGTGCTTAGGGAATCTTAATATTTTTGGTCATGATAAGGTCCTTTTTGATGCAATGAAAGGGATTTCCACAACTATCCAAACTTGATCACATGTACTTACTTTGGAATGATACAATCAAATTGACCTTGAACGCTTGAAAAGGGGCTCTAATTAGCCCACTTTAACAAAGGAACTCTCCTTCAATCTTGCTGCCCACTAAAAATACCATTGGAAAGTCCTCAAACTAACTCCAAAACCACAAATTCTTCAACCATTGAGTCAAAAATCCCTTTCTAAGACCCTCTTTCATGAAACCCTCATTTTTTACCAAATACGCAGGTGTTTATTGAAAAACCCATCTCCAGATCTCATTCAACCTCAAAATATTTTCAAACACTCTTATTTCACCCTAAAAAAACTTAATTCACCTTTAAATTATGCTACCCCCAAATTTCTCACACATTTCCTTCTTAAAACCTCTCAATTTCACTAATTTTCACTCTTTGTTCAACTAGGGCTTCAAGCCCAAACATCCAAATGACCTACCATTCCTCTGCAGACCTTCTATCACATCAAACTCCACCTAATAACACTGAAACAACCAAGTTCTAACCTTCTTCCAAACTATTTATTTAATCTGCTACTTCAAGCTATGCCTCCTAGGCCTAAATTCATGCTTTTTCCACAAGGGCAACGTGGAAATTTCCACCAAATGACTTTTCCACCCAATTTATTCTACTGCAACTTAGTGGAATGGAATAATTACGTGTAGGGGGCATGTGTGCATGATTTCAGGAGCAGGGGTGGCCATTTGGGGGTTTGGGCATGATGCGTAGTTGTCAAGAATGTGTGTTTTGAGTGAAATTTGGAGGATCAGAGTAGGTAGTGATGGAAAACACTTGGGGCAACACTTTTTAAGAGTTAATTAGGCAAGGTCAGACATATTTGAAGGTGTTGTAGGCATTGAAATAGTGAGGAGAGGTCTGGAGGTGAGGTTTTCAATAAACCCCCTTTGAAACTTGTCAAAAGTGAGGGTTTTGAGTTTTGGAGTGTTGGTGAGTGTTTCATTGGAAGATGATTGTTGATTTACTGCTTATGTATCCTGGTCATGACTGTCCAATGGTGTTTTGTGTCTAGAAGGAATATTAAAGGGTAGTTGGTTTGTTGAGAGTTTGCCACCCTGCTCTGCATCACTTTGGCATGTTTATCAACATAAAACTATGATATTTTTTAAATTTCAATATGTAATGATAATGCAATATGAAATATGTAGTGTGAGACAATGACATTTGTGTATTTAAACTTTAAATTTAAAATGTTAAACTTTACCATTGTTCTTGTCTTCAAAGTTGTTTAAAATATATAAGTTAACCATAAGATAACTAAGCAATATATGATATAATTTAACCATTATTCATTATTTTTTATTGTCAACTATATAATATAACCATTATTTTTTATGCTATTGTACATTCATATTTAACCATTGCTCAAGTTTAAATTTTTGAATAGTTTAAACATGCACATGACGAACAAATTATCCAATAATCAAGTGTATGTCCATATACAAAAATGCCATCAACGCTAACTCAAACAAAGTTTTACAAAGTGTGGCATATGCCATCTCGATATCTATTCAAAATATACATGCCAAAATGTCTATCTCATCCTAAACTACTAGTGGATCATCAAAATGGAGCCGCTTTGAAGCACTCTTTGGCTTTGAAGGTAACTTCACAAGAAAAATTCAAGCCACAATTGGGATTAGTTATATTATATAATTTAAAATTGAATAATTTACATCAAAATCAATATACATTGAATTATAATTGAACTCTAAAATTGAAATCTTGATTACCTCATATATACGTCTCTTCAAACCGTCATGAGTCCTAGAATATGCCCTTCTCTAAGAACCAATCATACCAATTTTTGCAATGTCAATCTATATATGTGAACAAAAGCATCAAATTGATACAAGTTAGCATACAATTGTCAGTAATAGGAACATATTTACCAAACAAAAAATAAAATAAACACATACCTCTTTAGGCATCTCTTTTTCTTTATCTCCTTTAGGTGTTTCGACACCTCCTCCCTGAGGTATTTCAACACCTACTCCTTCAAGTGTTCCAACACCTATTCTTAGAAGAGGAATATAAGATAAACATATAAGTTAATATATAATTTCATTAATGACAATTCAAATGAAAAATAAGTATATAATGCATGAATTCGAGCCTAAAAGGCATGGGTTGAAGTAGCAGATTGAAGAATTTGTTTTGAAGAAGGCTAGAACTAGTTGGTTTTAGTGAGATATGGTGGGGTTTGATGTGTTTGAAAGTTTTCAAGGACTGGGGAGGTCATGTGTATGTTTGGGAATGAAGCCCTAGTTGAGAGAAGTGCATTTTTTAATAGAAATTGAGGTTTTAGAGACTAAAAGTGGGTGAAGTTTGGGGGCAGCATAATATTAAGGATTATTAAGCATGCGTAGGCTTAAAAAAGGGTGTTTGAAGTGGTCATAAGGTCACATGAGGCCTGGATATGGGTTTTTCAATGTATTCTCCAAAATCCCACTGTACTATAGGGGTAACTAGGCCAATTAGGCCTCTTTTCCAAAGAGACACCTTCCCAAACACCTGCAATCAAGTCAAAAACCATGGACGGTCATTAAATAGGTTACCAACCTTAATATTTCATAATTTTTAGAGCTCCAACCACTCACCAAGCTACCAATCCACTAAACCCTCACTCTCAAGTCACCAAACCTAGGTTTTCCAAGGAGCCTTATTGAAAATCACTCTTCCCACAATTAACTCTCACATCCAACACCCATAACATACCATATTGTTGGAAATATGTGCCTCAAACTATACAGGCTAAAAACTCCATTAGAGCCAAGTCGGTGTGACATCTTCAATGTCTGGCTGACAAGCAGTTTGTATCATTCAGTTTTGAACAGGTCGCTGTGACCTTGATACTGTCTTGCCAAACGTCTTCACTATGGAGTCTATCGCTGTGACAGTGTGTTTGTTATGACCTCATAGCGCTTGGGAGACCTCTGGCCGAAAGGACATTCAATCGTGTATCGGCGAGACTCTTGGTGACTACGGGCTTCAGAGTAACTCTAATGATCCGGGAAGATGTCTTAGCGAACAGTGGAAGTCTTGCCGACGGGGACACATCTAAGCATTCTTCAGAGCAACTCAAAGTTGTCAGAGAAACGTCTTAGTGAACATTGAAGGTCTCACTGACAAAAACATTTTTTGGAAGTCTTTGGTGTAGCTCTTGGCAAATGATGGTCATCGGTGGAACACGGTGGTTTCGATAAGAAGTCCCAACAACTTTGATGAGTCTTGCCGATGATGAAGAGCCTTCGGGGTAAGTCTTGGAGTTCGGTATGTTCTCTCGGTGAAGATGAGATGTCTTGGCAACTGCAGATGGCTTCGGTGAAACATATGGATCTCAGTATGATGTCTCGGCGAAAGCCGATTGTCTAGTTGATGAGAACACTTAAGTCTACGTGATTTGTGGAACTTCAGCGTAACGTCTCAATGAAGGTGTTTGGTCTTGCCGATAGGTGTATACTTTCGGTGTAACCTAATGTTGCTCTATGAGACCTCTTGGCAATATCGTTATGTCTGGCCGACTATCCTATGGAGCTCAATATGACTTTTGTCTTTGGTATACCTTTGGTGACTCGCTATGATCTCCTGGCGAAAGTGGTAGGTCTGGGTGATTGCTTGGTGACTTGGTGTAACTTATGGAGCTCGGTAGAACATCTTAGCGATAACTGAGACTCTTGGCGACATCGGTATGAAGGCTAGTTGGCATCGGCGAGACACTGTCAGTGTCTCACCGAGATGCCAACATAGTGCGAATTCTATTGACCGAGTAAGACCTTCCGATGTGGCATCTCATGGACAAATCAGAGGAGCCGAATTAGAACCATTGGGAGTTTGTTTGTTGCAATAGTTCTGTGAGGGAGATCGACAAACAGAGATCGACATGGATATACTCTGAGATTGCAGTTTGTGAATAGTTGGATTATCGGTTGGTTCAATCAACAGTGAAGTGTGAAGAGTTCGAATTGTATTAGTGTGAATTCAATTATGTAAAGACTGTAGACAGTAAAGGTTCCTATCCAATTTTGTTAATGGTGAATGCTGCTGTAAATCAAACACTAGAAAGATAAGTCTGAAAATTGTATGTAATCCTTATTACTATAATACAAAGTGATTTCTCTTGGTGTGGTGGGTTTTTCTCCCGTAAGGGTTTTCCCATGAATATCTGGTGTTCTTGTGTGTTTGTCAAAACTCTGTTTCTATAATCTATTTCATAGTGCATCTTAACTTGACTGTAATTGTAAAATTTAAAGTGTATCTGCATTCTTTCATGAGTTATTGATGTTAGGAGAATTGTTTTCCGCATCTAATTTTCCTTACAAGTGGTATCAGAGCCTGGCCAGTTGTGTTATCCTTGGGGGTACATTGGATTTTTTGTGTCAATTCTGTTCAGTGGGAGTCTTGTAGAGATTGTTATTTCTAATTACAGATTAAGATGTCTAGTTCATCTGGGAAGATTGAAATAGAGAAATTCAATGGTAGTAACTTTGAGTTATGGAAACTCAAGATGGAGGATCTCTTAGTAGACCGAGATCTTTGGATTTCTGTGTCTGGAACTAAACCTACAGGCATGAAGAAAGAAGAATGGGACCTTGCAGATAGAAAATCTAAGGGGCTAATAAGGCTCTGTCTAGAAGACTCAGTTCTTCTCAATTTGCATGAAGAGAAGACTGCCTCTTCCTTGTTGAAGAGACTGGCATCTATTTATCAGAGGAAATCTTTGGTTAATAAGTTGTTCCTAAGGAAGAAGCTCTACTCTTTGAGGATGCAGGAAGGAGGGTCTAGAATATCATTTGAATGCTTTTAACATGTTGCTTGCTCAATTAACATCTGTTGGTGTAAAGACTAAAGAAGAGGATCGTTGTATGCTATTATTGTGTTCTTTGCCAGACTCATGGGATCATCTAGTGATGGTTATTGGGAGTACAACATTCAGCTTCAAGATGGAAGATATTGTTGGTTCTTGTTGTTAGAAGAAATGAGAATGAAGTCTTCTGAGATGGCAAAGGAGGCTCTTGGCCGCAGGAAGGTCAAAGGAGAAGGTAAGAAGGACAGCAAGCCCAAAACGGTAAAACCTAGGGGAGATCAAAGTTCCCGGAAAAAAATTCCAAGGTGAAGTGCTGGAATTGGGGTAACCCTCGTCATGTCCTAAAGGATTGTAAAGAGGAGAAAAAGAAGAAGAAGGGCTCTTCCAATAATGGTTCTTCTCATAGTGATGGTGACGCCTTCATTGCAGCCTTGGATACACAGGCATTAGATGATGTCTGGTTGATAGATTCTAGAGCATCATTCCA
>VDFB02271358.1:37697651-38028605 GCA_007258455.2 Sequoia sempervirens
AATTGGCTCTTGGGACAGCTGGTTACTACTAAGGAGAGGATTCAAATCCTGGAAGGAAAGGTGTTGGAACAACATACTACGTGGCCTGGGGAGGTGGAGAAAAAAACACATTGGGATATGATCACTTCCTTAGCTAGGTCCTTTGAGAGGTGGGAAAGGTGGGAGAAAGAGTTGGATGAACTTTGGGCCATTGTTGGGTTAGAAGAAGATAAAAAGAGCTTAATGGCTAAAATTGATGCCATTCACTAGACCCAAGAGAAGACCATACAATGTTTGAGGGTTATCACCAACTACAACAAAGAAACTGTGAAAAATATGGCTCTCACTCTTTAGGTGTTTTAGGAAAGAAAGAGCCAGGGGAAATGACTTGCAAATGGGGAGGATGATGGTAATGTGTAGAAGAAGGGTAAGAAGGTGGACACCTGGGCTCGTGATGCTACCAAGGATACCTCAGCCAGTCTTCAAGGGCTTGTGAATTTTGAGAAGAAGCTTGAGTTCTTGTCCCAGGAGTGGAATGCAATCATTGGTCTCAAGCTTTTAGGAGACTTGTAGGTGTTTGGTTATTTGTGTTGGTCATGGTTCTGTGGTTTCTTTTTATTTTCTTCCTGCTAGTTGAACTGTTTAAGCTCTAGTTTTTTGTTTACTTTTTGTTCTTCTCATTGCTTGTGAGTCATTGGTTTGTCTCTATGGCTGGTTTGTAATGGGTACTGGCCCTTCCAGTTTTAATATAATCAAAACCCAATATATTGAAGTTTTAAATTAAACTAAATTCATTGTCACCTTTGGTCAAGTTATTTTGTAGATATTCAACAATGGGAACATAGTGTAAGTGAGTCATGAGTGGAGCCTGTAATAAAAAAAATATGAGACATAATTTACATGCAATAACAAAATTAACTTTTTGTTGATGTGTTGTGTTTGCAAACCTAGTTGAGAAAGGAAATATGAGATAAAGAAAGGGGCATACTAGTAGTTATTGTAATCTTCTTTAAGTGTTTGAATTATTGTTTTGTCATAATGGATTCAAACATTCATCTTCCTTTTTTCGCTGAGCTACATATGGGCTTTGTTGCATGTGTGCATATCTTTGGAATGTGAAGGAAGGTTGTATGCATAGACATAGTAGTTCATGAACTCTTGAAATAGTTTTGAATGTCAACCCTTGACTATCAATGTTTCCAATATCCATTGTTGCCCTTTGAAGTGTGAGGCCTTGTGACTTGTGAATTGTCAAGGCCCATACCATTTTTAGTGGAATTTAACAATGGAGGCCATGACTCGGTGGGGTTATAGGGACATTTTTTGGGTTGTTATGATCCCAAGAAAGTTCAATATAATGTTTGAAATGAACAACAAAAAATAAGGGAAGTTAGGGTGGTTTTTCACCTTCATTGTATATAATTTCTTTGACTTGACCAAGTGCACCATTCATGAGCCCTATTTCCACCCATAAATTTGAGCATAACATACCCTCTTGACCAATAGACAAGAGTATCATAGCTTGAAGTTGTTCTTCATTTGGATTTGAGTATGGTAACCCCCTAAGTTGCTCTACAATGGATAGTGCAACAGGCATTGCCAAAGACAACAACATACATTTATTATGTAGTGACACCAATTTATTTGCTACAAATAGATGTATGAAAAATGAAAAAACTTAGTTTTCTACAGAGGTGAGTGAGGACCTTGAAAATGACATTGGAACTTAACAATCTTCTATTTATAGGATCTACATTACACAGATTTGAGAGAAGTACATGAATTTTTTTTTGGGAAGGATCATCACAAATCTATCAAAAGATTCTTGTCAATGTTATCACTATTGTGAAGTTGCGCCATAGTTTTCCTCCATAGGAAGTGGAAGCATAAATGGGGATATATTTAACTAGAGGTACTTGGCCTAGGTCACCAAAGAGAATGATTGATCATCCTCCAAATGGTAGGTGGTTGTGGATGGGGAATGCTTCACGTAGCCTCATATCAATCTGTTCTAGCAAGTTTGGCCTGATGAAGCTCATCTCATCTATCAAAATGTACTCAATGAAGGGGTAAGAGCAAGAAGATAAGTCCACGAAATGTGGAAGTTTTTTCCTTAGGCAAAAAAACTAAATCAACTTGCAAAAAATGGGATCTCGCTTTTTAATAAATGAGATCCCATTTAGGTTTGGGATCTCGAGCCTAAAATAAAAAAACAGGATCCTGCTTTTCAAAAAACGAGATCCTGTTTTGAAAAAATTCCACTTTTGGTAACTTTTCAAAACGGGATCCCATTTTCAAAAGTTTCCATTTTTAGAAACTGACCATTTTTTTAAAAATTCCATTTTTGGCAATTTTCAAAATAGGATCCTGTTTCATAAAAGCATAAGAAAATACATTTTTTTATGAAACGGGATCCCATTTTAGAACGAGATCCCGTTTTTTAAAATATAAATTTTTGGTTGGCTTTGTGCTTTGTTTTTTGGTTCGGGAAAAGGTTTGGGGATCTGAACCTAGGCCCTAGACCTAGTTTGACCTGCAAATTGAAGGTCCTAGCAATGTCACAAGAAAATAGTAACTTTGGGCATACGTTTTAAGACATTTTTTCAAAAAAAATTGATGAAATTAAAACCCATTATAGATGAGATAGTGTAGATTCAAAATATGTAATTTTTTTTACAATTGATTTTTTTTTTCATTTAATTTCTAATGAAATAGGTCCATAAAATTGAATTATTGGGGTTTTTTAGTATTTTAATAACTTTTTATTAACATAATTTTTTGACGAACAGATTGCATGAAAGCGTACTTTAGACAATTCTTTTCAATTTAAAAAAAATTCAAAAATGATAAGTTTAGGTCATCTTATGTGTGACGTACACAACGATTTTTCAAACCAAATATGGTCAATAAAAAATTAACAAAAAATAATATTCAATAAAAAATTACAAAAAAGTATGGAAAGCGTGATTCAGTGAGTTACCAATCTTTTCCCAAAAGTATTTAGAAAAATATTATTATTTAGGTCAAAATATGGATGACGTACACATGCATGATATGGTAAAAAAAAATGACTTTTAAACAGTGGGTTTTAGAAACGCATATTGAAAATCAATTTGTATCATCTGGGTATTGAAATAAATTACATATTTGGAAATTAGACTCTGAGTACTACTTTTTATGATTAGTGACTTTTTCAAGATTTCATCTCTAAGTGCTTCAAATTTTAAGTTCAAATGTGTCAAATTCTAAAAATCAGGGAAACACTTCCACTAAATGGCCAAAAAAGTGGACTCAACTTCTTGCTAGCACCCGAAGTGCATTCTTTGTTGGAAGGCTGCAAACATTTGTCCTTGTAGGGGGGTCATTTCTTTGATTAGAATTTGAAGTGCACAATGAATTGTTGATGCTTGAATGTTGAATGCAACAACACTTGTAGGTGAGAGAAGTAGTAATGGTGATTGGTGAATTGGAGTTGAACTCATGAGTGCAAGCCTTATTTTTTTTATGAGATGTGACTTTCCAGTTCCTATAGCTCCTTGAACAATTAATTTAAGTGGTGGTTGTAAAAGAATAGTGGTTAGATGAGACATAATTATATCAAATTATTTTTGTTATTGAGTCGAGAAGGTAGTATGGGTATATTCATTAAGAACATGGTGTACTTGAAATGTTGGGTGATTGGAGTCTATCAAATTAGTACCTATAATTTGTTGTAGTGGGCTGAAGTGGGTATCTTTCCATTCATGGTTCAAGTTAATTTCATGTTGACCAAGCATGTCCAATCCATCTAGCTGAATATGAAGATTTGGATGTAGACCTGATAGTCTTTCCATTCATCAAGGTTGCCTTCTTGCATCATAAACTCACTACTGGATGGGTTGCTAGCATCAACATCTTTGATTGGTTTTGATGGTGTGCAGTGAACATACCATGACTGGTAAGTAGAAGAGAACCTTTCCCATTATGCTATTATTTGATCTTCCAAGGATCAAAATTCACTTTTAATGTTATGAAATGGCCAGTATAGTACTAGTTCAATGCAACAAAATTCATGAAAGTTGTCATCTTTTGCAAGGACAGTTGTGAACCATGAGGAGGCTTGAACAATTGCATCTCTAGGGTGCTCTTTCCATTGATTGTTCTTGAAATATGCTTTAAAGGTCCATTTTTTAGTCACTTCAATGAGAGGAATTGTCTCTAGCTGTACGGGGCATGCCATGTAAGCATCAATGTAGGTAGGTGATGTTGTCATTGATGTGGCTGACCAATACACATTGGAATTTGTGTTGATTGAAATTTAGAGAAACAAATGTCCTACTAGATATGGAGAGGGGAAGCTTTAGTAAGAGGTGGAAACTCTCATGGGAACTAATGTCTCGATCCACAAGGTTGTTTGTAAGAATTTTTAAAAAGCTATAGGGGTTGGAATTTTAGAATCAAAAGTGGTTGACATGTGAGATAACATGGCATGATATGTTTCAGATTTGTATTTAGCTTTTGTGGCATACTTTGAAATATATTTGAGAATAAAATAAACTAAGAAGATAGGTTGGCAATCTACATTAGCCCTCCTTATAGATAGTATAGATGGATTGTGAAGATTCAAGCATTCATCATTGTGCACTGGGGTGTGCTTAGGCTAGTCATTCTTAGAATTTGTAAGACTTGATCGATCTTGCATGGTTCATGGTGCTTTATAACGACATACAATAGATGTCCCTTTCCTCCTATGGTATGTTTGTAGAGTACATTTTGTGTGTTGTTCAACACAATTGACCAATTCACTATAGTCGGTTGAAGGGTTGGATAACATGATCATTTTTGTATCCATCAAAAAAGGATCACCAAGAATAGATCAATGAAATGTTGTGTTTCTCAATTCAAGGCATCGTGGGTTCCATGCATAGAGACATATCTATCAATGTAATCAAGTGCATTTTGCATTGATTGTAGTTATTCCATTCCAATATGATAATTTCAAGTGCTTGTTGGAGCCATAGCAAACCATGGATGTGTGCAGAGCCTCTGTGTTTCCATTCATACCTACAAATTTCTTTATTTTAGGAAACAATCAAAGTAAGAGTGTAATGTAAGATAATGGGAAAATAAGGGTTTTACCTATACCAATATTTTGATGCACCAAGAAGTTTTTCCAATACCTCTTCATGAAATGCAGTAAACCTATGGTGCATGTATAGTGCAGTAAGGTGTAGATTCTAAACATTATTTTGTATCCTCCATATAGAATCCATGGAAGGGCTTGTAGGTGATTTGGTCGGCATGATGGAATGCAAGTCTGGCCATTTTGTGTCTGCTACACTAAGGGTGAAGAAAAGTGTGGGGCAACCAATTTAAATGACCATGTCTGAAAGTTACCTAATATTGGTTCCAAAATAGTTGAGTGCCATGAATTGACGTGCTAAATAGCATGAGTTGATCTATAAGTTTTTCATCTGGCATGTCCTATAATCTTTGGCAAAGGTCATAGATTGTTGACAGTAGGTAACCATCTAGTTGTTGATTGATAAATACAGATCAAGCATGGCTTGGATATGGTGGTGCATTATAATATTCAATGTGAAGTACCTAAATCTTGGGTGTTGTCCAAACCTATTATCATGGTACCTTAGAAGATGGAGAGCATACTCATGTAGTTTAATTTCTTTGATGCACTTTTTTTTGAATGTGGCTTTTCCTTTTGGAAAAAAAGTGGGAAATGCCATCATAAATAGTCCTTCGGTGGTGTATTCATTTATAGGAGATGGAGAAATGGGTAGCCATTCAACAATAGGTGTCGATCGTCCTTTACCTAGTTATAGTAAAGAGCACACTTCTTCGACCTTTGTATGTGCATGTGGGAGATTTTCCACAAAGGAAGTTGTGGTTGGCATGTTGTCTTTTAAGGGGTCATATTTTGTATCCCTTGTTTCCACTAAGCCTATATTTGTGGGATCAAGATTTGAATTTTTTGCATATAGGAGGTCTAAGATATCAATGGAGGACTGGGGTAAGCTTGACAATGTAAGCTTATCTATTTTTGCATATTTTTAGTATGGTTCATTGCACGTCTTATATTGTAATGCCTCATGTACACATCCTCTACTAACATAGAAGTTATATGGTTGTTTCTAGATGTTCTTTTTGTTAACTATTAGTATATCCAACTCATTAATATGTCTAGGCAAGTAGGTTGAAATTGTAGATATATCTTGAGGGAAACAAATAGTGTGGCCTATGTATTTTAGTTGTTCCCCCCTTGCATATATAACTTGAAGGATTTGGCTAACCCTTGCTATCAACAAATCTCCTCTACTTGGGATATATTTTTTAAACATGTAGGTTGCTCACCAGGGTCCATGTTGTTCCAGTTTGAGAAGCTTGATGGTTGTTTTTTTAAGATGTACATCTATAACAAGTAGTGATTCCATTTGATGATCTAGTTTTTATTCCTGGATATCTTTCCATATAGACCATACATGTTTCAAGGTATTTGAAAGGATATGGGTAAGTGCACCAATCTGTAACACAATTTAGGTGTCAAATTATAAAAATTTGCAAAAAAAGGCCGAAATTGGCTATTTGGCTTGCGCCAAATGCAAAAGGTAAATAAGAGAAAAAAATGCATTTTGAAACCTCATTTCACTTCAACTTGTGGCTTGGCTTGGAGGATTTTAGGTCTGCAACTCATTCTCACCAAATATCACCCATTATTTGCATCCTTAGCTTGCTATTTTTCACGAGGATGTTGCCACCACATCAAAGACGTCGAGGATTGCAAAGAGGTATATATTTTTATTCTATTTATTTTGAATTTGATTTAGAATGTAGATTGAAATAGGTTTTTATAATAAAATTTTGTTCTAATTCTCAGGGAATGAATCTCCACCTCCAAACATTGAGAATTCACAGTCACCCCGTCAAGAAGAGCCTCCTATTCAAGAACAACCTGAAACCCCTCCATCAATTCATAGGCATCCTCAAATAACACAAGAAAATATTCTAAATCAAATTGAAAACAATAAAAGAGACATTGAACAATTAATTGGAAGATTAATCGAGCATGTCAAAACCCACCCTTATAGGAGAGGGATTGTTGAATCATTGAAGTCAATTGTATCTCATGTAGGTGAAAAGAGGGAGAAAATAATTTTTTGGTCAAATAAGAGGCATGATATGAAATAATATTATGCTAGAGGTTTTTCATATGTAGATGTTAAAAAATTTTTTTTAGCAAAGCCAACTTGTGTGCCCTATTTACAGACCCGAAAACCAATGCACCTTTGTCTCATACATGTAGGAGGTTCCCCATCCATTGGTGCCACCATGAGTTAATTAAAAATAAATTTTGGGAGTAGTGGTGGATGGTATTTGACCAACCTCCATGCAATAACCATGAGGTACGACAATAATTTTTGAGGAAATTCTATTGTGAGTTTATCCTCAATAAGATGCCAAAATATTTTGGCATCTTAGACTTTTAGGGTGGAGGTGGGGGATCCACACATGATAGACCTGTTGCACGATGTAATCCATAGTTGGCACCGAGATCCTTGGCCAGAACCATGGTGGAGCATGTCGTTATTTCTTCCATTGTTAAGGATAGTGTAGAGGTGGAGACGCTGGAGTCGATTGGCTCACTCACCCAGACCATTTTACAGTGTTTGAGGCCTCTAGTAGAGCCTGGTATGGAGGAGACATGTAGGCCCCAAGCTCCACCCCAGCATTGTGGCGCTTGTGGTGTAGTTTGCACATACGATTATCAAAGTGCTCGGGATGCAACTACACAACCTACATCAGTTGCAGAGGCGATGGATTTCATAGATGATTTGGTTAATGATACATTCGACATTGAAACTTAGGTAAAATTCAACAAGTTCATTTAATGTTTATTAAATTATATTTTGAAATTTAAGAATAAGTAAATTAGTAGAATTTTGATATGATGAAATTTCAGGGTCGGAGTGTTCATGAGACGTGCCCCATTCCTACAGACCCTTATTCATTCTCGATGTTGAGTCCACAAGTATGCAACTAGTATTAAAGATATTATTATTGCATTTGAACAATTGAATGTTATATTTGAATGTTTGTCTCATAACATGCTTTGGATTTCAAATAGTTTCCTGGTGGACCTTTGACCTCCACAACTCACAATTCATTTCCTCAAACAACTTACACTCAGGTAGCCTTTATTCAATAATGGTGTTGTAAAACAATGTTAACTAGTTTTCATAATTTTGCATATACAAATTTAAAAAATTGATGAGAAACACAAACATTGCATTTGTATTCCTTGATCGTGTAATATTGTCTTCTCCTAATTCACTTTTTGTTCCTTTATTCCTTCCTAATCTCATCCCATTAACATTTAATAGTTCACCCTACCATTTACTCTTTCATTTACCATTTGCAGATGTTGACATCAGACAACCTCGGTGATGTTGGTGGCACGATGGAGCACGAAGTTACTGCAACAATAGCCAGTTTTGATCCATTGAGAGAGGTATGCAACAGATTAGTCGATTTGACATTATATTTACTCTTTTATGGTCTATTATAGAAATTTTTCACAATTATGTAGCTTAATTTCTATTTTGATGGTTTCCACAGGTGGTTGTCACCCTAGATTGTGGACGTGGTAATGATGTAAATGTGAATGATGACTATCTGTATGCGGTAAGTGATTATATTTTTTTATATGTCATTCCATAATTCAATTTCTGTGAATTAACATCTTTACATTTTATTGTATCAGTTGAAGGTCTAGAGTGAAGAGAGGAGGACTAGCAAGCATGTTTGAAAGACTAGAGAACCAATAGTCACTCCATCCAGTTGAATTTCGAAGGCATCACAGGATCTATTTCCTTCCCCTAGAGGGAAATGACTATATTAGGGTCATTTGTTGTATGCGTATGTGGCATTTTGGAACATATGTTTTGTACTATCGATATATACGTGACATTTTATGTCCATAATATGGCTCCTTTGTACTAAGCTTGTATGGATTTTTTGGATATATTGTATATACTTTTATCAATATATATCATTGTACACCTTACAACTTTTTGATTAAAAAAATCTTATTTTGCTACTGCCATTCTTGAATGATGTTATCATGTGTATTGTGTAAATCGTATGCTTGAATGTTGTAGGCATGGATTTTTTTTACATCTAATGCTTAATTAATTACTATTGATTGCTCAATAAGCTCCATCTAAAGTGTATTGTGTAAATAAGCTCCATTCCTGGTGGTTTGTATCCTTTGGAATGCTTTAATTACTTGTGCCTCACTTATTCGCATGTATGCTTCACTTATTCACATGTATACTTCATGTATAGTGTGGGTATTCACGTGTATGCTTCATGCTTCCAATGCATAGCAGAAAAAATATTTTGGGGAAAATTTTGGCAAACCAAAAGTATGAGTTTTTTAAAAAGTCAGGAAAAAATCATATTTAAAAAAAACGTAAAAAATTGTAGAACAATAGATAAAATCTATTTATTTTGAAATTGAAAGGTATTTCCATAGCATATAGAGATATAGAGAGCAAATAAAATAAATATTTTAACTAATAAATTATAAAAAAATTTTTTTTGTAGTTTATATTCATATCGTTGATTACATTTTATTGCACATCTTTCAAAGTCAAAGCATTACTTCACACTGCATAACTAATAACTAGATGTTGATAGATGAAAAAATTTCAATTACAATATAGTTTTTACAAAGTCAACCTAAGCAATTATGTAATTACTTCACGTTGCATAACTAATAAGTAGGAGAAGCTACCAATTGCATTTTCTTATCATGGAATTCTATGAGGCCAAATTTCTTTGACGTATTTTATGAAATAGTTCACTGCCTTGTCTATGTTACCACATTTTTAATACATGTCTACCAAAGTATTTTTTCAAACAGTTCACTACCTTGTTGCTATGGCTAAAAGCATAAAACAAGTTCTTTCGAACAAGCTATGGATGCTTGGAAAAAATCTATCAAAAGCATAATAGCAAGCAATACTATAGACAAGGCAATGAATTGCTTGAAAAAAATGCCTGAAAGAAATGTGGTCTCATGGTGATGGAATTCCATGACATGCAAATTGCTATGGATTTTCATGTCATTCAATCACCATGAGATCACATTTCTTTGAGGCATTTTTTCAAACAATTCATTGCCTTGTCTATGCTACCACATTTTTCATACATGTTTACCAAAGAATTTTATCAAACAGTTCACTGCCTTGCTGCTATGGCTAAAAGCCTAAAATAGGTGCTTGCAAACAAGCTATGGATGCTTGGAAAAAATATATCAAAGCATAATAAGAAGCAATAGCATAGACAAGGCAATGAACTGTTCAAAAAAATGCCTCAAATAAATGTGGTCTCAATGTGCTTGTCATGGCATTCCATCACCAAGATAACACATTTCTTTGAGGAATTTTTTCAAACAATTCACTACCTTGTCTATGCTACCACATTTTTCATACATGTCTACCAAAGAATTTTATCAATTAATTCACTGCCTTGCTGCTCTGGCTAAAAGTCTAAAATAGGTTCTTTTGAACAAGCTATATGGATGCTTGAAAAAAATCCATCAAAGTGTAATAGTAAGCAATAGCATAGACAAGGTAGCGAACTATTTGAAAAAATGCCTCAAAGAAATGTGGTCTCATGGTGATGGAATGCCATGAAAAGAAAATTACCTGAATTTTCATGGAACTCCATCACCATGAGACCACATTTCTTTGAGGATTTTTTTCAAATAGTTTACTACTTTGTCTATGCTACCACATTTTTCATACATGTCTACCAAAGCATTTTATCAAACAGTTCATTGTCTTGCTACTATGGATAAGAGCCTACAACAAGTGCTTTCAGACAAGAGATGGATGCTTGGAAAAAATCTATCAAAGAATAATAGTAAGTGAAAGCGTAGTGAACTGGTAGTATGCGATGAATGCTCCCATGTTTTACAAATGAGGGGTGAGCTCAATTTATAGGCTCCTCGAATACAATTCAATGGCCAAGATTGATTTCAAATCAACGACCGAGATTACAAAATAAAACCCTAATTAGGGTTTTTCAGAACTAACTACCTCTCGACCAATGAGAAAATTACATTTGGGGACACTTGTCCTTCTACTAAATATAAACCAACAATAAAAAGTTGTTGCATTATGAAGTGTTAGGTTCATTGAACTGAGACATGTTAGCTTGGAAAAAATTGATTGGTTGGAAGATGATGAGGCACCATCTCAGCATGTTGGATGTCCCCTTTGATCTTGGCCTAAGGCAGACTTCAAGATATGTTTGACAAATCCTATTTTCAGCTTGGGGTGGACTTTAAGTTGTCTTTACCATGTATGCTTTGAGTTGGGCTGACTTTACGCTGTCTTTTCCATGTATGCTTTGAGTTGGGAAGAATTTACCTTTGTCTTGGACAAGCATTATTCAATCCAAGAGCGGACTTGATGGCATTTTGGACATAGATTTCTTTCCCAAGCGGACTTTGCATCATCTTGGACATTTTCCTTGACCATGGGCATGGCGGACTTTGCTTGTGCCTTGCCAAGATTGGGGGACTTTCTCTTGACTTAGACATGCTTATTTTCCTTCTAAGAAAAAACTAAGAGAGGTTATTGTAGAGGGGAACAACACGATCCTATAGGCTCATAAGAGAATTTTCTAAGCATTACGGTGTCCGAGTAACGTCATGTTGAAGTTTGCAGTCATTTTGCACTTCAGACTCTTAAGGGATTCAGCTGGTTGAACGTAGCTCAGAGCAATTCGATGAGTTTGGGTGTGAAAGAGGACCATTCCTAGCATAAAAGTACCTGCTCAGATGGGTTGGAACAGTTAGTTTGGTCACACGAGTTGTAAAATGAAAGTTGCACCACTTTGTAACTTTGCACTACTTGCATTTGACAACTTTTTCCCCAAGTGAAATCTCACCACCATAGGAAAACACCTCTAAGATAGCAAAAAATGAGAAAGGTTATTGTAGAGGTGCACAACACAATCTCATAGGCTTAGACAAGAAGTTTTTAAGTTTCATGGTGTCTGAGTAACATCATGTTGAAGTTTGTAACCATTTTGCACTTCAGACTCTTAAGGGATTCATCTAGTTGAACATGGCTCAGAGTGATTGAGTCATTTGGGTGTGAAAGAGGACCATGCCTAGTGTAAATGTATCCACTCAGACATGTTGGAATAGTTAGTTTGGTCACACGAGTTGTAGAACAAAAGTTGCACCACTTTGCAACTTTGCACTACTTGCATTTGATAAAATTTTCCCCAAGCAAAATCTCACCGCCATAGGAAAAAACCTTTGAGATAGCGAAAAAAGAAAGAGGTTATTGTAGAGGGGCACAACATGATCCCATAGGATTAGAAGAGAAATTTCTAAGTGTCATGGTGTCCAAGTAACGTCATGTTGAAGTTTACAACCATTTTTCACTTCAGACTCCTAAGGGATTCGGTCAGTTGAACATAGCTTAGAGTGATTCAACGCGTTTGGGTGCAAAATAGGACCATGCTTAGCATAAAAATACCCACTTGGACACGTTGGAATATTTATTTTGGTCACACGAGTTGCAAAATGAAAGTTGCACCACTTTGCAACTTTGCACTACTTGCATTTGATAACTTTTTTCCCAAGTGAAATCTCACCACTATAGGAAAATGCCTCCAAGATAGCAAAAACCGAGAGAGGATATTGTAGAGGGGTACAACATGATCCCATAGGATTAGAAGAGAAGCTTCTAAGTGTCACAGTGTCTGAGTAACGTCATGTTGAAGTTTGCAGGTATTTTGCACTTCAGACTCTTAAGGGATCCAGCCAATTGAACGTAGCTTGGAGCGATTCAGCTCGTTTGGGTGTGAAAGAGGACCATGTATAGTGTAAATTTACCCACTTAAACGTGTTGGAATAGTTATTTTGGTCACATGAGTTGCAGAATGAAAGTTGCACCACTTTGCAACTTTGCACTACTTGCATTTGACAACTTTGTCCCCAAGCGAAATCTCACCGCCACAAGAAAACACCTCGTAGATAGAGAAACCCGAGAGAGGTTATTGTAGAGGGGTAAAACACGATACCATAGGCTTAGATGAGAAGTTTCTAAGCATCACAATTTTTGAGTAATGTCATGCCAAAGTTTGCAGCCATTTTGCACTTCAGACTCTTAAGGGATTCAGTCAGTTGAACGTACCTTGGATCGATTCAGTGCATTTGGGTGTGAAAGAGAACCATGCTTAGCATAAATGTACCCACTTATATATGTTGGAATAGTTATTTTGGTCACATGAGTTGCAGAACAAAAGTTGCACCACTTTGCAACTTTGCACTACTTGCATTTGACACTTTTTCTCCAAGCGAGATCTCACCGCCATAGAAAAACACCTTTGAGATAGTGAAAACCGAGAGAGGTTATTGTAGAGGGGAACAACAAAATCCCATAGAATCTGAAAAAAAAATTCTAAGCATCACAGTTTCAGAGTAATGTCATGTTGAAGTTTGCAGCCATTTTGCATTTCAGACTGTTAAGGGATTCAACCGGTTGAATGTAGCTTAGAGTGATTTGGCGCATTTGGGTGTGAAAGAGGACTATGCATAGCGTAAATGTACCCACTCAAATGTGTTGGAATAGTTAGTTTGGTCACACGAGTTGCAGAACAAAATTTGCACCACTTTGCAACTTTGCACTATTTGCATTTGACAACTTTTTCCCCAAGCAAAATCTCGCCGCCACAGGAAAACGCCTCTAATATAGTGAAAAATGAGAGAGGTTATTGTAGAGGGGTACAACACGATCCCATATGATTAGACGAGAAGTTTCTAAGCATCATGATGTCCGAGTAATATCATGCTAAAGTTTGCAGTCATTTTGCACTTCAAACTCTTAAGGGATTCAGCCGGTTGAACGTAGCTCAGAGCGATTCAGCATGTTTGGGTGTGAAAGAGGACCATTCATAATGTATACGTACCCACTTAGACACATTGGAATAGTTAGTTTGGTCACACGAGTTGCAGAACGAAAGTTGCACCACTTTGCAACTTTGAACTACTTGCATTTGACAACTTTTTCCTCAAGCGAAATCTTGTCGGCAGGAAAACGCCTCAGAGATAGTGAAAAATAAGAGAGGTTATTGTAGAGGGGAAAAACATGATCCCATAGGCTTAGATGAGAAGTTTCTAAATGTCACTGTGTTCAAGTAACATCATGCTAAAGTTTGCAGCCATTTTGCACTTCAAACTTTTAAGGGATTCAGTCAGTTGAACATAGCTCATAGTGATTCAGAATGTTTGGGTGTGAAAGAGGACCATGCCTAGCATAAATGTACCCACTCAAATGCATTGGAACAATTATTTTGGTCACACGAGTTGCAGAATGAAAGTTGCACCACTTTGCAACTTTGCACTATTTGCATTTGATAACTTTTTCCCCAAGCAAAATCTCACCGCCACAGGAAAACACCTCTGAGATAGAAAAAATTGAGGTTATTGTATAGGGGCTCAACACAATCCCATAGGCTTAGATGATAAGTTTCTAAGCATCACGATGTCTGAGTAACGTCATTTTTAAGTTTGTAGTCATTTTGCACTTAAGACTCTTAAGGGATTCAGTCGGTTGAACGTAGCTCGGAGCGATTTAGTGCATTTGGGTGTGAAAGTGGACCATGCCTAGTATAAAAATACCCACTCAGACACGTTGAAACAGTTATTTTGGCCACACAAGTTGCAGAAAGAAAGTTGCACCACTTTGCAACTTTGCACTACTTGCATTTGACAACTTTTTCTCCAAGCAAAATCTCACCGCCACAAGAAAATGCCTCCGAGATAGTGAAAACTGTGAGAATTTATTGTAGAGGGGCTCAGCATGATCTCATAGGCTTAGGTGAGAAGTTTCTAAGCATCACGGTGTCCGAGTAACGTCATGCTAAAGTTTGCAGTCATTTTACACTTCAGACTCTTAAGGGATTTAGTTGGTTGAACATAGCTTGGAGCGATTCAGCGCATTTGGGTGAAAAAGAGGACCATTCCTAGTGTAAAAATACGCACTCAGACGCATTGGAACAGTTATTTTGGTCACATGAGTTGCAGAATGAAAGTTGCACCACTTTGCAACTTTGCACTACATACATTTCACAATGTTTTCCCCAAGAAAAATATCACTGCCACAAGAAAACGCCTCTTAGATAGAGAAAAATAAGATAGGTTATTATAGAGGGGCACAATATGATCCCATAGGATTAGACGACAAGTTTCTAAGCATCACGATGTCCGAGTAACGTCATGCTAAAGTTTGTAGCCATTTTGCACTTTGGACTCTAAAGGGATTCAACCGGTTGAACGTAGCTCAAAGCAATTCGGTGTGCTTGGCTGTGAAAGAGGACCATGCCTAAACATGACTAAATTTTACTTCGAATTTATTTCCCCATGAACTACAAAAAGATGACTCTTGAACTTCCACCATTTGACAATAAGTTGCAATTTTGACAACTTTTACACAATTTTGCAATTTTTGCAATATTTTGCAACTTAGACCTTCCAACCACCTAAAGACCTATAAAATGACTCCTTACATCATAAAATGGTCTAAATGACCTTATTGTTTGAACAAAAAGACTCAAATACCCCTAAACAACCAAAAGACCTCAATTGTCAACATTTGCATAAAATGCTCTTAGTGCCCCTGCACCAGTTAGTGCTTAGGGTGTCTTAATATTTTTGGTCATGATAAGGTCCTTTGTGATGCAATGAAATGGATTTCTAAAACTATCCAAACTCGATCACATGTACTTACTTTGAAATGATACAATCATACTAACCTTGAATACTCGAAAAGGGGCTCTAATTAGCCCACTTTAACAAAGGAACTCTCCTTCAGTCTTGCTGCCCACTCAAAATACCATTGGATAGTCCTCAAACTTCCTTTGGAAAACCACAAATTCTTCAACCATTGAGTCAAAACTCTCTTGCTAAGACCCTCTTTCATGAAACCCTCATTTTTCACCAAATACGTAGGTGTTTATTGAAAAACCCATCTCCAGACCTCATTCAACCTCAAAATATTTTCAAACACTTTTATTTCACCCTGCACAAACTTAATTCACCTTCAAATTATATATCCCCCATATTTCTCACACATTTCCTTCTTAAAACCTCTCAATTTCACCCATTTTCACTCTTTGTTCAACTAGGGCTTCAAGCCCAAACATCCAAATGCCCTACCATGCCTTTGCAGACCTTCTATCACATCAAACTCCACCTAATAACGCTAAAGCAACTAGGTTATAACCTTTTTCCAAACTATTGCTTTAATCTGCTACTTCAAGTTATGCCTCCTAGGCCTAAATTCATGCTTTTTCCACAAGGGCAGCATGGAAATTTCCACCAAATGACTTTTCCACCCAATTTATTCTACTGCAACTTAGTGGAATGGCATAATTAGGTGTAGTGGGAATGTATGCATGATTTCAGGAGCAGGGATGGCCATTTGGGGGTTTGGGCATGATGCCTAGTTGTCAAGAATGTGTGTTTTGAGTGAAATTTGGAGGTTAAGAGTAGGTAGTGATGGAAAACACTTGGGGCAGCACTTTGTAAGAGTTAATTAAGCAAGGGAAGCCATATTTGAAGGTGTTTGAGGCATTGAAATAGTGAGGAGAGGCATGGGGGTGAGGTTTTCAATAAACCCCCTTTGAAACTTGTCAAAAGTGAGGGTTTTGAGTTTTGGAGTGTTGGTGAGTGTTTCATTGGAAGATGATTGTTGATTTAGGGCTTATGTACCCTGGTCATGACTATCTATTGTGTTTTGTGTCTGGAAGGAATATTAAAGGGTAGTTGGTTTGTTGAGATTTTGCCACCTTGCTCTGCATCACTTTGGCATGTTTATCAACATAAAACTATGATATTTTTTGAATTTTAATATGTAATGATAATGCAATATGAAATATGTAGTGTGAGACAATGACATTTGTGTATTTAAACTTTAAAGTTAAAATGTTAAACTTTACCATTGTTCTTGTCTTCAAAGTTGTTTAAAATATATAATTTAACCATAATATAACTAAGCAATATATTGAGCCAAAATATATAATTTAATTATTATTTTGAGTTGGCCGAGGGATAATAATCTCATCCCCTGGTTGCATGCACTAATACATTTGACTGCAAAATACGACGAAACTGTCCGATGAAATATGTAAAATTTGATGTTTGTCAGGTGCTTGTAAAATTTGATGTGTAATTTCCAATTTTTTGAAAGTTTATCCCTGACGTTCATCAAAATTTCGACGAACCTGGGGTTCGTCAAAATGTCGGCTATCATTTTCGTCGAATTTTCGACAAACATGAAAAATTAAAAAAATCAAATTGTGGTGACATAAAGAAAAGTGAGTTCGTGATTTATTGCGAGTGTTTTGCTCTACTTGAGACAGTTTGTGGAGAACTAAGGACGATTTTCTTGGGAAAAATCAGAAAAAATTCAAGAAGATATTGCTAGGTTGAGGGTAGTCATTGTCTTTTTGCAGAATTCAGTTGTGAAGTCAGATTTGTAGTTCCAGGTTTGAAAATCATATTTTAAAGCAACATCTCATCAGATTTCATTTTTAGAGGTTAAGGGTTTTGAGAATTTCATGTCCAGATTTTGTTGTGTGGAATCACCATAAGATCACAACCGAGGAATAGATTCTTGTGATTGTAATTATGTGATCCATAACTCTATTGGTCATGTGGCACAGTTGTGCTATAACAAATACATGATGCATTCATGTGTGACCCAAGTTTAATGTGGCTATGTTGTGATAGAAATGGGAGGCACTCATATAATGTAGTTAATTCAGGTTGTATAATGTAGGTGTTCAATCATCATTGGGTGCATTCAGGTTGTCTCAAGTTTAACAGGTTAGGATGTAATTATAGCATGATCGAAGAGTGATTACCTCTTGCTACAATAAAGAGCCTATAACTCTGGTTGATATGCATAGTGGTTGTGTTATATCAATTATGTAGTGCATTCAAGCACAACCCATGTTTAATGGGCTATTCTAGAGAGTGATCAAGATTTTCTAAACCTTATGAATGTTACTTGACATATATTTGCATAATCTCAAATTCCTTGGAGGCTTTTGAAGTATCAATGTATCCTATATGGGTTTAGAATGATTTCTTTTAATTAAAAAAATAAATAAATGATGTATTTCCCTGTAATTAGATAATGTGGAGATCTCCTAAATCTGCCCAGTACACTATCCTCGAACCCATTGTATTCATTACTTTAGCTACTAGGTTTTGCATGTGACATCTTTAATATCTTCATGACCATGGCTTTTAAATAGATCTGTCTTTTCTTTAATCCTTTTCATGGTAACCCTTGAGTTCCATAATCCACCTTCAATCTCTTCTAAGAACAGTTGTCTTAAGCTAGACTGCATAGTATGCATATAAAGCAAGTCCTTCATACCCATTGTTCCAAACCACCACTCACTTCCTTGCTTAAAATGTTGCCTCCATAAGCACAATAGCATGTTTTAAAATCATGGTTGCAGGTGATTGACCATTAAGGTCACCACTTTCATCATGATACAATGATATTTTTGTCTTCAAACTCAAGCATTATGGAAGATAACATTGTGAATTGTTTGTTGTTAATGCGATTCGATTTTCTTGCACATTCTTGCTTTGCTAACTTCCTTTAAGACTGGGTATTGTACCCTCAGTTGCAATCTCAAACAGCTCACTCACTATCACTTGAAGATTCCTTTCATGAGCATCCTTTTATAAAATCAAACTATGCCCTATAGATTGCCTACTTACTACAGGGACTCATCGTTTCATGTATTGTAGTTCTTAAGATCCTTCAACCTTATTGACACTACTTCATAGTCCACAAGGTATTATTCACTATTCTCCCATCTTTGGTGAGTCTCAAAACCTGCTCAAACATGCAATCCACTACCTCCATTATACAATATTAATGGCTAAGAAGAAACATTGAACCTATGATTACCACTATTACTTCATTTGGATAGTCATTCCTGATTGCATTTGCCTTGTCTAACACTACCAAAAGCATTTGAAAAACCCTTAAGGTCAGCAAGGGGGTAAGGAAACTCACTGTTAAAATCTCCACTTTACTATGCAATGTTTGAGCTTTATTATCTTGTCACTACTTAGCCTCTTTTTTACTGTCACATTTCAAGTGACTGTCATTCCTCTTATTGTATATTGCATTTACAAATGTCACTAAGCTACATAGTGTGCTTGTTATTGGCTACAATCTTTAGATTGCAAGATTTTGTTATTACCTACAATGTCTCAATCTTCCTGGTATTGCAACCTCACTAATCCGCTATAGTTATTGTTTATGTTTTTACAGAGGCCTAGGGTTTGTACCCTAATCATGCTCTTACCAATGATTTCGTTGTTTTTTATTAGGGCTCTCTCAATGTTGAGGGCCCTAGGGATAAGCTCGTCATAAGAAGTGGAAATTATACTACACAAGAAAAATGGAGAAGGGCAATCGAGATGAATCATGGAAATACGTTTGAAATTGGTGAGATTGTTTCAGTTTGTTTACGTTTTAACTTCCTTTGTTCTTTGTTGCTTAACATTTAGATTTGCATCTTAGATTTTAGTATTGCATGTTTGCTTCTAATCTTCTTTGTTGTCTTGTACACTTTCTTGGCATTACATTTAGTGAACCCGACGTGAAGATACCATCTTTGTAGATCCGTAGATCTTTTACTTTTGGTATTTGCAGGTTTTTCGTACGGAACGACGCATCAGTTTGGCGAAGCGACGCAATTGACTTCCTAAACTGCATCTGACAGAATAAACGATGCATCTAAAGTTTCTTGAACCATAATTGAATTCTTGAACCGCATCTAACAGAAGAAACGACACATTTGACTGGTAACACAACAATTCAATTGACTGGTAAAACTTTATTTCTATTTTCAAAAATCTAAAATTTTCAATTGATTTGTGTGTTACTAATATCTTATTTTCAATGTGTGGCCTTTTGGAGTTAACAAGCTTTTGCAGGACGATTAATGAAGACAATATTGAAAACTACTAACGAGTTTTTCTGCAGGACGCTTGTCGAAGACCCTAGTTAATTTTTGAAATAGATTGTTTGGTAACGTAGCAAATCTTTTGTTTGGTTTAAAATTAATGATTGTCTACTGTGTTTGGTGCAAAAGCACAAGTCTGGTTACCCTTACGACTTGGTACATTGAAGTATCATCTCCCCTTGCGCATCCATGCAATCCTGGGTGTAAGAGAAACGGTTACCAACTCTAGAACTTGGGCCTATTCTAGTGGGAAAAAGTACTCACCCCAGGATGACTCAGACTAGTAGCACCCTGAACCCGAGGGACTTTCAACCGGTCTATAAAAGTGGGTTCTTGGGGAAACCCCAAGAATCATGAGTGTGGTTCCGACGAGATGGATCCGAAAGGGGACTCGCACTGTATGGATCACACCCCATGAATGGAATGCCCATACTAAATACATTTTTTTTTAGAGACCAACCTATTTGTGGCCGTTGCTTGGTATAGTGTAGGGTACAGTATCATGCCCGAAGATACTCACTATTGATCCCCTTGAGTAGAGATAGCAGTTCTTGGGAGGTCATTGCCCAAAGAATTCAAAATTGGTGTGCTCGAAAGACATTAATGAGCTGTGGAGGGGAGCCAATTCCACCAAATTTCTAAGCTATCCGCTCTCGAGAAGGAAAGGTGTTCATCACCAATCCGGAGTATAATAGGTGGGCTATACAAAGTATACAAACCCTAGGCCTTTGGCCTATTAGGATGTGCTTGTCTGTTGTCAATTTAAATGTTCTTTGAGTCCAAAATTGAAACTGAAAACACTTTGTCTTATGATTGTCTTTGATTGTTAGAATTTGATCACAAAAAATGGAGTCAATTTAAATCTCATCACTGAAAATACACAGAGAGTCACAACTGTTCACTAGAAACTCGCAACTGTCAGTACGAGTCGCATCTGTTAAATCTTGAGCTACATCTGTTAAATTCTGAGTCACAACTATTATTTCAAGTTGCATCTGTTTAGTCTTGAGTCACATCTGTCTAGTTTAGAGTCGCATCTGCCAGTTTAGCCCGCAATTGCTTTGGAAAAACTGCATGCGTTATATTCTAAATCGCAACTGTCAGTACGAGTTGCATCTGTTAAAAGGTTAACCGCATCTGTCAGGGTCAAACTGAACTTTACCAAAGAAACGCAATTGATTACTGGAAAACTACAACTGATAAACTTGACTGCATATGTTAGATCCTACAACGCATCTGTCTGATTATCAGAAAACTAGAATTCACAGTCACTGTCCAGTCAACACAATTATACCAGTTTCAGTTGTCTTTACACAAATAGTCTTTGAAACAGAAACTTGAAACGATTTGCTCAATTTTGTATCCTTTAGGGTCATTTAGTCATTACCATAGTTGTCTTCATTTAGAGTTTAGTTTCATCTTAGGATACATATTACCTTGCATTAAACTTCTAGAAAGGTCACTTTTACAAACTTTAGGATTGGTTTACCATCTATACTCTAGAAAAGTCATAGTGTCAAAAAAATTTGTCATTGAACCTAGTCCTATCATCTTATACTTTGTCCTACAGAGAGTCCTCCTAGCTCATCAGTCTGGTTAGGAAACTCAGCTTGTCTTTGATCCTCGTCCTACATTGGTTCCTTGATTTAAACTAAATTGACACCTTGGTTTGACTTTAGGTAGTTGGTCCCTTCATCTTGGGTTTATAGAATTGATCACTTTAGGGTCTTGCTTAGACTTTGCATCTTTAGATTCTAGACTAGTGTCATCCTAGAACATCCCTTATTTTGCATACAAAAATCCCAAAAACATAGAATAGAGTCATATTGTTCATAGATATAGTTTTGCATTTCCCGCATATTGAGCTTGTCTTATATGGTTGAAACTAGGTCTAAGAGAAGAGAGAGAGAGAAAACATGTCGAACCCAAACGAATTCATCAATCCATTTTCTTCAAGACCTCATAAGACTCTATTAGAAAAATTCACCACTAGAAACACTCAAGGACATATTGCAATAGAGGACATAGAGGCTGCCGCACAGGACCCTGAATTTTCCTCTTTTGTAGATGAATACCTAGCAAACGATCATCCACGATTTTTAGCCAAATTGCTAGCTGAAGGTGCTACCTTACCCGCAAGATTTGATATTATCACCTTACAAACTCAACCTACACAAGGAACAAACACAATGACTGCTAGTACCACTACACCTCAGGTTAGCACAACTATGCCATTTGGCACATCTACACAGAGTACGACAGTCAATACATCTCCATTTGGTACATCCGACATGACATCGGGATTTAATTTCACTATAGGGGCTTCATCATCAACTCCCTTTGGTCCTCTTGTTGGGAGTAAAATACCTAAAATTTTAGCCTCTACACCTTATGTTGGTGTCACAAGTTTGCAATCAACAACCATACCAACTGCTAGTATCACGAGTACCATACCACAGTCGATGGCCATACCTAGTGCTCCAGTCACTAGTACCATACCACAGATTACACAAATAGGAGGCATTCCCTCCTTCCAATATGGCAATCTGAATCCATTCTCCCAGACTGGCAGTCAGAATCAATTTACATCAATTCTGAATCAAAATCCTTTTTCACAGATTGGTAGTCAGAATCCATCCACACAGATTCCAATTCAAAACCAATTTACATCGATTCTGAATTAGAATACTTTTGCACAGATTGGTAGTTAGAATCCATCCACATAGATTCCAAGTCAAAACCAATTTACATCAATGTCAAATCAGAATCTGTTTTCCCAAAGTGGTACTCAGAATTTGTTTACACAGACCCCAGGTCAACACCCATTTATGCAGATTCTAGACCAAAACACATTTACCAATATTCTGAATCCAAATCCACCTCAGATGCCAACGTTCAATCAAAACCCATCACGAGACTTTGGATTTCAAAACACATACACGGATCCGCATAATCCCCCTAGCACATCTTTGACCCAAGTTGACGTCTTACAAACACAAATGCACACATTACAAACGCAAATGGATAACATGTCGGTGTCAACTAAGAAATATTTTTCAACAAAGGACATATGCCCATTCCCCTTTGATAGATCATTGTACATGACACCTTTCCCTCACGGATATGTCATACCGAATCTTCCTAAGTACAATGGCAAACGAAAAATTAGGGAATTTTCTACCATATGCATAGATGTCGCTTATGACCCCACGTATCTTATGAGGCTATTTCTGAGAAGTCTTGTAGGAATTGCACTAGAATGGTTTTCAGGTCTAGATTCTGGCATTAGATCTTGGGGTGAACTAGTTGAGAAATTTGTCGAGCAATTCTCCTTCAACATAGACCACGAGATAAATATAGCAACCTTGTGCCACACAACGCAAGACGAAGGGGAAACATTCATTGCTTTCTTCCAGAGATGGAGAACTATTGCTAGTAGGTGTCCTGTTGAGATACCCGAAAAACAAAAGGTTACAATGTTTCAAGAAAACCTTCATCCAAAACTCAGGAGTAACTTAAGGGTACATTGTTGTACATCTTTTTCAGAACTAGTGGAAAAAGGGGTCATAATAGAGAAAGATCTCATTGAAAAGGGCGAACTCAAGACAACCACATCCAATAGAAACACGATCGTACAAAACACCCCCACAGACAGAAACAGATTTTGGTCTCACAACAAAAATGTCACCAATGATGGGGTGGTTGATGCTAAAACGTTACAAGCAGGACCTCTCCTCACGTTACAAGGACCTCATACTTTTGCCAACATGCTTAATGTTGTCAATCAACCTCCTAATGTGGTCCAAAATACTCAATGTCCACAACAAAGGAGATTTCAAAAATGTGAGTTCACTCCCTTAGGGGAACCCATTGAGACAGTGTTCAAACAATTGTTACAACATAACCTTATATAGCTACAGGAACCAAGACAATACGATCCAAGACAATTTAAACCAGCTTGGTGGGATGACAATTCCTTTTGTGATTATCATAGAACTAAGGGACATAACCTACAAAACTGTCGACAGCTGAAGAATATCATACATGATCTTGTCGAAAGGAGAATTATTGAAGTTAGTGGAAAAAAACAAAAGTCATCGAACACTTATCATCAAGTCTTTTCTGACCCACTACATGACCATGGGAAAGGAACTGCCCCCAGTTCGAGTACTAAGACCAATATGTTAGCCAACTATGTGAGTATCAAACATGATTATGATAGTGGCAAAATCATTCATTGCCTCCGCCCCGCTGATGAGAATATCAATACCATTACTATCAATGCTAATCCTGAGTGTGCGGTCAATACTCATCGTACTAAGTTCACTATCCAGGGCCCTCAATTGCAGCAAACACCGCAATCTTCCAAGTTACAATATAACCTACTTGACCAGTTGGGGAAGACGCCAACCCAAATTTCAATCTTGGAATTGCTGCGTATTTCCCCTGAGCATCGATCTATCCTCGATAATGCTTTACAGAACACCACGGTCCCTAATGATCTTGATGTCAATCATTTCCAAGAAATGGTGGGCTACTTGACCAATAATCACCATGCCACATTTTTTGAACAAGACTATGCAACTGAAAAGATCCACCATAATGATCCTTTACATCTGGAAGTCCTTGTTGATGACACCAAGGTTAGACAAGTTTTGGTAGACAAAGGAGCAGGGTTAAATCTATGCACTTTAAAACTAATTAAGGAATTAGGTATCTCAGAAGCATGCGTAGACACGACCAAAAGTATTTTCATAAAAGCTTATGATGATGAGGAACGAAAATCAAAGGGGGTGGTAATACTTCCTATCAGATTGGTCCTGCGGTGATGGAGACAAAGTTCCAGGTCTTGGATCTCACCTTTCCTTATAACCTGTTGCTAGGTAGACCATGGATTCATGCCATGAAGGCGATCCCTTCCACGTATCATCAGTGTCTTAAATTCCCTTACAATGGCACATAAATAACTATAGATGGTGATCCCGATCCTTTCCAGTATTGCACCAATCTAAAAGAGATCCCCCAACGTCAAGTACCAGTGAACCAGGAGGCTTCATCATCCAATCCATCTTCCTATGTTGATCCATCCACACTCACTCGAACATCTGTTTCACCCTCAATTACTACCACTCCTAGGGTTGAGATCCAAGACAAGGGTTGTGGAGAGTACTACATGAAGACTTCTTATTGTGTTAGCCATTTGATTTCTCCCAAGTCATATGGTTTACCTTCAACAGGTAGGGGACAGTCTATGATCACTATACATGTTCCCCCCACAACTTTCACCAAATGGGGTGAATTAAGCAAAGAGGCTGTAGATGCAAAAGATGTCACTTCCTGGCTGTATAGGGAAGATGATGAGAAACCACTCTTACTTGCTCATATTCCTACAAACCTATATGGAAAGGGTTTCAAAATTATGCAAAGCAAAGGATATCATGGACAAAGTGGTTTAGGCTTAAACCAAGATGGCAGAATTGAACCAATATTTGTTTCTCAGTGGCCAAAAGGAGTAGGGCTAGGGTTTCGACCAATCCAGATTGGTGTTCCTAGTACTCCATTACCCTTACTTGAGGAAGTACGTGCTTTAGAAGATATTAAGACATCTCACGAACTAGTAGACCAATATCACTGTAACTCCCCCAATTCTAACGATTATGAGTGGGATTCCTTATCCTCTACTTCTTCCATGGACCTTGACAAATTATTTGGAGAAGTTGACTTGATGTTAAGTTCCTCACCAAATCCCTTAAATTCTTGTCCACCAAAAAAAATGACAAAAGAGGAATGGTTTAAACACTACTATTGGGAATCACTTGATCCTACCTCTTGGCAACCTGAGCCACCTATTTCCGATAGTCAAACCTTGGTATTAGGCCCACCTATTCATCCACCTAGACCCAAACCTAAGAGAAAAGAGGACCTGGTACAAGACTTTTGTAATCACATGAATAATTCAATCTTTACCTTGACCCCATTAGACTTTGATAACTCCGACGATGACATGCCCTTAGTCTATCCCCAGCTCATTGATTGGGATCAACAAGACGCACCCGTCTTAGACACTTTTGAGAATGACGAAGCAATTGCTGAGTTCCTGGGATTACATGAAGGAATACCTAACGGGGATCATAAGGCTGGTTTTACCATTGACTTGGACAACAAAGCATATTTTGGGGAATCTATTCAACCCTCCGGTCGCAAAAATGAGAAAAAGAATAAACAAGATAAAAAGGACGAGTCTCTAGGTGAAAACCGAAAGGCACCTTTAGACAATGAAAAAGTAAAAAGAAAGGATGAATCCGAAGGTGAAAACCTCTCTGAGGCACCTAAGGATGGAGGTTTGAACATTCTCCCCGTTGCACAGGAAAAGTCACCCATGCTCGTTGAAGAATCCGTAGAAGTCAACATAGGCACAAAAGAGAATCCTCAACTAGTTTATTTTGCAACGTCATTGACAATAAAAGAGAAGCCTGAGTTTCATGACTTCTTTGCAAAGAGATAGATAATTTTTTCTTGGTCATATGCCGACATGCCAGGGTTAGATCCTGAACTTGTTCTGCATCATTTTCCCTTACAACCAGGTGCCAAACCAATGAAACAAAAGCTGGGAAAAATTCATCCACAAATTGCTTTATTAGTCAAGGCAGAACTCAAGAAATTGTTAGACATTGGTTTCATCAGATCTATAGACTATGCCGATTGGATCTCCAATCTTGTACCAGTCACTAAACCAACTGGGGGCATTCACATCTGCACTGATTTTAGAGATATCAACAAAGCTTGTCCTAAGGATGACTTCCCTTTGCCTAACATAGACATGATAGTTGACATGACAGCAGGATATGAGATGTTGTCCCTTATGGATGGATTTTCAAGATATAACCAGATCAAAATTGCAACTGAAGATCAACCTAAGACGACTTTCACTTGTCCTTGGGGAACGTATTGCTGGAATGTTATGCCCTTTGGACTCAAGAATGCAAGAGCAACCTATCAGCATTCCATGACTACTATCTTTCATGATCTAGTACACACTTCTATGGAGGATTATGTCAATGACCTTATTGTAAAATCCAAGACCACGGTAGAACATTTATAGGTTTTAGACAAGATATTTCAAAGGCTGGAAAAGTATAAAGTGAGACTCAATCCAAAGAAATGTGTGTTTGGAGTCAAGTCGGGAAAGCTGTTAGGTTACATCATTTCTAGACGAGGCATTGAAGTGGATCCGGCTAAGGTAAAAGCAATCATAGACATGCCTCCACCCACTAATCTCAGTCAATTAAGGACACTACAAGGAAGACTGCAATCCATCAGAAGATTTATAGTGCAGTTAGTAGATTAGACACATCCTTTTCAACATCTGCTTAATAAAGGAGTACCCTTTGTATGGACAGCTAGGTGTGGAGAAGCTTTTCAACTGATTAAAGAATATTTACTCACACCACCTGTCTTAATGCCACCTGTTGAAGGAAGACCATTGATTCTTTATATTACGACAACCCATTCATCACTCGGAGCATTGCTTGCACAGAATGACGATGAAGGTCATGAAAGGGCAGTTTATTATATTAGTCAGACTTTGGTAGGTTATGAGCTCAACTATAGTAACATTGAACGTGCCTGTCTTGTAGTAGTATTTGCTACCCAAAAACTGAGGTACTACATGTTAAACCATCAAACAATGCTAATTGCTAAAATAGACCCTCTGAAATATCTTCTCAGCAAGGCAACATTAACAAGGCAACTAGCCAAATGGGTTATGATACTTAGTGAGTATGATATCCAGCATGTAGAAAGAAAAGCTATTAAAGGACAAGTCATTGCTGATCAGTTAGCTGACGCAACCATACAGGCAGATCACCCATTAGTTGTAGACTTTCCTGATGAGTTCATATTCACATTTGACACAAACATAACATGGAAACTATACTTTGATGGCTCACATACAAATCATGGTTCAGGGGCTGGTATACTGTTATTACACCACAGGGTGATTCCATCCCTAAGTCATTTAGGATTGCATTCCCATGCACTAACAACATAGCAGAGTATGAAGCTCTAGTGACAGGGTTATGCATGGCAGTCAAGTGGAAAATTAAGAACCTACAAGTATATGGTGATTCCCAACTGGTAATCAGACAGGTAAATGATGATTATGAGACTAAGGACGAGAAGCTTGCTCCATACAAGAGCATGGCTGATAGCTTTAAAGAGTACTTTGAAAAAGTCAAATTTCATCAAATACCTCATGTTTTAAATAGGGCAGCAGATGTTGTGGCTACAATTGCATCACTTCTTGACATTCCTAACAACATGCCTAAGTTTGAGTTCTTGGTAGAACAACTTTTGGTCCCAGCCTATGATATCCCAGATTCTGAAATGGTGTGTGACATTATTGGTCCTAATTCCCCATGGTACAAAGAAATCTATGATTACCTTCATGCCGAAGTCATACCCATTGGCCTATCCAATAACCAACGTAGGACATTCCTCTGCAAGTCAGCCAAATACACCATCGTCAGAGACACCCTATATAGACGTGCCTTAGATAATACCCTACCGAGATGTCTTGATTCTACCGGGCACAAGCAACCTTGCATGGGGTGCATGAGGGTATATGTGGTTCCCATTCTAGCGGTCCTACCTTAGCCAAAAAGATTATGAGACTGGGTTATTACGGCCTACTATGGAAAAAGACTCATATGTCTTTGTAACGAAATGCCGCCAATGCCAAGTTCATGGAGACTTGATACATGCCCCAACACAGGAGCTTCGTCCTATAACGTCACCATGGCCCTTTGCCCAATGGGGACTTGACCTCATAGGTAAGATCCATCCCACATCATCTAATGGACACAAGTTCATTATCACGCCATGGAGTAATTTTACGAAGTGGATTGAAGCATTCCTATGACATGGCATTTTCTAGATTTATCCTGAACTATATCATCTGTCGATATGGTGTCCCTCAGTCCATAATCACTGATAATGGCCGCCTATTTAAGAACCAAGAAGTCTACCACCTGTGTGATGAATTTCATATCCAACATCACTTTTCCACTCCATACTACCCACAAGGTAACGGCCAAGCAGAGGCATCTAACAAGACCATCATTAGAATCCTCAAGAAGACTGTCAATGATGCTGGTCATGACTGGCATTTATAGCTTAACCCGGCCTTATGGGCTTATCGCACAAGTATCCATACTCCCACTGGTGCTACTCCATATTCACTTGTATTTGATTCTGAAGCTATTTTGCCTATTGAGGTCGAGATTCCTTCCATAAGGGTATCCCTGAAAGGCCACATTGATGATGAAGAGTACCGAGTATTGAGACTCCATGAGCTAGAATTCCTGGATGAGCAAAGACAGAAGGAACTAGACCATCTCCAAGCATATCAGAATCGCCTTCGTCGTAGCTATAACAGGAAGGTTTTGAACAGAAACTTTGACATTGGTGACCTAGTTTTAATGGAGAACCCAAAGAATCAAGCAGAAAGAGACAAACCAAGAAAATTTGAACCTAACTGGTTAGGACCTTATATTGTTACAAAAGCTTTTGGATCAGGAGCATACCAACTCTCTACTCCTGAAGGGGAACCATTGTCTTCACCAATCAATAGTCTACATTTGAAGAGGTTCTACGCATAGCTTCTGAGAGATTTGTCTTAATTAGCAAAAATACAAAAAAATAGAAAATCACAAAAAAATGTTATCAAGGTGAAAACCTGGAAAACAGGCGTCTTGGTAACACCAAAAAAATTAGATAATCTAGAAAATAGTAAAAGACAAATCATTTGTCCAATAGTGAAAACCACTTCGGTGGCACTTTGGATAGGTACCATGGTGAAAACCTGGCAAACAGGCGCCATGTGTACTCAACTATGCTCCTTTGTCTACTATTATTCTAATCTACCTTGAACATAGTCCTTATCATTGTATATAGTCCACGATCCTGTACATACACCACTATCCTGTACATACACCACTACCCTGTACATACACCACTACCCTGTACATAGTCCTTATCCCTGTACATACTACCTATCCCTGTACATATCCCTTATCTTTTGTATCCATTGCTTGTATATACCATTCATAATAAGTGGTAGTCTTTCCCATAACCTGGAACGATTGACATCGAGTGCATTTCATATCCCCCATTTTACCCTATTCATAATCAATTGGTCTTATACTTGACTGGGGGAAACACTTGACATGCGCATATTGGTTCTTACATTGGCTATGTTGAAGACGAAAAACCATAGAAAAATCCAAAAAATTGCAAAATGACCTGAGAAAACACAAAAACATCATAAAACTTCAAAAGACAAAAAATCAAAACATTTCAAAAATCCAAAAAAAAAGTCAAAGTCAGTCGCACTTGTCAGTCTTTGTCGTTTGTCGAACTACGTTGCCTTTGCGACTAGACGTAGGCAAGGCCATCTGCTGATGTGCCCTCGAGGCATTAGGTCAGTTCGTTTAGGTTTGTCTATATAAATTTATGATTTAATCCATATGTCTATATGACAAGGTCATTGGTCGTGTCGAACTACGAGGTCTCTGCATGTATAACGTAGGCAAGGCCATCAATCAATGAGCCCCTGAGGCCACACTAGGTCAGTCCATTAGGGTTCGTCACATTCACTAGCACACATGCCTTCTATTTGTAGTCAGTCTTGTCAGTCAAAGTCAAGTCAAACTACGAGGTCTCTATGTGTATAACGTAGGCAAGGCCATCAATCGATGAGCCCCCAAGGCTGCACTAGGTCAGTCCATTAGGGTTCGTCACATTCACTAGCACACACACTTTCTATTTGTAGTCAGTCTTGTTAGTCAAAGTCAAGTCGAACTACGAGGTCTTTGCGTGTACAATGTAGGAAAGGCCATCAATCAATGAGCCCCCGAGGCCACACTAGGTCCGTCCTTTAGGGTTTTTCGTCACACATAGTCAATTGTCAACGCATCGTCTCAAGTCATGCATCAATCTGGTGAACAAGTCAGCAATGTCTTTGAGTCAAATCAAACAACTTGTCAAAATGAAACAATCAAAATAGATCAACAAATGTCTGCTACAGGATGTGTCCTTCCTGGAAACAGACATCATCATAGCAATCAACCTGTATCTTATTCAGGATGGGTCCTTCCTGAATACTAATATCAGCAAAACAATCTATGTCTTATATAGGATGAGTCCTTCCTGCATAATCGACAAGGTTAAACAATCAAACATAGCCTTATACAGGTTATCACATCAACGGTATCTGACTCAACATCTTATACGATACATGTCTTTCTGAAACCAGGCTTTGTCATGCCTTATACAGATAGTCATAACATCGAAACTAGACTCATAGTCTTATCCGGTATGTGTATCTCCTGATAGCAGGCCCTATCAAGCATTTTATCAATCAAAACAAATCAAACAAACAAGATCAAGTTTTGGCAAATATTTTATTGGATTTTTGACTTTATGGCTTATTTATCTTATCATTTTATTTGACTTGATGACTCGGAATCTTGTTACTAGCTTTCTCAAGGATGTCCCATGAAGGATTTAGAGAAGCAACGATGTATCGGAATTCTATTTTCTTTGACTGTTGTCTGTCGACTGTCTTTTAACTTTGATTTTGAGTCATGTTACTAGTTTCCTCAAGGATGTCCCATGAAGGATTTAGAGGAGCAATGACGTTTCATGACCCATCTTTTACTTTGTTTGCTGTCTGTGGTTTGTCCTGACAAAAAGACTGGGGCAACTTGTGCCCTTAGTATGAGTTAATGACAATCCTTGTCTGCGACTGTCTATTATTAGCAAGTGGATGACCTTGCACACCTTGATTTATGTCATATCATGGTGTTTTTCTCCATTTGTATTAGTCCTGCCCAATGATGATAAAGTGCAATACCTTTTGTGATACAGCGAAACATCGAAGATTGCTAATACTAACATCTATCTTCTGTGTTTTGTTCTTTCTTGATCTTTCTTTCCGCACTAACAGTTCTTCTTTCTTGCATTACGATAGAGTCCTGTGACACAAAACATTATACACCATCCTGCATCAACATACATGTTAGAAACATACATACAAATAGGCATATTTCATATCTAGATCATCATGGCATAATAGACATTCATCATCAAACAATACATATCATAAGCATTTCATGTACAAAGCAACTGTAAATACATGCATCACATTACGTCTGTATAACATACATGTAGTATCCATCATACATATCACATCATATTGCATCTCATAGTTATAAATTGCATACATCATATAGAATCATACATCACATAGAATCAACATTATCTCATTAGTTGCATGAACATCATAAAATACATATACTCATCCATCACATAGGCATATCATATAAACATCACATGTATAAATAAAGACTGCGTAATCAATACATAGAAATGCATATCATGAGAACCACCACCAAAATCATATATATATATATATCGCTCAAATGTGTCACCTCACAATGTCATAATGTATCAATAATACATGGAAGCCCGCAGGCTATAAGATCAAAATACAGTGTCTCGACAAACGGTACCCCTATCATGAGCTGCCACTGCCATCATGCTAGGAGTGTGTGGGGGAATGATGATGAGAACCCGATGATCTCTGAGCTAAGGGAGGCCTATCATATGGACCTGCTCTGCATGGCTGCTCCACCCCCTCTGTGCTAACTGTCCGCGTGTGGGTCCTGGTCTGGGACCTGCTACTATGTGCTGCTGAGAAACTAGGAGCTCGTCTCTCTAATGGAACCTTTGCCTCATATAAGTCCTGATAGTATCTCTCTCTCCCCAGCTCTGACTAGCTCTCTGGAAAAAGCGGCTGATGGTCTTGTGCACAATGCCCTGAGCTCTTTGAATCTCTGCTCAGTCTCCTGTCGCCGAGCTATAGCCTGATCCTTGTCCATCAAAGCTCTATCTCTCTCCATCTGATAGGCATCCTTGACCATCAAAAATCTCATCTACTCATCCAAGGACGCAACCTGGGCACGCAATGTATCAGTGTCTGAATCCACTGCCCCTATATCATCCTGCCTGTCCCTCACTCTCCCATCCTCCTCCTCATCCAGCTCCTCCAGGATCTGATCTCGGATCTCTCATGATCATCATCCTCATCATCATCCTCCTGGTAGGAACCTAACAAACCCAGAGCATGAATCTCTGCCTCCTCTTTGCCTGCCTCCTCGGCACCTGCCTCCTCCTCCGCCGAGATGTCTGGGATGGTTGTCTTTGCCGGCTGCACCTCCTCTCCACCTCTCGCAATGTCCTCCTCTCCCCCTCTGGAAATATCCTCCTCTCCACCTCTCCCAACATCTGGCATGGCCACATCCTCCTCTCCTTGCCCCTCCTCACGGATCGGTGATAATGGTAGTCCTCGTCCCCGCCGACCATGTCTCCCTCTCCTGCCTCCACGCCGTCCACCTCAGCCATCATCTCCTCCATCTCCACGGCCTCCTCTGCCTCCTCTACCTCCTCTGCCTCTACCTTTTCCCCGCCTGCCTCGTGGACCTGTCCCTCGCCGCTCTACCGGCGCTGGCTGCTCTGGGTCTATCAGGGGGATCGGCCTGTGTGCTGCCCACCACTGATCATACTCTGCTGTGGTCCTTGGGTCTACTAGTCCATCTCTCCATCCCCATGGAAGTTCCTGTAATCCATCAATATCTACCTCTATTGGGGCCACTGGAATCTCTGGACCCCATAGCAGGACCTCTCGTGATGATCTGGCAAACTTTGCCCGTCCTCTAGGTACATCCTGCACCTCTCCAAACTACCGCAGGACACGATCTGGCAACTGCCGCTCTATAATGTGGACATGTGATACTGTTCATCCAACTAAGTACTGTGCCTGTCTACAAAATGGCAAGTACTCATCGTCATCTGACCACTCCTCACAATCCAGGTACGGCCTCCAGGTAAACTGCTACATGGTGTCTATGGCATGTCTGAAGTAGCCCGTATGTCCAATATGATGATGCGTGTTCGCCCCCGCATAGCGGAAGGCGTAAGGCACTCCATGTGGTAGATCAACTATCGTAGGTGGCCGAAAGATCGTGATATGCTCCCACGCCCATACCATCAAGAGCATGGTGCCACAACTCATCGACTGTGCCTCTCGGTAGGCAATATCAAGCAAATGGAAGTATAACATCCCGAGTACAAAGGAACCCCAAGCATACACAACTCGACGCTCGAGCATGCCCACTAGCATCTCCCCCCATCCCACAGGAAAACCATGACCTCGGCAGTCAGGAAGTACTATACCGCCTATCAATGTAGCCAATAGACAGTCCAACTGTCTATACCTCTGGGCCAACACCTGCCACCTAATCTCATAATCATCAAACCCTAACTGTCTAATGTCAGCATGGGGGTAGTACCTACACATCTCAGCAGCACCCCTCTGAGTATCATATGTCACCCGTGTGCCTTTAATAGGCAATCTAAGGATCCTATACACATCCTCTAGGGTAATCGTGGCCTCTCCAGTCAGTAGGTGGAAGGACGATGTCTCTGAGTGCCACTGCTCACATAACGTTGTCAATAGTCCCCGATTCGCCTGAATCTAGGGCATATCGGTCACATGTAATAAACCCAGATGCCATAGAACCCGTCGCTCTGCCAGCCGCAAGCTATCTCTAAATCGAAAAGTAGTAAGTCTCGACTCCCGTGTATAAATCATGTCTAATACAACCTGCAATGGCATTATACATGCCTTATGTCAGCCTCAATCATCTATTCTAGTGCAAACTGACTATACTACATAAAATGCAAATGCGTCGTTATTTTGCACATGCGTCATTATTTTTCACATGCGTCACTTTTTAACATATGCGGTTCATAAACTTCACATGCGTCATTATTACACAAATGCGGTTAATTATATAACATGTGTTGCACTACATTCAAATGCGTTGAAATATAATTATTGCGTTGCATAAAATTCAAATGCGTTTCACAATAATCACATGCGGATATTCTAAATGCAAATGCGATGCACAAAGTCAAATGTGTTTCATAAATTAATAGATGTGTTGAACCGTAGTCCAACTATGCAAAATGACCGACGTTAAATTACAAATGCGGTTTTCTGCAGGCAAATGCGTCATTCGCGCATGCAAATGCGGTCAATTATTAAAACGACGCATGACTAAAAATTGAATTAAATGCATTAAAATGCATGCAAATCAAAAATTTCAAAAGGCAAGTTTTAGGTCCATACCGGGGGGTCCGCGCCGGCTAGTCTCTGGAATGTCCGGATCATGTATGCGTGATGGTGAGTAGCCAGAACTGGAGACATCGTCGCTAGAAATGCAGAGCAAAATCTCAATTTCTATGCTAGGTGGGTGCAAATGAATAGTTTTTTACCCCTATTCCTATATATACCTAGGGCCTAGGTGTCATTTCTTTCCTACTGGCCGCATTAACTTTCAATTTTGATCATCCCGTACCCATCCCTCCCATTTCCAAACTTCATTCTACAAACTCCACTGCATTTCTGGCCATCCAATGTACTAATCGGGAGCATTTCCAAATTTTTCTGAACTTTTCAGAAATTTGTCAATTTTCCCGAGGGGGCATACCTTCACCTGTTTTAATTTGGAACATTACTGGGGCATATTTTTATCGACTTTCTTTGACACAATGCCTAAATGACATTGTATCAAAGAGGGGCAAATGTAGATGCCGAAATTTGGTTTAGGCCTACGACTTCAATATTCTTCGTAATTTGTATTCTCCGTGGTCATGATTAAATAATGTTAATTATTTAATTATTCACTTTAATTTTAATTCTTCTATTAATTAAATAATCTTAATTATTTAATTAATTCATACTTTTCTTTTTTCTATCTGATTAATTAAATAAACGTTTTTTATTTAATTATGTTACTAATTAACCTTATTCTTCTTGTTAAATTAAATAAATTCTTATTTAATTTATTCTTTATCATACTTGAACTATAATGAAATGAATTCTTTATTTATTTAATTATTCATTTAAATCCCTTCATCATTTAATTAAATAAATATTATTTATTTAATTATTCTCCAAATATCGAGTATTGAATTAAATGAATTATTTAATTCATTAATTCTATTTTAACGCATTCTTCTATATTTTAGATAATTGTGTGAAGTTATCTAAGTATTCACTTTTACTCGACTCGACATCTATTTTAATCGCTCAGTTAACTCTTGCTTTAATGTCTGAGTTGCGTTCTCTAGTAATCTATTTGTCAAATCATTCAGTCATCTAGTTTTAACTCATTTGCATGTACATGCAAATTAATTAAATATTCCTATTTAATTAATTAAAACCTTGTGTGTGCATTCGAACAAGAGTTGCTTTAATCAATCTTTATCTTTGTCATGCAAAGATATTTCTTCTGTTTTCAAATACCGAACTGAAGATTAAATCATTTATTTAATCTTTAATTCTATTTCTAGTTTGTATCACTCATGTCACTATTGACAGCTATCAGAATGCATGTCTAATCTATCGATCTCAACCGTTCGTTAATCTTTCAATCCTGGCCTGTCATTCGAATAATCAATTTTCTATAAATTGATTTGTCAGTCTTCATTCCAATCTCTCTCGCGAATTCTTATGACTTTTGAGAGCACTTTTGTCTTGAATCTTCGATGTTTTGCTAATCATTATCTTAGGCTATACTTGCACGAATTTACGAAAAATCTGAGGGTAATTATACTACACAAGAAAAATGGAGAAGGGCAATCGAGATGAATCATGGAAATACGTTTGAAATTGGTGAGATTGTTTCAGTTTGTTTACGTTTTAACTTCCTTTGTTCTTTGTTGCTTAACATTTAGATTTGCATCTTAGATTTTAGTATTGCATGTTTGCTTCTAATCTTCTTTGTTGTCTTGTGCACTTTCTTGGTGTTACAGTTAGAAACCAAGATCTGAAATGAAAACCAGAAAATCCTTCCATAAAAGAGAAAAATAGAAAAAGCAAGAGCTATTGCAAAAATATGTGCAACATAATATTATTCAGGAATTCTTAATTACAAGATATGATTTGATTTATAAAAGAAAAGATGCATAACCCTAATCTTATCTTGAGCAACAAGATAGCTCAATAAGATAATGATGAGAATTAATTAACCTAGGAATTAAATATTACCTAAGTAAAGTTATGCAAGTGTAATTAAATATTAATTACACTAACACCCCCCCATAAGTGCAACTTAGGGAGACTAAAAAAGCATGCACCTTAAACTAAGATGAATGCAAGAAAGCATGAATGAATGGGTCCTAGTAACAAGGCATGATCAGATACCCAAGTACAAATGCAATAATGAAGTAGAGAAGGAAAACCCAGTGGGACAAAACCCCCCTACAATGAGATGACTGCTGCAAAGAAGCACTGGAAGAACACTGTAGAGTAACACTAGAACCGCAATCCGACAAGAAAGGAAAGATAATTCTGTCTACAACTGAAACCAAAAACAAAATCATAATGTGACAGTAGACCCGATGCCATAGAACACTGGAAAACTCACAAACTGGAACAACCCTGGAATCTGTGAAGCAACAGTAGATGAAATGATGACATAATATGGAAACCACGTATCTCGATGTCGAAGCCAAATTGTGACTAAAAATATTCCATGGGAAGGAGTACCATGAAGACTTTGGAACATTAACCATAAAAACATGGCCCTCAAACTGAGAAAGATCTGAATGAATGAGGATCAAGAAACATAATCTCTCAATTGAAGTGTGAACCGATGAATCCGATATGTGTCAAGCAATAGCAAAAATGTGGCAAAAATAAACTAAGAAACTAGATAACCCATGTGATTTTCCAACAAATCAAGATGGAGATGGTGATCAAAGTGCATGCACACTCTAATCAGATTATTATGCAAGAAACCCCCCTGATGGAACTTTATCTCAGTTCATTTATTACAATAACCTGACGATTGTAAAAGGAGAAAATACAACCATGCATAAGAAAAAAATAAAAATAGACCTTAGATCTGTGTAGAGGACTGAACCAGCTTTCCATTTTCACAAGAATGACGAAAAAAGGATCACCGAGTCAAAAGATATGCCCTCCAGAGTGAAAACAACAACATCTGATTTCAAGGACCTGAAAACTAAATCTGGAGAAAAATAAGAAGAATCCACCTTCACCACTGGATTGGTGTTGGAATCAGCTTTCCAATGGTATCTTGTTTGTGAAAAAAGGACACCATATGCAAAAGTTACGCCCGATTTTGTAAAAACTGCTCCAGAATGCCCAATAAGGGTTGCAGGGCACCTAAGGGGCTTATAAAAATAAGCCCCTGGTCCTGTGCGCGACCAATGGTTGGCAGATTTGGGGCTGGGGAAGAGCCCCTGGTCATCCATATGACCATCAGAGTATGCATAAGGGGTTGGGCGGTCAGGCGCGGGCTGGGCGCATAGCGCCGGTCCCCCATATGATTCGAGCCGTTGCAGGGAGCCCTCGGGGGCTGGCTCGACCTGGCGGTGCTTGGGCTGTGGGCACCAGCGGTGGTGGCCACCCCGTGGTAGAGCTAATTTGAACTGGGTGCGGTGGCGTTGTTTTCAAAAAAATGTGCCTCGGTGTGCGTGCTGGGGAGGCCATACGGCCCCCCAGACAATTTTCTTTGGCCTTCCGGACCAACTTCACCAAAATTGATGAAACAAAATGTGATCTTAGGGTTTTTGGTCATTGCAAACATGATGGTGACCTCTATTTGTGCCCAAAATGCTCCAAAAATTTGACTACCCCCAGATCTTGCAAAAAAACTCTGAGCTTGAAACCCTCACAAATCTGTTAAATAATGACCAAAATATGCAAAATAAAAGCCAATCCTAACTTTTTCCAACAATCTGAATCCAATGGTGAAGCCTAATCTGATCCAAAAATACCTCATAAATGAGTTCAAGGCATGATACCCTCGAGGAATCCTGAACGAACCCTGCAATGATTTTCTCAAAATATCTGAGAAGGGGTTGCAAATCAAGGCTCTGATATCATGTTAGAAACCAAGATATGAAATGCAAACCAGAAAATCCTTCCACATAAGAGAAAAACAGAAAAAACAAGAGCTATTAAAAAAGGATGTGTAGTTGACATAATATTATTCAGGAATTCTTAATTACAAGATATGGCTTGCTTTATAAAAGCAAAGATGCATAACCCTAATCTTATCTTGAGCAACAAGATAGCTCAATAAGATAATGATGAGAATTAATTAACCTAGGAATTAAATATTACCTAAGTAAAGTTATGCAAGTGTAATTAAATATTAATTACACTAATAGGTAAGTGTCCACATCATGAAGTAATTTACTTTAGAAGGTAGATACACAATTGTGCATGGATACAAATTTCTATTTTTGAAGCATATTAGGAGAAAAGAGAGAATCAGTACCCCCTTTTTTCTACTCTCTTTGTTGAAACATTCCAAGGCTAAAGGTGCCTCTCCCCCTCTCCATTAAGGATTTATTCAAAGACTCTATAATCATGTCCCTTCCCTTACTCATTTCCTAGGCTCTGGTAATACTATGTGTTGGTGTAAATAAAGTCTTGTACCTAGTTAATTCATTACTAGGGGACTTATTTACATCTTAGTTAAGTTTACTTAGGTCATAGGAAGGAATCTTTCTAGAAGATGTTAGTTGTCATTAGTTGTTATCTTATCCTTTGACAACTACTACATGTGAACCTAGGTAGTTGTGATTAGTTGTCTCATGTCATATGATTAAGACACTTGTCATAATCCTATGACATCTTGCATTTCACCTTGGCTATATAACCAAGGGGTTTCTCTCATTTGTAATCACAATCATATCATATCATTGATATTGAATACAGTTTATTCTTGACATATTCATCTCTCTCTTTTTGTGCTTTCCATTTGGTCCATAGATCTTGGCATCCATAGCCAATTCTAACATGGTATTAGAGCGGGTTGGGTGCCATTGGAGAGTCTTTTTCTGAAGAGAGATACTAAATTTGGGGGAGTTCCATTTTTGGCTCTTTGTTGTAGGTTTATATCAGAGCTTGTTGGTGCAAATCTAAGCTCACCATTGCATCCGAAAGGTTTGAGAAAGTCAATTTTTCCTTTTATTTCGTCCAAATCGGACATACAAGGCCAAATCTAGGAGGGTTTGAAGCTGAAGTGTGGTTGCCATATCCAAAAGGTAGCTGCAATTTTGGAGCATTTTGGGTCAAATCCGACCCTGTCATCGCGTCCAAAAGGGCCAAAAACTCTAAGATTGACTATCAATTCATCCATTTTGGAGCAAGTCATCCGGTGAGGCAAAAAAAATTTGCCCAAAGAGTCATACGACTCTCTAGGTCATTATAAATGCGACGGTACGATTTCAAAAAATAAAATATTTTATTTGTTTTCAAATATTTTCTGAAAAATTTGTATAAAAAATTTGTATTGGTCGAAGTATATTTTCCAAATTTTTTGATTAAAAATTAAAAAAAACCAAAACGAAAATACAAATTCTGCGGTTTTTTATTTTCTCGATATGCAGTGGTACCTACAAATCTACAGGTGTACCACCATAGCGTACTTCCTATCACGAAGGCCTGCACGTGGCAAGGCCAGTACTCACTGTGTGGCCCTTGCCACCCACATACTTGGCAGGAGGCCAACAATTCTTTTACCAATGGCCAACGCCTTAATAAATCCAGCAAGCGCCATAAAATCTTAACTGGTGGCTAAAATTCTATCTCCGGCCACCAAAAAAGAAACTAGCTGACAAAAGTCTCCACCAGAAGCCTGAGTTTGGAGATTTTGGTACAAAAAGAATATACCGGCGACAGAATATTCCAACGCCGACCGGTGATTGTGACATTCTTACGAGCGTCAAATTTAAGCACGTTGTCACAACATATTCTATCCGGAGGAGTATATTCTTTTTTGACTGGTTGACAGCCGTCAAATTTAAGCTCGTGTGTTGCTGATTTCAGCGAGTGCATTTGAAAATTTTCTACCCCCTCTCCAATGAGTTTTTTGAATTTGCAGCTCAACTTTGGAGGCCCATAACTCACTCATTTTGGCTCCTTTTTTTGAGAATTTTTTTTAATTTGGGCTAATTTTTCGTACTCTTCACAATGGTGCAATCATAATTTGGTTTTGGTACCTGGTTTTTCCATAATTTTCAGATTATCATAGGTGTTGATGCTTTGTCCTCATTTTGGGAACTTTGGGAGCTCATATCTTGCTCCTATGGTAACATTTTTGGGTGCAGTTTTTTTTAAAGTGCATGATTTTTCATGTACTTCTTAGTGGTATGATCAGATTGGTCTCATTGTATGCCAAAAATTGTACTTGATTCTGTGGCCCATTTTGGCATTTGCATGTACCAAGATCAAGGCCACTTTGCTATTTTTGGCAAGTGGCAATTGTAAATGCATTACTCATAAAGTGCCAAGCTCATAAATTGTTGGGGGGGTTCTCTGATTGAGTGAATTTGGGGGGGTAATCTTGTGGTTGATTCATTTGTTTTGATCATTTGAGGAGGTATCATGGGTTTTTCTATTCATCTTTCTGTGGTAATGCTGAATAAGGATAATTATGAATCTTGGAAGAAAGGTATTTTGACACATCTCAGGTGGCTTAAGCTTTTGTCATACCTTTATGGGCTCATCCCTGAACCAGACACACCTTGGAAGTAATCAATTTGGGGTAATAATAATGATCACATTGTAGGATTAACTGGTTCATATATTGGTGTTTATATTCCTATGGAGATCTCAGATATTGAGTGCCCACACACACTTTGGACCAAGATTTGGGAGATCTTTGGAGACCATCATATCTCTCCATTCCCAGATGATCTTGTTGTAGATTGTTTAATTCCCCTTGATGACGTTGATAATATGCCTTATGATGATGATACTTTAGAGGAGGAGCTTGAGTATAATAAATGTCTTGAATGTCCAGTTGAAATAGAGACTTCTCTTCTTGCTTCTCCTCCTCGTATTGAGATCATATCTTCATCTATTGTTGTACCTGAGGATAATTTTGATTCGACAGTTTTGGCTCCTTGTGATCCGGTGTAGCAAAACATACATAGTCTTCCAGATATGGCTACTTTGGATGACTTCCTGACAGGTATTTTAGACTTGTTTGTGGAGTCTCATCTTGCAGATTTAGAGGACACCATTGATGAAATTCATCTTCTCTTTGATGGAGAAGAAATTTCTTCAGTTGTTGTGAGGGAACACCTTGACCCTCTTGTTCATTCTCTACATGATCATTCTTTGCAGTTTGACGTGAGTGTGGATACTTTTGGACATCATTTGGAGGAGGCTTCTTTGTCTTCAGAGGGGATATCATCGTCTTTGGATCATGTTCTACATTCATCTCTACTAGATGTTGGATTTTCCTCTTAAGCAGTGTGGCCTAGAATGCCTGTTTGGAGTGTGTCAGCTTTGGACATCGACATGGAGACACTTGAGCATCATTCAAAGACATCATCATACATCATCCATATTCCTGATATCCTGCATACATACATGGTTTTGTTTCTTCCTAAGGGGAGGAACGTTGTTCGGCAAGATTGGATCATCTTCAACATTCAATGTCGATCTTCTACCATCATTGGAGGAGACTCAACATTGAGGGGGGGATGCCTTGTCTCTCTTCTACTTCTCTCTTATGGGGGGTATTTTTCCTCACATGGGGTTTTTACCTTCTCATTCTTCATTGAGAGAATTTCATTTTTTGTATTTCATCTCTCTTTTGGGGAGGAGTTTTGTCCCACTGGGTTTTCTCCTTTTCTCCGTTTGTGAGAGATTGCATTGATTTCATTTGCATATGTACATGGGTACCTAACATGGCCTAGTAGCCAGGACCCATTCTTGCATCTTTGTGTCATTTGCATAATAATTTTCTACTCCCTAAGTTGCACTTAAGGGGCGTGTTGGTGTAAATAAAGTCTTGTACCTAGTTAATTCATTACTAGGGGACTTATTTACATCTTAGTTAAGTTTACTTAGGTCATAGGAAGGAATCTTTCTAGAAGATGTTAATTATGATTAGTTGTTATCTTATCCTTTGACAACTACTACATGTGAATCTAGGTAGTTGTGATTAGTTGTCTCATGTCATATGATTAAGACACTTGTCATAATCCTATGACATCTTGCATTTCACCTTGGCTATATAACCAAGGGGTTTCTCTCATTTGTAATCACAATCATATCATATCATATCATTGACATTGAATACAGTTTATTCTTGTCATATTCATCTCTCTCTTTTTGTTCTTTCCATTTGGTCCATAGATCTTGGCATCCATAGCCAATTCTAACACTGTGGAATCCCTTCATATTGAACCTCTGAATAATCATCCCAGCTTGCCCCAAAATAACTCTAGCACAAGTCACCAATCAAATTTGGCCAACCTAAATCCTACTTCCCTGATAAGGGATGATCACCCTCCTTTAGCTGATCCACTTGAACTTTGTATGGAAAAAACCCAACCTACCCCTCCCTCTCAATCAAAGAAAACCCATGCTAAACCCCTAGCTCTAAAAATACCTTATGTTCATAAGGACCTTTTTGGTTTGCCCTCTAAAGTTAACAAAGTTTTGGTTAAGCCTTCTAGCTCCAAACGAAAAGGCCCAAATCAAGATGAGTTAAGGACTAACAAGAATGTAACCATTAAATTTATTGATGAAGAGGAGGATGGTTATGTTGAAGAATCTAGCAGTGGAAAAGGAAAAAGAAAATATGCCAGCCTAGTAGGTCAAAATGCTACAGGAAAAATGTTGTCCTTTGATGAATTGGAAGATGGGTCCTTAGATGAATAATTTATCTCCAATTAGGAGGAACCCTTGTATTTGAGTAAAAAATAGTTAGAAGTGGTTTAGGGGAGGACTCGAGAGATGACTCAATTATTAGTGAAGAGGGGGAAGAGGAGAATTGCCAAGATCAGGAAGAGATAAAGGATTCTAATGAAGACAAAGAAGATGTTGAACAAATGGACAAGGACCAAGATGAAGAAAAGGTAGAGGTAACAACTAGATTTGAGAATGAGGGGGAAATTCTAAATATGACCTTCTAATAATACAAGACCCAAATCAACTCTTTGTAGGATAAATTCAAAGGTTGAACAATGCTTTCAATAGATTGATTTCCATTCCCCATTGTATAATGAATTGTGCAATCTTCGGGACAATGTCTAGTCTGTTTAAGTTTAGGAAAATGAAACAAAAAATGGAATCAATCCAAGAAGAAGACATGCCTATGGAGGATAATGTTGGAGAAGGAGAGGACTTCTAGAGTAATGAACTAGACCTACTAAAAAAGGAATGGGACCTGATTAACTAGCAAAAGGATTAGTTTTTTTCTAATGTTTCTTTATTTTGAAGCCTATGTGCCTGTTCTTTGAAGGGCCTATTTTCCATCTTATTTCATTTTTTTTTTTCTAGTTTTTTACTCTAGAATGTTTCCTTTATTTTGATGTTCTTTGGGTGGCCTATTGGCTTAGTTTTGTTTTGAACTATTGGTCAAGTGGCATGTTTTGTGGTTTTTTTTTAATGTCGGTTTGAGTTTCTGGTCATGAGGCCTATTTCATGATTCATTTTTGTCTTGGATTAGGCCCCTAACTTGTGAGGCCCCCGCCTTTATAGTAGAATCACAACCCCTTTTATTCTAAACTTATGCTACTCTGGTATGGAAATTAAGAGTGCATCATTTAAATGATACAAGATCTAGTTGTGATTGAGTACCACTATATTTTTAGTCATTTGACTCTAAGATTAGATTAGGGGTATGTTCAGGATCATCATGGAAAAAATAGGCCCTTAAGTGGCAATGAAAATTTAGAAAAATTAGAGTTAGGCAACTTGACGTATAAATAAGTTATCTATATTATTTCAAAAATATGTAAGAATAGAATCTATAGAAAATTGAATGCAATTTCTAAACTACTAGGTGTATTTAGAAAAATTAAATCTATTTGGTGAAAATTTTAAATTTCAATGCAGTGGTTCTTAAATTTTAGGGAACAAATAAGTAGGTGTCTGTCTGACCACCCTAACCATAATAAAATGATAATATTTTTTTATAAGATTTTATATATAAGTAGAAGACTCATGTCCCGATGTGATGCATATTTTTTTGTAATTTTTTTCCAAGTAAATAATTAATTATGATTTTTTTATTACAACTTTGGGTGAACCCACAAAAGTGGTTTACAATTGGAGTGAGGAAGGAAGGAAAACTTGAAAAAAATGACCCCATGCCAAAAAATTTCATTTTGGGGGTTCGAGTGAACTAATAGGTTTGAATGAACCAAAAGAGGGTTCACTAGAACTTGGGTTCGAGCGAACCCATTTAATGCATGTTCCCCCCATCCTGCCAAAAAACACAATAAAAACCCCTTTTTGAAAGGGGGTTCGAATGAACCTTGGTTCGCTCAAACCCTTGGGGGTTCGCTCAAACCCCCCTTGGTTCGAGCAAACCCCCCTTTTCCCACTTTGCTACTCTCTACCACCAAAAAAAAAGATTTTTTTCCCTTCGACGCTCGAGTTGAGGATAAAAATGGAGGAGACTTCATGAACCCAACTAGAATCAAGTAGTCCTCTGAATGAGCTATCCAACGACTAATTTTTATATGTTTTGGTTTTATTATTTATTTTTTTTAGTTTGATTAAACATAGGTTTTTTTAGCAAAAATGAAGCTCTCTATTCTGCACATGTGGAAAAATCGAAGATTATCAAAAAAAAAATTGAAAAATATGAGTGCACTAGATATTGAAGTCTTTGATCGAACAAAAAAAAAAGGAATTTCGATACACACAAAAATAATTAACCATTATACGGTCTACTTATGTCTGAATTTTACTTGGTTTGACTTCAAAACTTGATTAAGGAAATTTTTTTCAATAAAACACTATCTAACCAAGTGGAAGCACTAGATATTAAAGTTACAAATATAGATTTGAAAGAATTAGAATTTTAATCTTCATGGAAAAAAATTTATGTGTTATACAATGAATGCCACTCCTTAAAAATATTGTTTTCTAAAAAAACTAGTTTTTGAGGGAGATGGAAAAAGAGGTGCGATCTGATTCTAATTTTTTTGAAAAAAATATATTTAGAATCTACTAAGAAAATGTCACGAAACTCTAGTTTGTATTATCTTCAAATTTCTCACGGTTTAGTCGCTATAGGTGCCCAAAAGTGAAGATTTAGTTAGAAAAAAATATTTTAGTGTCCAGTTTGACCAAAAATTATAAACCACTATTGTGGGATCACCCCTTTTAAAAAATATAAAAGATCATATGTCTAACCACCTTAACTTGGTCAAAACTTCATGAAATTCATTTTTTTCTCTTTTAATCCTATAGTATGCAAAGCATAGAATGTGACACATGTTTCAAATTCAAAAATTGTGATACCATTTGAAAACTGTAGATGTTTTTCAATCAACCTATCAATCAAGACAATATTCATAATTCAAATAGAAAATGAATAATAATTTATTTATTAAATTCAAAGTAAAGCATAATTTATATTGGTGGAAAGTTGAGAATCTCTAAAAACTCTTTTCATTTCATCAATTTTGGGTAAAAAAAATTTGTCAGCCACATACCCTACACATACCCATCATATCGCCACTTTTTGGCCCATTTCAAGATCCTGCACATACCCTTAGCTAAATTCTTATGTGAATGTGTAAGGCCTTGCCTTACGTGTGATTCATTCTACTCTATTTTCTTATGTGCAATCCATTAACCAAATTGTTAGATAGATTCAATGTGATAAATAAAGTGATTGTGTTGTCATCTTTGGGATATTATTAGTCGCATTAATAAACCCTATGGAAATCATTTATCTCACTCTCTAAAAGTAATGCATTAAGATTAGTGTTAATACTAATAATAATATTAATAAAATAATGACCTCCTTATTGATATTAAGTTTAATGTTAATATTAATAAGATTAATATTAGCAATGGTATTATTAATTATCTCAACATTAACTTCAAACATAAGTAGTGGTCCTAATGAGTATAACAATGATGTTAATATTCAGTCATTTGGTGATGTAGAGTATAAGTAAGTAATGTTGCTTTGGCTATGCCAATAGGATAGTTACCATTATAAATTAATTGTGTTTGATACTATGACATTGTTATATAATATTTATAAGTTCATCATAGTTTGAATTATCATGTGAGATTATTATTTTATATACATTTGGTATTGTTGCTAACTTTATTTCATTCAGTAGTAATGAGTGAGATTATTATATAAAGTGATTAAATAGATTAATAGAATATAATAAGAGAGATATTATTGTAAAAACACTACTTGATAACCCAGGAAGTTACTCACATTAAATTTAAATAAGGGTTATGACAAGAGAATTAAATATTATGGATAGGTAATATTATGTTGATAATTATTGCGATCTACTCACACACATGTATCTTTCTATTTAGTTAATAAGCCCCTCTATCTGGACTTGTGATATTCCTAGTATAAAGGAGAATATGTTAAGACTTCAAGGAATGCCATTTGAAAATAATAAAATTATGGTAGATGCTTTCCTCAATCTGAGATTCTTATATCTCCTTTTATATCTCCAAGAAATGAAATCTAAGGACAAAAACACAGTAAAACAATAAATTGTGGTTTAGATTCAAAATATGGGTTCGTTGGCTCATTTAGCATGAAGTGATAGGCTAGGCATTGATGAGCCTTGGGTGGATACAGTGCATGGGAAGCTACACTTGGCTTTTGGCAAAACCAATGGCCAACATTTAATGCAACACTTAAATTCCTTACCACTCAGCCACATAAGAAACCATTCACACAAATGCATTAAAAGAAGGTGGTTGTGTATAGCATTGGGGGGAATGCTTTTCATGGAAAAACAAGAGATCTTTTGTCAGTTGGCAGAAATCTGGAGGAAAATCGGAATCATTATTTTATTTTTCAATATTAATGAATGGAGGAGGAAATGTTCAGAGGAGGTGGGGTAACTAAATATCTATTCTTGTGCTCCCCAACCTTATCGTAAAAAAGAGGAGAGCAGAAATGTCCCTAATAAAGGTTGTGGACTGGTTCGATGCTCCTGCTAGCCATTCCTGGTGGATCATGAGGTGATTATCGATTGTTGTCCACTGGTTTTCGATAGTGGAAGGATTTTGTGGTCGAGTTGACTTCCAAAGGCCACCCAAAACAAACAACACAGCTAAGCAGGTAGACCAATCCAGTAAATTTTCATGGGTTGATTTAGCAGTGTTAATTTTATTTGAATTTCTCCCCTGTAGCTTGTGAATTTGCACTAGCAGGCACAACCACTCTATACATAATTGTGCATAGAGAGCCATCAAAGATTGTGGCAAGTTTTTCTTTGTTAGATTCACTGCATAAAAGTTCCATATGCTTTTTTTTAAAAAAAAAATTGATACATAATACAAACGATGCATTTCTATAGTTAAGTTTCAAAAGATGAATTTAACATTCTACCTCATAACAATAAGGTGCATAGAAGACCCAGTACTATAAGACCATAACATACGATAATGGTTAGCACCATTTTATATTCAATACTTTAACTTGATTTGATACTTGATTTAAAATGGTTTCTTTTACAAATATTTTCACCTGCAATACAAGGCATAAGCCACGTTGGTTACAGACATTAGGAATTGAATCAAAATCCATCCTTTTTAGTATGATAGCTTCAAACCCCTTTTTAGCTCAGAAGCATCTCCATAGATTTTAAGAAGCAAAATTTCTGAGCTCTTATTCTATACTAGAAATTATACAATGATTACATTCAATAAAAGAAACAATAAAAAAATCTTTACATCTGCTCTAGAATTGAGCGTACAACGAACAACAAACTGAGAAAATAATTCAACTATATTGTATTATTCCACACTGTTGTAAAAATACTGCTACAACATTCATATAAGGAGAAACCCTAACAAATATCGTTGTCTAAGGAATCTAAAACAAGAAGAATAACACATGCAAACAGGTTGCATGGATAGAGCATGATAAAAAAAATAGTTTTAACAACACTTAGTCTAAAAAGCTAAACTACCAATAATCTATGCCTACTGTGATTGCACAACAGTTTCATTTTGCATAAACAAACAAACAAACAAAAAAATAAAGAAACTATCACTGCATGAAGCCAAACTATCGCTTGAGATGAATGTAGCTTCTCCAGAAATTGTGTTGCCATTCATTAATACCTCATTAGCATATGAGTACATTAAAGAAAATTAAGAGGTGCATTGAAGTCTAACTATGTAGTAAGAAATTCTTTGGCTAGGCTATGATCTAGAAGTATTGTCCTTAGTCTGCTCTCATATGTAAAATTTGTCCATTCATTCTTGTCAGTATTATTAACGACACAAAACTAATTATGTAAAATCTTGAGGTAAGTAACTTGCCATGATTTTAAGTTAAAATAAAATGGGAATTTGTTCATAGCCATATCATTTTTTTGTTGTGAACTATTTCATTCTTAAATAATTTTGTTCTTATCTATTAAATAAAAACATTGGTTCTGTGTGTTATTTGTAACTGTTTTCATAAATGACATTATTGGAATATTTGTCATTAGATTTTTTTTCCTTAACAAATATATTTTGAACTGTGAAACGAACTTTTATGTTCACATGGTAGCTTAAGATTTCTATGTATTTTTTTTTCCTTTCTCTGATAGATTTTTGTTAGACTGTATATCAACAGAGAAAGATTTTTTTTAGACTGTATATCAGCTATTGTTGATGCTGCGAATATATTGGTTGCCAGAGCAATTTTCACATAATGAATGTTAAATTCAATATGGACTTCTTCTCAAAACTTATACAATGCAGCCCACACCATTCCCTTGAGCGTGTTTCATCAACTTTCTCAGCCATTAAAACATAATAGATGTTTAATAGCTCTATTTTTTTTTTAACTGTTTGCTTTTCACAATGGTTTAAATCTGCTCAAATGATTCCAAAACACTATTTTTCATTTTGAAATCAGCTTCCATGATTTAGATTATTCAACATTTTTGTTTTTCCTTATTCATTAGTTTTTATTTGGAGACTCCAAATGTTTTGTTTGGAAAAACATTAATTCTCCCTTGTATATGCTAATTTCTAAGTGTTAGCTATGATGTATCTTATTGACTGAATCTTTTGTTTTAACTATGATAGAACAAAAGATTAATCTACAACAAGGAATTGAAAAAGATTAATGATTTACTTTCACATTAGTGCAAGCTTTGTAATTGTCTTTTAAATTCTAAGGATGAGCCTACTTCACAAGATGATTTTATGTGGACATATTCTTTAGTAATGTATTAACATTTCCTTGTATTGAGTGATTATTTATTATATATATAATTCAGTTGTTTATGAGTTTTATATTCAATTAACCATCTCATAGATTATAACGATGATAAGGATAAATTTAGTAACGATTTATTCTACACAATTGTTCTTTTTCAAGAGAGGAGTTGTTTTTGTGGGAAAATTGTGAGCCAGATTGCAGAAAAAAACTGCTCATACATGTTTGAGATTCATATTAAACAATTTCTGGGTTTTATCCCTCATTGTTTCCCCTTTCCAAATCATATTAAAGTTTAAAATTTGATTTAGTATTGTGAAAGTTATCACTGTTTCAACATCATCTATTTTGTTGTGAACAACAAGCCGAAAGTTGTTATGATCAATTTATTATCATTTTTTCTTTCTTAATTAGATCTACTTCAACAATTAAGATAGTAGATTATTATAGTATTATAGTGATTGTGTGTGCTTGAATATTGTATATGTTTTCTACATAATCACTTTCCACCTATACTATTGTTCTCAAATTAAATTACCTAGAGAGTGGTCTATCTATTCTTTGTTGAGTTTTTTTTTGAGAAAACCATATAATTGTGTTTTAGTGAGGATATTTTGTGCGAACTCATTGGTATAATATCTTCTTTAAGTATAGGTCAATTGTACTTGTATGGGATAATACTATATTTTATATGAGTGTTTTCTATATCATTCTTTCTTTCTTTTTTTCCCCAAAATTATTGGGAGGTCCTATGGGTGTACCAATGATAATATTTTGTTTACCCTTATTATAGCATTTTGTGATTTGAACTTTGATGATTACGTTACTGTCGACCAAACCAGTGTTGGTTCAAGTCCATTATTGACTATTTTGTGTATTTACTAAACTATTGTGAGATCAATGTGAGTTGAACCTATATGTTAATATCGTTATTGACCAATCCAAGTTTTGTGAAAGTTGAAAGTGTCGAACTACGGTTCCTCTACGAATTATATACGTAGGCAAGGCCGTCAGAGACGAGCCCCCAAGGAATTAGGTCCAACCCCTAGGTTTGTCCTTTTTTAAAAAATATTTAAAGTTACTACTAATATATATTATCTACATAACTAGTGACTTGAATTAAGTCTGTGTTTATTGATTAGTTAGTGGAACTAATCGAACCTACCTTGGTGATGTGGATTCTTATCTCCATTTGAAACTTGACTATGATTGTCAATTCAATTGTGTTGATGGCCAAGTCCTTATTAATTATTGGTCTAATGTTTGTTAGGATTTTATGAGGGTCATGTGTAGGAAGCAGTCTTTGGGAATTATGTTAGTGTTTATAGTCAAAATTTAAAAATTGTGTTTTTCCCTTAGCTGATTTTACTGTAAAATTTTTGGGCATTACAAAATGCTTCTATTAAATTAAATGACTAAATCTACATTGATATATACTATATTTTTTCATGCTATAATATGTTGCTAAAGCCCACATGTTTTAGCAATCCTTTCTTATCATTTGACTCATATTGATTGTGAATTCCTCCTATAGTATTCACTTGAGGTTCCTCATATCAAGTATTATGACTAAAGTCACTAAAGTAGCCTTAAAGGTTTTAGTAAAATAAAACATGTGTTGATTTGATCCCTATAGTATTGCTTAACTTAAAGAGATTAAGATAACAAGTAAATAAGGAAATATGAAGAGTTTAGAGTCTATACTGCTATTGAGATTGTGTCATACTACTAAATTATGATCTGCACTTAAATTAGAACATCAAATATTTATTGATAGTTGGGAGATGTTAATAGAGAGTTAATCTAATAAGGATAACTAAACCTAGCTATAGTTAGATTAATTTGTTGGCAATATAATTCTCATTGATGTTACAAGAGAATCTTATGAATTTCAAAGGAGAGGTTTTTGGCAATGAGTTTGATTGATGGAAAAAGAGGCACCTCTTTAAGGTCAATAGGAGATCTAAGTGATATCAGATGAGGAGTTGTTGTTTGAGGTCAAAGGGGCTTCATAGGGATGTTAGGAAGAAGAATTAATTATCCTTAGGGTGCTATTATAACAAGCCTTAAATAGTTGCAAAATTTCAAGAATCAGGCATCGGGCTTACCTTGTATCTCTTGCTAAAGAGAAGAGAGTTGTTTTTTGGCTAAGTCTGATTGGGCTTCGAACTTGGGGCTTGAGGCCTACTCTCTACTATAAGAGATTGGTCTTCAAGATTTGGTCATACCTTATACTAAATGCCTTAAGGAAATAAAGGAAGTTTGAGTTAGGTTCAAAAGGCATTAGACTTCAGGCTTTAGTCATACCTCATACCAAATCCCTTAAACAAAGGAAGAGTGTGCTAAATCCAAAAAGGTTTTGGACATTGGACTTCATCCATACCTCAAGTACCAATTGGAAAAAAGAAAAGGAAGTTCAGATGTGTTAAGTTTGAAAAGGTTTCGGGAATTGGTGTTAAGACTTATGCCTTAATTGAATGTCAAGAAAGTGATAAAAGAGGTTTGAGGGAGACCTATAACATGACACCCGAAATGGTCTTGAAGTTAATGGGTTAGTGTTAAGGCTTATGCCTTACTGAGAATGCTAAGAAAAGGGTATGATGAAATGTCGAACCTCAACACTTGAAATGGTCTCAGTGTTCATGGGTTGGTGTTAAGACCTTTTCCTTAACATGAAATAGAGGAAGGGGAAAGATGAAACCTTGAGCCCCAACACCCAAAATGGTTTCGATGTTCGCAAGTCGGTTTTGAGGTTTATGCCTTAACTATTTAGCAAGCATGTGGTAAGGAGAAAGCCCGAAGGCTGACACTCGAAAGGGTAAAGCTTATGAAGGAAACTTTTGGGCCTCACAATTCGGTAGGAAGGCTTATGCCTTACCAAAAGGATGGTAAGTGGAAAGAGTTAAGGGTGAACCCTGACACTTGAAATTGCTTTGGTGTTTGCGAGCCAATGTTAAGGCTTATGCCTTAACATGAAACAAAGGAATAAGTATGAGGTAATCCTAAACCTCAAAAACTGAAATGGCTTCGATGTTCATGGATTCTTTTGTAGGGCCTATGCTTTGGAGTGATCCCACAATAGTGGTTTACAATTTTTGGCCAAACTGGACACTAAAATATTTTTTTTAACTAAATCTTCACTTTTAGGCATCTATAGTAGCTAAATTGTGAGGAATTTGAAGATGATGCAAATTAGAGTTTTGTGAAATTTTGTCTATAGATTCTAAATATATTTTTTTCAAAATTTTTGGAATCAGTTTGCACTTCTTTTTCCATCTCCCTTGAAAACTACTTTTTTTCAAAAAGCAACATTTTAAAAAAGTGATGCTCGCTGTATAATGCATAACTTTTTTTCCATGAAGGATAAAATTCTAATTCTTTCGAATTTAGATTCATAACTCTGATATCTAGTGCTTCCACTTGGTTAGATAGTTTTTATTGAATTTTTTTTCTTTAATCAAGTTTCAAATTCAAACCAATTACAATTTAGACATAGCGTGACCGTATATCATGTAACATTTTTTGTATGTATCGAAATTCAATTTTTTTTTGTTGGATCAAGGACTTCAATAACTGGTGCACTCATATTTTTCAATTTTTTTTTTTGATAATCTACTATTTTTCCATATGTGCAAAACATAGAGCGTGATTTTTAGTGAAAACCCTATGTTTAATAAAACTAAAAAAAAATACATAATAAAACCAAAACATATTAAAAATATTCGTTGGATAGCTCATTTCGAGGACTACCTGATTCCAGTTGGGTTTGTGAAGTCTTCGCCATTTTTGTCTTCAATATGAGCTCCAAAGTGCAAAAATTTAGATTTTTTTTGTGTCTTAGAGGGGATGAGGGATAAGGGGGTTCAAACAAATCCCTAGGGGTTTGAGAAAACCCTCAGTGGTTTTCTCAAACCCTGGTTCATACGAACCACTAAAATCAAGTTTTTTTCCATGGGGTCATTTTTTTGTGAGTTTTCCTTCCTCACTTGAATTGTAAATGACTATTGTGGCTTCACCCTTTGCCAGTTGTTGGTATGTGGTAAGAGGGATGTTTGAGGGTTGACATCTGAAAGGGTTAAGTTTGATGATGCTCACAAAGATTTGTTTTGGGTATCATGAGTTGGCAGATTGGCTTTCATATTAACACAAAGCCATGAAAGTGATAAGGGGGAAGAGAGAACTCCAACATAGGAAACAAATCATGCATGCTTCAGAGGTTGGTGGGAAGGTTAGTGATGGAGTAAAGGCAAGAAAAAGGTAAGAGGTAAGGCCGATGGCCGAACCCAAATAGGTATAAAGAGCTTTGGATATATGTGTTCGGACTTGCTTGTTAAGATTTTTTATGCACTTCAAGAATGAGGTAAGTGGAATTAGTGATTCTTGACCCTTGACAAGTGTGATAGATGGAAGAATCTGACTATTCTATGAATTCTTTCATTGACTTGGGTTGACCAATGTAGGTATGCAAAATAGTGACACATGGAAACAATTGATTGCTTCACATGTTTCACATCATTGTTGTGAATCAATAGAGATCTATGACCAAAATTAAAGTAGTTCAAATCAGATGGTGGTGTTCTAAATCAAGACAGGTAATTGAGATGCATTTGATCATGGTGTGAATTTCAAGATTGATGGCTTGCATTCAAAGGCTACATTGTGTCAACATCTAGGTGAATGGAGATAAGGCACAAAAAATGATATGTCTACACGAGGTAACATTCTTGCAATGGAATGAGGGAAATGGATTCCACCATTAATACGAAGGTCGACTATGTAAGCTAAAAGAGATCAAGAAAATAGAGGGGTGGATTTAATACAAAACAAACCCTAGATTGGGATACGCTAGAAATTACATTTGCAATGAATTTGGTAAGGGTTTCATGGCTTGAGGTGGGGAAGCTAGTTGGTAAAGGAAAGAGGAGAGAATGAAGGAGAAGAAAATGGAGAATGTAGGGGGAGGCATAGATTTTTTCTCCATGCGGTGGAGATTGGAAAGCATAGAATCACACTACCATTTCAGATTTATTGTATGTTTGAAGTTCTTTATGGGGTTTTCATCCTGAAAAATGATTTTTGAGCAAAAGAAAAGGTTCAAGACCCCATCTTAGCCCTCAACAAATATTTATGTAGGTATGGGAGTCTAATTGAGTTTAAGCATAACCACTTGGTATTTTGTACATATAGATTCATTTGCATGTTGGACCTTATCTTGTGTATTGGGGGTGTTGGCTATGTATTTTATGTATTGATTTAGTGGGGGTAATATTTGGGAGTTTATTTTTATACATAAATCATATCCATGAGTGTTTGGGGACTATGTTTATAATTTTGGATTTCATTGACCATTGCACTGTTCTCAAGTGAAACCCTTTTTCATAAGCCATCATATGGTGATTTTAATGTTATCCTTAAATGAATATAGCTTGGGTTCTACATCCTTGGTCTTGAAACACTAGTAATAGTAATTTATATATAATTTTTTGATACATAATAACTGGTACTTGAATAATGGGTATTGGAATGCTTTGATCAAGAAAATTCATGTATCACACTCATGGCACTGTTTGACATTTAATTAGATAAATATTTTCTTGAAATAAAATTTTATATTATCTAAATGGAAAGGCCCCATTTCATCATCATGGGGCTAAAATATTTCTTGCTCGTGGGTTTGACTAGAGCTCATGAGGCTTCATAATGCCAATATGGTCAGATGGAGAGAAAGTTTGATTCTTTTAAGTTATATCAATTTTGTTACTAATCTTGTGGTTAGAGATGGTCATTGAACATTTCACTTAAATAGGATTGCTTCCTTGAAGAGAAACATATATTAAGTCCAGACATTAAATTTTGGTGTATGTGTGATGTGCATTGTGTATGAATAAACTGCCATTATAAAATTTGTTCATGACTAAGTTTTGTCAAATTATCAGGTATCAATTCTACACCCCTTATGTTGCTAAGATATATTTAACATGTTTTATAATTATCAACTTCACCTAAGTGGGTGGAAACTGACTATGAAATTGTTTGGGGGAAAAGGACCCTAGAAAGGGTTGTGTACCCACTCATTTAGTTTATAAATAAAATAATAGAGGCATAGGATGAATTGGAGTAGAGAAATTTGTTTGGAATGTGCCTGTGTTATTCGATTATGAGTGTGAATGAGGTAGAGTCATCTTTGAACCTAAGGGTTATACCCCTTGTGTTAGTCAACCAAGTGTATGATGGTTGAATTGTCTAGAAAGATTCAATATGTGAATTGTCTTACTAACTTTTTACCTTGTAATATTATTAATGTTATGGTGACCTTTGTATGTTTGGGATTCAAACCAAAACTTCAATTATAATCATCTATTCAAGACATGATATGGTTACCTTAATCCTAGATCATTCTTGATTATCGATTTTGTCAAGTGGCCCTTGAGGAGTGTTGCAATTGGGTTTGTTAACCTTTATTCTTGTACTAAAAAAAAGATAACCCCTTATAGATTAACCATTGTTGATCATTCTTTGTATCTATGACTGCTATAAGTTAGTGGTGATTCAAACCTAAGTGAAATGTGTGATTGTTGTTCAAACAAATATGAGTTTGGTGAACTCAGTTATTGAACTACGGAGCCTCTGCAAACTATGTAGGAAAGGTCATCAAAGACAATACCTCAAGGACTAGGTCTAGCCCCTAGGTCTTGTTCTCTTATTTTTACTTTCAGATTACTATTAATATATATTTTATTGCATGATATGTGACTTGGAGTTATGTTTTCAAATTAGTAATTAGTTAGTAAAACTAATTATGTCTATCTCCATGATGTGGATTCCATGTCACCACTTGAACCTAACCATGATGGTCACAACAATTGTTTACCTGACCAAGTTCTTTTAATTGATTGGTCAAATATTGGTACGCTTCTATGAAGTGCATGTATAGGAAGCAACCTTTTGTGAATTATGCAAATGTTTTGGTTTGAAATTTGAAATTTGTGTTTTATCCTTAACTAGATTTTGGGTGTAAAATTTTGGGCATTACATTTGTGATCAAATCATTGTTGTAGCACTGGGATCTATGGTTAGTGTTGTTTCTCATGTGGTTTTCTTGTGTGAACTTCATTTGTGTTCTTATATCCTTGTTGTGATTGATGGTTGAAATGACCTTATGATGTCTTTTCTTTCGTTATCCTTTGATAATTGCTACTAGATCTGATTGAGCATTGTGCATGCCAATGTGAATGATGCAATTGATTGTGAAATAAATGATACTATGTTCATATATTGTATGTGGTAAAAGAGTAGTGAAATGGTAATTCTTCTTAAGGGAATCGTATATTGTGTCCCCTAAAATTAGGTAGAAAAAGTAGTGAACTAACAATGTTTGGGTTACAAGATATTTCTTTGCGTGTCTAAAAGTGATTTAAAAATTCAACTCCTTTCTTGTGTGTGGATAAATTCAAGTACTTCTTACAAGTACATGTTGCCTTGGAACCAATTGAATTCATGTTTTGTCTAAAGTTATCTTGTAAATATAAAAGAAAGATGTTTGATTAGGTTGAATCTTTGGGGTTAAAAGGGCTTAGTCCCAAAACCACATTTCTACCATAGGATGTATGTGTGATCTTTTATATGGAATCAATTAATATTGAGATAAAAACATAATAGTGAATATAATATGTATAATAAAAAAATAATGATGGTAGTGAAGGAATGAATGCAGTAGTAAACCTTGCATTGTTAAATTTTAAATTTATTTTTTTTCTTTCATTGCATGGCATGTCTAGAATATAGAATGGCATGTACATTATAATAGTATTACTTGGGCGAGAATTAAGGTTCCCAATTTCATTGTTAGTTATAGAAATCCATACAAATGCTAACTCATTGGAGATGCAAATGTTAAGTGCATGATTAAGTGAATTTTGATTAAAAATAATGTTGTGCTTGCGGTGCTAACTGACTCGACTATGTTTTCCATATAATGTGTTGAGTATTGGACAACCTTGTTGAGAAGGCACTTTATCATAACTATGTATGCCACTTGGTAGAATAGAATATTTTGTAGTTTAATTATGTGTAAGGAAATGATTTTGTGGCTTTAAAAGATGAAAAAAATTGAAATGAAGTTATTTGTATCTATGATGGAAGTGAATACCTTGTAATGGTGCTTATAGTGTGTATTGTGAAATTTTTTATAGATAGACCAAGTTGTAAGAGTAAGTACATGTTGTGCATGTTGGAATCATATGGAATGGAGTATATGTGGAAACCAGTAAATGTGTTATGCCCCAAGCATGAGATACAAGGTATCTAACTTGGGATAATGGTGAGTGGATTTCAAGTACGATCTCCTATGTGTACCCTTCATGATGGCATTGTGTAGTTAGCTAATTGTGAAATGGTGTGAAAAAGAAACATGTGGATGCGTATCTTCTATATGGAATGTGATGTATTCCTTTGTGTAGGTATTGTATATATGTTAAATGTGTACCCCTAGTGTATGGTTCCCCCTTTAGGTGTGGGATTCCAACTACAGTGAATAAGGGTTGAGAGAGGAGGATAATATCTAAGAAAAACCATATGGCTTCTCTTAAATATTGTATAAATCTACTCCCACATAACAGAGACACACATGTTGGTTCATAGTGCAAAATTACTCCTTGATGTTTATAACCCATGGATAAAGGATGGAATTAAATGGACCATATTGATGGGGATTTTAATCTTGTTTTATGATTATAAATTATGGATACTTCAGCAATGTAGGGCATTGATACTATGTAGAAAAGTCCACCATGATATTGTTTTCTATTATATTTATGTGGTCAGGGACCACCAATTATTGCATGCTATTATACTTATGTGTTTAGAAGAACCACCATTCCCCTCCTCCCATTAGGTGGCTTATCAAAGTCACATGGTGCTTGTAATATGAAAATTTTATCATTGAAATATGAATTATTGTCAATTTCTTAATTGTTGTTTTATTTTATTTTACGCCAGCAGTGTGAAATGTTTCATTCTTTTATTGGGGCTATTCAGCCATTTGAAGGTTATCATAGTCCAATTTCCTCAAGGAATTATTTAATTTCATTTCTAAATTAAGATTGGAATGTTGCAATGTAGCTAAAATTGATCTTTATTTGGTTTTTCTCTTGATTTTATAATTTTTTATTTTATTGAAACATTTATTTATGATGTTATGATACTCAATTTGAGGCTTTCTTATTGTTTTCTAACTATTGGCGAGTGTGGTGTAATGTGAGATCTATAAACTTCCATATCTCAAGGGGTTCCTTGGTAGGTCATATAGCGGAGTAGATGCGTTAGAGAATTATTTCTGAAAGGGGTTACAAATGGGATCGGTATAGGATGGTCATAAATCCATTCTTCCCCTAGTTCTATGATTTTTCTTTTTGTACCTTACTTTTGGAGGCTAACCCCCTTAAATAAATAAGGGGAAGGTACTAGGAAATGCATGGAGGGGTCCTTAGGGAAGGGCATCAAGACCATCTTTCCTAATGGCTATGGTATTCAAGAATATATATCCTTGTAAACCCTATAGTGTGAGCCTCGTATTGTAAATTGATGTGGTTGTATGAGGATAGGCTCACCCAAATTTTGAAGAGCGTCCTATTATATTGTAAGTAAATGTGGTGTGGTTGTATGAGGATAGGCTCACCCAAATTGGGAAGAGTTTCCTATTATATTGCAAATAAATGTGATGTGGTTGTATGAGGATAAGGTCACTCAAATTAGGAAGAGCATCCTTGCTATTGTTGTATGTATATGTGAAATTGCAAGTAAATATGAAGCTAATAATTATTGAGACATGATTGGACACTTGAGAAAAAGACATTTTCTAACAACATGAGTGTTGTTTATGGTCAAAGGGATTTTGAGGTATATCAAAGGATGCTTATTTGTTGATATATTGTTGTAATTTAATGGAAGTGGGTTTCATGGGAAATAATTTATAGTTGCATGGATAGTTGTTAACCTTGTATTTATTTTATATATTGAGAATATGTGGGATAAATGTTTCATTGTGGAAAATCTATTCCAAATGTTGGATGTCAAATTCATGAAAGAGATGTCTCTTATGTATGTTCCTAATTTAATGTTTTGATTGCTTTCATCAAGGAAGAAAAATAAGTAGTATGGCTAATTAGATCCTCATATGTTGCTATAATGTTGTTAAGTCCAACCCCAAAAGACTTCCAAGAGGAAGTCTATACAAGGGGGGAAGGATGTGAGGCCCCTCCCTTTATATCAGAATCACAACCCCTTTTATTCTAAACTTATGTCACTCTTTCATACAAATTGAGAGTGCATCATTTAGATGATACAACATCCAACTATGATTGAGTATCACTACACTTTTAGTCATTTGGCTCTAAGAGTAGATTAGTTAAATTGTTATGTAAATGATTTTGTTAAAGTAAATGACTAAATCTACATTGACAGATACTATAATTTATCATGGTATAATGTGTTGCTAAGGGCCACTTGTTGTAGTAGTCCTTTCTTATCACTTGAATCATGTTGATTGTGAATGCCTCCTATATTATTCACTTGAGGCTCCTCATATAAAGTATTATAGTCACTATAGGAGCCTTAATGGTTTTAGTAAAAAATAGCAGGTGCAAATTTGATCCCTATAGTAGTTCTTAACTTAGAGAGATTAAGATAACAAGAAAATAAGGAAAGATGACGAGTTTAAACTCTATACTACTATTGAGATTGTGTCATATCATTGAATTATGATTTGCACTTAAATTAAAATAGCATACCTTTACTGATAGTTGGGAGATGTTAATAGAGAGTTAATTTGAAAAGTATAATTGAACCTAGCTATAGTTAGATTAATTTTTTGGAAATATAATTGTCATTGATGTCACAAGGGAATTGTATAAATTTCAAAGGAGAGGTTGTTTGAAATGAGTTTGATTGATGGAAAAAGGGGCACCTCTTTAAGGTCAGTAGGAGATTTGAGTGATATCAAATGAGGAGTTGTTGTTTGAGGTCAAAAGGGATTCATAGGCATGTTAGGAAGAAGGATTCATTGGCCTTAGGGTGTTATTATAGCAATCCTTGAAGAGTTGCAACAATTCAGGCATCAGGCCTCAGGCTTACCTTGTATCGTTGGCTAAAGAGAAAAGATTTACTCTTTTTTTAGCTAAGTTCAATATAGCTTTGGACTTTAGGCTAGAGGCATACTCTTTGATGAAAGAGATCAGTCTTCAAGCTTCAGTCATACCTTATACCAAATTCCTTAAAGAAATAAAGGAAGTCTGAGTTAAGTTCAAAAGGCATAAAATTTTGGCTCTAGTCATACCTCATACCAAATCCCTTAGAGAAAGGAAGGAAGAGTGTGATAAGTTTGAAAAGGTTTAGGACATTGGACTTCAACCATACCTCATATCGATTACACAAAGGAAAAGGGATTTTACATGTGTTAAGTCTAAAATGCATCGGACATCATCATATGTGTTCAAACCCTGATAGGTGTAAAGAGCTTCAGACATATGTGTTCAAGCTTTCTTGTTAATCTCTTCCATGCACTTCAAGAATTAGGTAAGGGGGATTAGTAATCCTTGACCCCTGACAAGTGTGATAGATGGTATAATCTCGCTATTCCATGAATGCTTGTGTTGACTTGGGTTGACCAATATAGGTATGTAGGATAGTGGCACGTCACAAGAATTGATTGCTTCACTTGATTCACATCATTGTTGTGAATCAATAGAGATCTATGACCAAAATTAAAGGAGTTCAAATCAGATGGTGGTGTTTTAAAGCAAGACAAGTAATTGAGATGTGCTTGATCATGGCACAAATTTTAAGATCCATGGCCTACATTCAAAGGCTAGATTATGTCAGCGGCTAGGAAAATGGAGCTAAGGCATAGAAAATAATATGTCAGCTCTAGGTGACATTCTTGCAAAGGAATGAAGGAAATAAATGCCACCATTAATGAAAATGTTGGCTATGTAAGATAAAAGAGATCAGGAAAATGGAGGGATGGATTTAATAGAAAACAAACCCTAGATTTGGAAACACCAAAAATTGCAGGTGTAATGAATTTGGTTTTAGGTGCACGGATCAAGGTGGGGAAGTTGGTCAGTGAAGGAAAGGGTAGAGAATGGATGCAAAGAAAAGGGAGAAGACAAGGGGAGGCATGGATTTTCCTCCAAGCAGTGGAGATTGGAAGGCAATGAATCACACTGTCATTTTAGATTTATTGTATGACTAAAGTCCTTTATGTGGTTTTTATGGAGGACAAAGGATTTGTGGAGAAAAATAAAAGATGCAAGACCCCTTCTCATCCCTTAAATAATATTTATGTAGGTATGGGAGTATATCTTTAGCTAGTTTTAAGCATACCCACCTAGTATTTCGTATGTATAGATGCATTTTCATGTTGGATCCTATCATGTGTATTGGGGACAATGGCTATGTATTTCATGTATTGATTTAGTGGGGGTAATATTTGGGAGTTTTTTTTTATACCTAGATCGTATCCATGAGTGCTTGGGGATTGTGTTTAGAATTTTGGCTTTCATCAACCATTTCATTGGTCTCAAGTGATACCCTTGTTCAAAAGCCATCATATGGAAATTTTAATTTTATCCCTAAATGAATAAATCTTGGGTTCTATGTCCTTCTTGGTATTCAAATGTTAGTAATAGTAATTTATATATAAGTTTTTGATACATAATAACTGGTAAGAATAATTGGTGTTGGAATGAGCTCTATTCAACAAAGATTGAGTATCACACTCGTGGCACTGTTTAACAGTTACTTAGATAAATATTGTCTTGAAATACCATTTATATTATTTAAATGGAAGACCCCGTTTCATCTTCATGGGGCTAAAGTATTTCTTTCTTGAGGGTTTGGCTAGAGCTCATGAGGCTTCATGATGCCAATATGGTTGGGTGGAGAGAAAGTTTGATTCTTTTGAGTTATATCATTGTTGTTAATAATCTCATGGTCATTGAAAATTTCACTTAACTAGGATTATTTCCTTGAAGAGAAACATATATTAAGTCTAGACATTAAATTTTTGTGTATGTGTGATGTGCATTGTGCATGAAAAAATTCCTTTATAAAATTTGTGCATGAGTTTCTTTTATCAAATTATCAAGGATTGATTCTATACCCATTATGTTGTTAATATATCCTTAACAAGTTTTTTGTTTCCCAACTTCACCTAAGTGGGTGGCAACAGACTATGAAACTATCTAGGGGAAAAGAACCCTAGAAAGGGTTGTGTACCAACTTATTTAGTTTATAAATAAAAGAATAGAGGCATAGGATGAATTGGAGTAGAGAAATGTGTAAATGGCATATGTCAATGTTATTGGATTATGAGTGTGACTGAGGTAGAGTCATCTTTGAACCTAAGGGATATACCCCTTATGTTAGGCAACCAAGTGTATGATGGTTGAATTGCCTAGAAAGATTCAATATGTGAATTATATTGCTAACCTTTCACCCTATAATATTAGTAATGTTATGATGACCTTCGTATGGTTGGGATTAAAACCACAACTTCAATTATAATCATTTATTCAAGATATGATATTGTTACCTTCATCCTAGATCATTATTGGTTATCTATTTTTTCAAGTATCTCTTGAGGAGAATTGCAATTAGGTTTGTTAACCTTTATTCTTGTAGTAAAAAATAGAGAATCCCTTATAGATTAATCATTGTTGATCATTCTTTGTATCTACTATTGTTGTGAGTTAGTGGTTTCTAACCTGGGTGAAAGGTGTAATTGTTGGTCAACCAAATATGAGTTGGGTGAACTCAAGTTGTTGAACTATGAAGCCTTTATGCATTATGCAAGCAAGACCGCTAGAGACGAGCCCCTAAGGACTAGGTCTAGCGCCTAGGTCTTGTTCTCTTATTTTTAATTTGAGATTACTATTGATAGATATTTTATTGCATGATATGTGACTTGGAATTATGTTTTTAGATTATTAATTAGTTAGTAGAATTAATTATTTCCATCTTGGTGATGTGGATTCCACGTCTCCACTTGAACCCAACCATGATGGTGATAACACTTATTTACCTAACCAAGTTCTTTTAATTGATTGGTCAAATGTTCTTCATCCATGAAGTGCATGTATAGGAAGCAACCTTTTGTGAATTATGCAAGTTTTTGGATTCAAAATTTGAAATTTGTATTTTATCCTTAACTTGATTTTGGGTGTAAAATTTTGGGCATTACATAACCCTACTCTTTTAATAAAAAAAAGGAGGTTCAAAGTGCTCCCTCACAAAAACTAAAGAAATATCATCTTCGTGAAAGAGAAGATGAATGTAATCAATGGTGTCTCCCAAATTTGCAATATGAGACTCCACAAACAAGTCTGAAATACCTTTCAAGAAGTCATTCCAAGTAGCCATATCTAAAATTCAATAAAGATCATATTGCACTAAATAACAAAATGCCATATTTGTAGCAACAAAATCATCATCAAAGTTGCAATAGTATATGGTGGAGATGGAATGAATGGCTTAAGAACTGGACCACTAATGAGAACACCCAAGTTCAAGTAACCAAAATTCTCCTCAAAATCGTAGTCCATACTAGAAGTGTGACCATCATCGAAAGGATCAATTTCATAATTAGGAACAAAGTCTAACAAGTTTTATAGCTGAGATGCATGATCAACCATCCTTGTAGCAATGACTTGTGTCATGCCCTATATTTGATGTAGGGAAAAAAAAACCATTTTTTTAAAAATATGAATTAACATTATTCATTACCAATCATGCACACACATGTCACTAAACTATACACATCAAATGATGTTGATCGCACAACGTCATTGCGAAAATGTCACCCAAGAGTGAGGCGTGGGGAAAACAAAATTGGGTACATGAATTCCATCATGTGCACCCTTAATTAAGAAAAATGTCAGCTCCAAAAACTAGGTTACAAGCTAAATTCAATAATTGACCTCTTCAAATAAGACATTAGGTTTACTACTTAGTTTACTTGACAGGATAGCTAACATTATTCATTTTACATGGTATGGTTGACCTTCAAAATTATGATAGTGACATAATAGTTTTTGAAAGATAAGTAGGGTTTTGAAAGGGCCATGATCCCTTGTACAATGAAAAAGATATGAAAATAAGAATAACTAGACAAAAAAGGACAACCAAATAGAACACAACCAAATAGAACAGTGATAGGACTACATGAAGTAGAGCATTACAACCCAAGAGACACCACCTGAACTATATAACACCACCCAACTAACACTAAGTCATGGTGGTTTGAAAAATTGTTCCATTGATTTTTGTTGTAATGTAATACAAGGATAGTGACATAATAGTTACCCTAATGAATAAATTCTTTTAACTGAAAAAAATTACTATTTATTGCTTGCTCAAGCATTAATAATAAGGGCATATCGATAATTAATCAGCAACACACTTTGCATAAGGATGTTGTTAAGAACCAACATGCAATCTCAAGTACTAGTCAACAAAATTATTGGTTTTCCCTAGAATTGATAATGATGATCATATTTAACCACAAATTTTAATGTTAAAAATATTGGTAAATTCACCCAATTCCCTCTAAATACGATATTACCCTTCTTAAATCTACGTATAATACTAAAGGGTAATAATAAAAAATCATTAATTCCTCATATAAACATCAAGAGTAAGTTTAAATTTTATATCATAGTTTAAGCATTAAAAAAATATTTTTATTAGAGGTATTATTGTTGACTAGTTGATATTTAATTTCTATTACAACATCATTTAATCCAAATAATATTTCTAGTAGTACATCCCAAGTTAATTTTAATAATATGATTACTATTTAATTCAGTATTATTAATAATACTGAATATCCAGTATATGTTAGTTATATTATTGTTATTTAATCCATATAATAATATTATTAATTATTTATATTTAATTCATCGAAATACTATTACTATTCTCTGATACAGAAGAACATTATACTATTGAGATCATTATTATTGTATCACTTGACCATCATTGTAATTATTACCTACACATAAACTATTAATAGTAATATTTTGTTTATCATTATTATTAATATAAATGACATTAATTAAAATACATATAAATGTCATAATACTTTTATTTTTTTAAAATTATCAAACCTTAACATTATTCTTAATATTGACATATTTTCATCATACTTCTATAAATCGACAAGGAATCAATAGTAAGCTTTATTTACAATAGTTTACAATTATATTATTCCCTTTGTTGGCCCCACAATCTAAATAACTAATAGTTATTGTGCCACATGTACATTTATTCAAAGAGGGCCAAAATGTAGACACCTAAAAATAATTTGAACATATCACACATCTCAATTTTTCTAATTAACATCATTTTCCTCATCTTCATCTTTTTTCCTCTATTTAATTGAATAATTCCTAATTAGCCGATAGGACATTTGTGTCAACTTTGCTCAGAATTTTTGTTAGCCTCACTATTTTTTAGACTTTCGGTGACTGGAGAAAAGGTGGTGGGTGGGTTATAACTTCAATTGGAATTTTCGTCAGTCTCCCAGATTTTTGGCCTTCTGATGACCGTGAAAAAGGTGGTGGAGGCGGTTGTTGGCTGCTTTGTGAATAGGGTGGCATTTGTTGGGCTACGTGGATAGAGAAGGCTGCGGAAATTAAATGTTGGTTTGTGTCAACATTAATTGTTGTATGCTTTGCATGTACTAGGGATCGTCGTAATAACAACTTCCCTTTAACACCTTGGGGAACAAAACAAATGTTTGGGAAATTTTCAACAAGGCATTGTTTGGTGTTGTTCTGTTGCTATACTTGATATGAGAGTCATGAGGGATGAGGGTAAGCTTATGTGAGGGTGCAAGCTAGATTAAACTTTGTGCAACTTCTGCGAAGGTGGGTGGAGGTTATTTTTTGTTTTTTGCAAGGGAAGATAGTTGGAAATGCAAGAGAAAAGTGTCACCTGTGATAATATTTTGTCTATTTTTGTGTAGGCAAGTTGGCGAGAAGATGTGTGTTTGAAGAAAGTGGGAAGAGGTGCATGTGGAAGAAACCCTTGGAAATATTGTTTGATTTGTGGTTGGCGGTTATATTGCTTGATTTTCCATAAGGTACTGTTGATTGTTTCAAATACCTTGTCTGATTTATGGTTCATGTTTTGTGTGCATGGTTTTGCATGGATTTGATACTGTGATTTTTTGTGGGTTTGTGTTTATGGTTTTTGCTATCTATGTATGTTTGGAAGCTTGGAGAAACAAGGCAGCTTGGAAAATGCTAGTGGAAAGAGGTTTGTTTGAAACAACTGACAAGAGGTGTATATGCAAAAAACCACTTGCCATATTGTTTCATTAGATTTTTCATAAGGTATTGTTGATTGCTTCTAATTTTGGTAAGGGGCTGTTGAAAAAGGACTATATTATCTGTGAAAATGAGTATTGTTTGGTTTAAGGTTTGTGTTTTGTGTTTATGGTTTTGCATGGGTTCTTATCTGTCATTTTTTGTGTTTTGTGAGTTTCTTCGTCTGGGGCAGTCTTTAAACAAATATTGTTTGGTTTATGGCTTCCGATTTGTGGTTATGGTTGTAATGGAATAAAATAGTCAATCCTATCCACTTTGTGTTAGCTTCCATTAGGCATTGTTGATTATTCTTGTGTTGCTTAAGCTATATTGTTTCATTTTGGAGAAGGTGTTGTTGAAAAGGCTATATTTTTAAAATTTTCGAGGAGGTTGTGTTGAGAAAGGGTTGTTTTTTGTATGGGTTTGTTACTGTCAATTTTCATAGGGTTTGAGTTTAATGTTTGTGTTTTGTGGTTATGTTTGTAAAAGAATAAAATTGTAGAGGTTATGGATTTTTTGTCAATTTTTATTGTATAGCTCGGGCTATATTGTCGCTTTCTGCATGTGGGTAGCTATTGAAAGTAATGTTGTTTGATTTATGGCTTTCATTTTTTGGTTATGGTTGGAACAAAATAAAATGATTAATGTTGTTGATTCTATGTTTGGTTACATTAGGTATTATTGATTATTGTTGTCTGTCTTAGGCTATATTGGGTATATTTTAATATCAATATATATATGTAACATTAAAATTGTTAAGGTTATGGAGTTTTGGTCAATTCTTATTGTATAGCTCGGGCTATATTGTGGCTTTTTGCATGTGGGTGGCTATTGAAATTAATGTTGTTTGATTTATGGCTTTAGTATTTTGGTTATGGTTGGAACAAAATAAAATAATTAATGTTGTTGATTTTACGTTTGGTTACATTAGGTATTATTGATTATTGTTCTTTGTCTTAGGCTATATTGTGTATATTTTAATATCAATATATATAGGTAAGATTAAAATTGTTAAGGTTATGGAGCTTTGGTCGATTCTTATTGTATAGCCCAGGCTATATTGTTGCTTTATGGATTTAGGTGGTTATTGAAACCAATGTTGTTTGATTTATGGCTTTCATTTTCTGGTTATGGTTGAAACAAAATAAAATAATTAAAGTTGTTGATTCTATGTTTGGTTACATTAGGTATTATTGATTATTATTCTATGCCTTAGGCTATGTTGGGTATATTTTAATATGTATATATATGTGTATATATATATATGTATATATGTGTAGATATATACATATATATATATATATATAAAAAAATTTTGTGGGTCTCTCTTTATGGCTTGCATTTAGTGGATATGTTGGCAACTAGGAAAAATCCTTGACCTTATGTAGTTTTTTGTCGATTGTAACTAATGTAGGAGCATCTAGTGGTGTGAGGGAAATCTTGCATCACCCAATAAGATGCTTTTCATTTATGTTCCTATTGTTTGCTTTTTGTAGATGTTTTTGCATTTTTGGATACCCTTTTTGTCGAATAAGAGTTTCCAACTTTCAGAACTGCTTTTCTATTTTTTCTCCTCAACTGCTATTTTTAGTAGGTGTGAATTTGAAGGCGTGGGAAGACAAACATTTATGGGAAGGTTCGTGATGGAAAAATAAGCACTTTGGCGAAAGAATCGGGTCAAGATCATTCACAGTTTGAAAGTTATTCAAGTTCCAGTTTCTACTTTTTGCCCTGAAAAACCTTCTGAGTCCAGTTTGAGGCATTAAACTGTCCCGTACGGGCCCAGAAATCGTCAAAACTATCAAAGCTAGTTTTTAGCCCGTTTTTCACTCCGAGACCTTTTTGATGGTGCAAACGGTTCGAAAAATGGAGTCTCAAATCAAAAGTTATGGCTTCTAGAAGTTGGCCGATTTTTGGAAAATTGCCAATTTTCAAATTAGGACTCAGTTTTTGAATTTCAATTTGTAATTTTGGCACCAAACTGCCAAAAATCTTATCTTGAATGTTGTTTTTGGCTCCAAACCGAAATGGGTCTATTTATGGGCTAGTTTTTTATTTTGAGTAACTTTTTGGGGAAAAGAGTTTGCATGCTACGAAAGGGGAATCTGGGTAATTTTCTGTAAGTCTGTAATTTTGCATGTATTATAGAGCTTGAGGATTTGAGATCCTCTGCATGTAAGAGTTCCATATTTTTGAATAAAATATTATTCTTTATTTTGTGAGTGTTATTCTGTGTCTCGGTTTTGCTCCCTCGTCATTAACTGTCTTGATTTGCCATAAAGTACTATTGATTGTTTCAAATATGTTGTCTGATTTATGGTTTGCATTTTTTGTGGACGGTTTTGCATGGATTTGGTACTGTGATTTTTTTTATTAATGGCTTTCGGTTTGTGGTTATGGTTGCAATGGAATAAAATAGTCAATCCTATATGCTTTGTGTTAACTTCCATTGCACAATGTCGATTATAGTTCTATTGCTTAAGCTATATTGTTTCATTTTGGAGAAGGTGTTGTTGAAAAGGGTGTATTGCTTTAATTTTTGAGGAGGTTGTGTTGAGAAATGAGTGATTTTTCTATGGGTTTGTTACTGTCAATTTTTTAAGGGTTTTTGTTTAATGTTTGTGTTTTGTGGGTATGTGTGCAACGAAATAAAATTGTTGAGGTTATGGAGTGTTTGTCGATTGTTATTGTATACCTTGGACTATATTGTGGCTTTCTGCATGTGGGTGGCTATTGAAACCAATGTTGTTTGATTTATGGCTTAAATTTGGTGGTTATGGTTGGAACATAATAAAATAAGTAATGTTGTTGATTCTATGTTTGGTTACATTAGGTATTATTGATTATTGTTTTTTGTCTTAGGCTATATTGGGTATATTTTTACAACAATATATATGTGTATATATATACGTATATATGTACATATATACATATATATATATATATATATAAATTTTTGTGGGTCTCTCTTTATGACTTGCATTTAGTGGATATGTTGCAACAGGGAAAAATTCTTGACCTTATGCAATTTTTGTCGATTGTTACTGTCTAGCTCAGCATATATTGTGTCATTTTTTATCAGGTTATGTTCAAAAGGCTATATTGTTCCAATTTTCAATAAGGTTTTGTTCATAGAAGAGAAAATTATTTGTTAAAACATATTATGTTCCATTTATGGACATGCTATATGGGTCAACTTTCGATGGGTTTCTCTTTAATGTTTTCTATTGTGGGCATCTTTGCAATGGGATAAAATTGTTGAGGTTAGCAGTTTTTGTCAATTGTTATTGTATGGCTCGAGCTATATTGTGGCTTTCTCCATCTGGGTCACTGTTGAAACCAATGTTGTTTGATTTATGCCTTTGGTTTTCTGGTTATGGTTGGAATAGAATAAAATAATTACTGTTGTTGCTCCTATGTTTGGTTACATTAGGTATTATTAATTATTGTTCTCTACCTTAGGCTATATTGGGTGTATTTTAATATTAATATATATGTGTATATATATACGTATATTGTTTCAATTTTCAATAAGGTGTTGTTCGTAGAAGAGAAAATTATTTGTTAAAACAAATTATGTTTCATTTATGGACGTGTTATATGGGTAAACTTTCGACGGGTTTCTCTTTAATGTTTGTGTTTTGTAGGCATGTTTGCAAGGGGATAAAATTGTTGAGGTTATGCAGTTTTTTGTCGATTGTTATTGTATGGCTAGGGCTATATTGTGGCTTTTTGCATATGGGTCATCATTGAAACCAATGTTGTTTGATTTATGTCTTTGGTTTTCTAGTTATGGTTGGGATAGAATAAAATAATTACTAATGTTGATTCTATGTTTGGTTACATTTGGTATTATTAATTACTATTCTCTGCCTTAGGCTATATTGGGTGTATTTTAATATTAATATATATGTGTGTATATATATATGTATATATGTGTATATATATAGATATACATGTGTACATATATACATATATATTTCAATTTGTTGCTGCTGATTATATTTATGTATATGGTTTGTCATTGTTAGTTTGTGAGAATGTGATGTTGAGAAGGCTATATTGCTTTAATTTTTTCATAGGCCTGTGTTGAGAAATGAGTATATTTTAACTTGGGTTTTCTTCTGTGAATATTTATGGGTTTCTTTTTATGGTGATCGTTTTGTGGATATGTTTGGAACAGAATAAAACTATTGTTGTTATGCACCATGGCCTCTAGACAAGAACAAAAATTAAAACAATACACCCTTTTCAATAACATCTTCTCCAAAATGAAACAATATATTCTTAAGCTATCAAGATACCAAACTTGATGAATATTACCACTTTCCAAAAATAGAAAACTTCAACATATACATATATATACATCTAATTTCAGATAGATACATGTCTGCACCTTTTGCAGCCATCAACGCATTCCAACCACCTTCACATAGATTCCACAACCAATGAATGAACTTGCACCTTCACAGAAGCTTTCCATCCTTACTCGCAACTACCTTCAACAACAAGATAGAATTGAACAATATGTTTTCAATAACTGTATAGAAATTCATTACACAAACATACATATGTATACATAGGCTGACTGGAATGAGGAAGAACAAGACAAGGGCTGCTGCAAAAATGGAAGCCATAAATCAAACAATATAGTGTAAGGTAGACAACAAAAGTGAACAATGCCTCATGCAAAGCAACATGAACTACATAACATTAACTATTTTATTGCATTAAAAACACAAGATAACATCCAACCACCTTCACACAGATTCCATAGCCGATGAATGCACTTGCACCTTTACAAAAGCTTTCCATCCTCACTCACATCTACATTCAACAACAACATAGACCAAGAGAATGTAATCCAACAATATGTTTTCGATAACTACATAGGCATTTGTTTCACAAACATATGTGTGTATACATAGCCTGACTGGAATGAGGAACATCAAGGCAAGGGCTGGTGTGGTAAATGAAAGGCTTAAATGAAACAAAATAGCATAAGGTAGATGGAAATAGTGAACAATGCCTTATGCAAAGCAACATGAACTACATAACATTAACTATTTTATTGCATTGCAACCATCCCCACAAAACAAAAGACATAAATGAAAAAATGATGTTATCAATAGTCACCTCGATGGCGATAGGTGAAAAACACTAAAAATCATAGTGACAAATCTATACAAAAACATCCGTGCAAAAGTTGAACCATAAATCAAACAATATTGCTACGAAGAAACTATATACTCTCCTTTCAACAAAACCCTATCAAAAAGGAAACAATATACCCTAAAACAACACAACCTGTATAATATTAACTATTTCATTGCATTGCAACTATCACACTCAAAAGCACGGCTTCCAATAGTGGCTCACATGGAAAACCCAAAAAACACAAAAAGCTCCTAGTAACAGACCGACTCAAAACCTTCACCCAGAGAACGCGAACCCTAAATGAATCAACGATGGTTTCAATGGTACTCGAGATGTGAAGATTCACCCAAAAAAAAATAGATTAACTATTTTGCAACCATTCACACAAACCAGAAGCCATAAATGAAACAATATTTCCAACAATCATGCAGATGCCAAAACCCACAAAACATAAGAAATCTTGATTTGAAGATTCACCAAAAATACACCAAATTAATTATTTTGCAACCATTCACACAAAACCAAAGCCATAAATGGAACAATATAGCCAGCAGTCACCCACATGCCAAAACCCACAATTGTCGATTGTTGATGGCTAGCCTAGGTTGTTTTTTTTGGGTTAGTTTGTTCCTGTGTAATTTTTTTGAGCTTTGATATATGTATGTATGTATGTATGTATGTATGTATGTATGTATGTATGTATGTATGTATGTATGTATGTATGTATGTATGTATCTATATGTGTATATATGTGTATATATATATATATATGTATTTATATGTATGTATATGTATCTATATATATGCATATATATATCTATATATCTATGTTTAAATATGTGTATATATATTTATGTATATGTATATGTATATATAATGTCTAAAACATTGACTATTCTTTTGTTGTTGTATATCTATCTATATATATTTATACATATATGTATATATATATGTATATATGTGTATATATATATATATGTATTTATATGTATATGTATGTGTATATACACATATATATGTATATATATGTATATATATGTATATGTATATATATATATGCATATATATATCTATATATACATGTATAGATATGTGTATATATATGTATGTATATGTATATGAATATATAACATCCAAAACATTGACTATTTTGTTGTGTTGCAACCATAGATGGTAAATGGAAGCCACAAATGGGACAATATAGCCTAAGGTGGACATCAAGGGAATGAATTGCATAACATTAACTATTTTATTCCATTGTAACCATTGCCATATAATGCTGAAAAGCATAGTTATAGACCTATGCAAAACCTTTTGTGTGAAAGGGAGGTCCATATACAGCTTATGTGTATACATATATATGTATATGTAGATTTGTATGTATATATGTATATATATACATTTATATTTACATGTATATATAATGTTCATATCTTTTGGTATATATATGTATATATATGTACATAAATATATGTATATATGTGTATATGTATAGTATGTATATATATGTATATCTATATGTATATGTATATGTATAGTATGTATAGTATGTACATACACATATGTAGATATATGTATATGTATATATATATGTATATGTATATATATATATATGTATATGTATATATATATGTATATGTATATGTATATATATATATATGTATATGTATATGTATATATGTATATATGGCTATTTGTGTCAACTTTGCTTGGAATTTTGGTCAGCCTCCCCATGTTTCAGACTTCCTGCAGTCTACGAAAGGGTGGCGGATGGGTTATAGCTTTGGTTGAAATTTTCATTATCCTCCCAAATTTTTTGCCTTCTGATGGTTGTGAAAAGGTGGCAGAGGCGGTTGTTGGTTGCTTTGGGAATAGGGTGGCATTTGTCACACCACATGGATAGAGAAGGCTACAAAAATTAAACGTTGGTTCACATCAACATTAATTATTGTATGCTTTGCATGTATTGGGGATGGTTGTAATAATAGCTATTGTTAACTGCCTCGGGAAACAAAACGAGTGTCTAGAAATTTTTCCATAAGGTATTGTTTGGTGTCGTTTTGTTACTATACCTGATATGGGAGTTGTAAGTGACGAGGGTAAGCTTCTGTGTGGTGCAAGCTGGATTAGGCTTCGTACAACTTCTTCAAAGGTGGGTGGAGGTTATTTTGTGTTTTTTCCATGGGTGGATGGTTGGAAATGCAAAAGAAAAGTGTTGCCTATGATAATATTTTTCCCATTTTTGTGTAGGGAAGTTGGCGAGAAGAGGTGTGTTTGAAGTTAGTGGGAAGAGGTGCTACAAGATTTTTTTTTGCATGTCTTTTTAACTTTGAAACCTATAATGTTTGATTTATGGTTTTTGTTTAGTCATTATGGTTGCAATCCAATGAAATAGTCATTACATTATATAGTCTATGTTGAATGTTGTCCTCTATATTGTTAGCGGTTGGTTTTATTGTGTGCACTTTGGTTGGAATCTTTACAAGCCTTTTTTATTTTTAAGCTTCCCACCAAGTGAGGCAAAGGTGGAAAATGGCCTTCCCTTTAAAAAAATCTAGGCTGGAATTCCCACCAGGCCTCGTTGTTTTAATCCTTGTAGTGGTTACAGGAAGGGTGCCAGGTGCAGTTGTTGGCTGCGATGGAGATATGCCATGTGTTCCCCTCTTTGTTGATAGAGGAGGCGACTAATTTTGTTTATGTTTTTTTCCATAGGGCATTGTCTTTGTCCCTTGTCTATTGTTGGCCACATTGTTTCATTTTCATTTCTGCAATCCTGGAAAAAGTATTTGGACTGTCCCTTCAATAGGTTCAAAAATGTGTTGAACACATGTATGTGGCAGCTAATGTTCTTTGGTATGTTCAATACAAATCCTATTGTTATAGGAATTCCTTTTCAAGAATGAAATAAATAACAAATTTCTTTCAAACTAAATAACTATCTTCTCAAAAACAATAAACTTGAATGTTTTGTCTCCCTTTTCAAATAATATCTTCTTTAATATATAATTCTTATTAAAATAAGTTGCACAGATGCTTCATATGGTGCTTGATTAGGATAACAAGGTGTTGAGAGGGAAATTTTTTCCCATCAAATCTTAGAATAAACACCTTAAGGGTCAATCATGAGGACACACATATAGGTAGATATATAAATATCTATATGTACATATGTAAATATTTATTTAAGTAGAGACTGTTATATCTAAATAGATGTGCATACCATATTTTTTCCTTGATATGCAACTGGCTTGATCATAATTAGAAAGAGAACAAACATCCAGACCGAATTTTCACTCATTTTCCTGAACGAGAAGGCTAGGAATTCAAACCTTTTGTTGGCTATAATATATTGCATAGCCTAAGGAAATGAATTATTATAGGCAAAAAAATCTTTGAATTCGTAGCCTCCTTAGCTAGTCAATTGAGGGAAAATGCTATGTGGATGTTTGGTCTCTTGAATGCTAGTTGGTTTCATGATTAGTTGTTGTATGGTTTACGTGTGCTTGCAATACTTGTGATCGTAACTGTTGTTTATCCAATTGTATATAAAGTGTGAGATGAAAGATTGGTCTTTCTTTATACTATAATTAATGTATGGAACAATATATCCAGCAGTCACCCACATGCCAAAACCCACAATTGTCGATTTCTCATGGCTAGTCTGAGTTATTTTTTTTGGCTTAGTTTGTTGCTATGTAGTTTTTTTGTGATTTGATATATATTTATATGTATGTGTGTGTGTGTATATATATATATACATATATATGTATATATGTATATATATATATGTATATGTGTGTGTTTATATGTGTATATATATATGTATTTATATGTATATGCATGTGTATATATGCATATATATGTATTTATATGTATGCATATATATATATATATATATGTATATATGTATAAAATAAAACTCAACACATTAAAGCCTGCTCTCCACCCTACCATATTGGGTCATGGAGCCTCATGGGCTCTCACCAAACCCTTGAGCAAGAATATACATTTCCCATCACTCTAATCAATGGTGAAATGAATATTGCTTATTACAATCAATATAGCGTACATGAGGATATGATTATCTATTTGACCATTGTCATTGATTTTCTAGTCTCACCTGCATACCAAAACCCATAGAATAGAATAAATTTTGATATCAAGACTCACCAAACAAATAGAAGATTTAGTATTTTGGAACCATTCATAGAAAATGGAAGCCATAAATGAAACAATATAGCCAACACTCGCCCACCTACCAAAACCTATGAAACTATATAGTCTTTTGAACAACAATCGACACAATCAAACAATATTGGTTTCAAGAGCCATCCAAATGAAAAAACCCACATAAACATGTGAATTCAACATAGGAAACATAGAAAACAAAAAATATGCTATTGGAAAACCCAAATTGTTTCAATTTTCAATTAGGTTTTGTTGAGGGAAAAATAGTATGTCTTCACGACCTTCACACACCAATTTTTTGGGTATAGGATTCTATTTACTCCTTCAACTTTGTAGCCATGTCTAAAGGGAATTACATTGCTAACACTATTCAAGCTTTAAATACACACACACACACACACACACACACACACACACACACACACACACACACACACACACATAGAGAGTGGGAGACAAAAATCTACATATATACACACATATAGTTTGTTGAGAAATGAGTATACTTCTACTTTTGTTCCTCATTGAATCTTTGTTGGTTCCTCTCAATATACATATATGTGTGTGTGTATGCCAACCATTACCGCTACATGCACTTGCAACTTCATATAGGCTTGCCCTCCACAGTTACAACTACTATATATATCTACATATATACATGTCTATATATGTATATCTATAGGATTTGTGTGTACTATTGATGGTCGTAATGATAGATGTCGTTTAATGCCCCAGGGAACAAAATGAATATCTCAGAGATTTTCAACAAGGAATTGTTTGGTGTCGTTCTGTTGCTATACCTGATATGGGAACTGTGAACATTGAGGGTAAGCTTCGGTGAGGGTGCAACCTGGATTAAGCTTTGTGCAGCTTTTGTGAGGGTGGGTGGGGGTTACTGAACACATCAAACAAAATAAAGAAACAATATTTCCTTCCCCCAATGGTGGCTACACACAACCCATAAACCAAGCAATTTATAGTAAGCTATAGAGCAACAATCAACAATCCCCTTTTGAAAATAACATAAATTGTTTTAGAAATACTCCACGAACGGTTTTTCCAATATGCACCTCTTCTGACTTCCTTCAATTACACCTCTTCCCACTTGGTTTCTCTTTCCCCTGTCCTCTCTCCATGGCTTGCTAAAAATGAACATAGAACTATCACAACCCACCATGGATGTGGAAATTTTGTGAAGGTGGTTGGAGGTTATCTTGTGTTCTTTGCATGCATTGATGGTTACAAAAGGTGTGGGTTGTGATAATTCTTATATATCTATCTATATATATGTGTGTGTGTGTATATATATGTATATATAATTATATGTGTATATATATGTATATATATATGTGTATGTATATGTGTGTGTGTGTGTATATATGCACAATACATTATTGAAAATTGCACAAACATTCACTTTGTTCTCCAAGGACTTTAAACATAGATGTTACTTGCACCATCAACACTACATGGAAACCATACAATGATTAATGTTGATTCCATTTTGTTGGCCTCCTCTATCGTCATGCCAAATGCTTTTTAAATTTAAAAAAACAAAATAAAACAACACCTACTACATAGTGCCAAAGACCAAGAACCGCAAAGGCTAGCAAAAATTCCAACCAATGTTTCCCATGGCCCAATGCTAATGGTTGTTGTCTAGCTTTGGCTATATACTTTCATTTACAACGCATAATAAAATAGCCGATATTATAGAGTTAATGTTGTTTTCCAAAAGGCATTCTTTCTAATAGGGCGGTGCTCAGGAGGCTATATTGTTTGAATTTTTGATAGGGTCCTAGTGAATACATTTATGTAAGTATATATATATATACATATATATATATACATAAATATATATATACATATATATATATACATAAATATATATATATATACATATATATTCATTGTTTATTGCTCATAGGACAAAAAAGTGTGCTTGGCAAACCAATGGATAGAAATAACCCAGGCTAGCGAACAACAAACCACAAAAGAAAAATGGATTATGTTAAGAATTTTATTCCATTGCAAACATAGATATAAAATGGAGGTCATAGAAATAATTTGAAAAAAAAGTTGACATTCACAGACCCATGCAAACCACTACCTTGTTATTTGAAAAAAGGGTTGGAAAAAATTATCACAGGTGACACTTTCAATTTGCTTTTGCAAACATCGTTGCCTGCAAACACAAAAAATAGCCTCTAACCATCTATAGAGAAGTGCTTATTAAGTTTTCCTTATGACACTTAGTATACAGTCCATCACTCTGACAACTTATTTTCTAAGGCTGAAGAGATAACTAGGAATGTGTATTTAATGCATGCTTTCCCCATTGTTGATAACTATCTTGAAGAACAAGCGACACCTAGAGAATGACACCTAACAATGTGTTATAAAAAATTGAAACAATATAGCTTTTCTCTTAGCATGACCCTTTGAGAAACAAATCAATACATCTATAGGGCAATGCCCTATCAAACATTGTGCAAGCAGTTGTTATCTTTGTGACTGCTTGAAAAGGAAACTACTGCTTATACCTATTTTCACTATAGGGAAACCATACAACAATTAATGTTGATGCCATTTCACTGGCCTTCTCTATTGATGCAACAAATATTTTTAATATAAAAATAAAAATAGAATCCGCCAACTTCTTTTTCTGGCCACACTGAATGGAGGAAAGAAATGACACAATATAGCCTTGTCTAGACAACAACAGTGAACAATGCCTTGTGCAAAACAATATCAATTGCATAACATTTACTATTTTATTCCATTCCAACCATTGCCACAAAAATATTTCTTGCAACAGCGACCCATATGGAACACCCTCAAAACATAAAAAACTTGGAGTAACAAAGTGAATCAAAGCCTCCACCACAAAACGTGAATGATTAATGAATCAATATTGTGTGTGTGTGTGTATATATATATATCTGAGAGTGAAGAATGTGTTTTGGATAACAATATAAATTGTATGATATTAAGTATTTGATTATGCATTGCAAAGAGTGGAATATAGACAAAGCTAGCAAACAATAGTTAGATTGTGTTGTGGAGAACAACACAAACTACTTAAATATATTACAACCATTTACATAGAATAGAAGCCACAAATGAGACAATATTTTTTTTTTTGTGTAGATTTGTATGTATGCCAAAGTAGATGTAAGCAATGTACATATGTTTTCTTCCCAATGTTTATTGTTTTCTCAAAATAGTTATTTGTCTGAATCTTGACATGGCATACTTCAAATGTTATACTTCATATTAACTGTTATATACAACATTGAAGCCTTTTTCCTAATTATTTCTTTTCCTTTGTACTCTTGGTGTTTCTAGGGAAAAAAAGGAGGGATTTTAAAATTGAAATAGTGAACTTGGAATAACAAATTGTATGTTAAGTATTATTTGAATCATTGAAGCCCTTGTTATTATTAATCCTTTCCTATCATATTGTTAATGCCTGTGTAAAAAAAATGAGTGCCAATGTTGTGTTTTCAAGTCATAGACCTTCTAGCTAGCCGTCGACATTGCAACTCTTCCTTCCTAAAAGAGCAGACACAACAATGTCGGTGGCCTCTAGCTCTTTTGAGGTAGGAAAACAATCCTCAAGCAGCAGTCCTGTAAGTGTGTTTGTTATTTAGTTTATTGTTGCTGCCAATTATCTTGACAGTTTCTCAAGTGCACCAAACAAATAAAAAAAATACTTCATTTGAATTAATAATTACTATGATATATGTTCTAACTTATTTATATTTGAACTATTTGTCTTGTTTCCCCTTCAATTTATTGACCATTTTGGAGTAACTTAGATCTTATAGGGGAAAATATCTTAGTTTTCAAATGTGTTAATATTACTATTTCCTTTTAGAGTTGAGTCATAGTTATAAATATCTCATTGCTGCCACTATGATGAGTTTAATTTCCTTGTAGGCTACAAATGTGAATCCAGCCTTAACAAGAGATTCACTATGCTTTATAGATGTTGGAGATGTCCCATGTCCAGTCCTCCAACTAATGTCTTACCAAAAAATAGGAGGTGATCAAATCCCAGTCGATCAATACAAAGTCATCTTGTCTGATGGTACCCACATGTAGATGGGAACCTTGCCTACAAAATACAATGACCTTTTGTTTGCAGGTAAATTGAAAATAGGTTCGATTGTGTGGTTGACAAACTATTTGTCTAGAAAGTTGTAGGAATTGAGGTTTGATATAGTTCTTCCTTGTTTGTACATGTAGTTTTCTTCTTCCTTGTTTGTGGGGAATTCCTTTTAAAGTATTTAATGTTCGTTTCATTCTAGAGCAATTGTCATATTGTCCCTAGATGTGAAGATGATAGATTGCCAGCTAATTGGAAAACCTAAATATTTTTTTAGAGATCAAGAAGAACAAAAATTTGGCTATGAGTCACCCTCCCCATCCAAACAAGCCTCCGCCTTTGGAATTAATACATCACCAAGGAAGCAAGATGCTCCTACAAAAATCAGCCATGTTAAAGGGTTGAATATTTACCAAACCAAATGGATGATAAATGGTCGTGTAACAACAAAGAGGGATATGCACCATTATAGCAAGCAAGGGCGCAAGTGGAAAGTATTCAAATTTGATATCATTGATGATGAGGGCACATAAATATAGATTACATGTTTTAATGAGATTGCAGATGTGCATTATGATAAGGTTGAGGTGGGATGTACTTATTATGTGTCAAAGGGATCAGTGAAACAAGAAGACATAAAATTTAATAAGTTAAACAGCCAAATGGAAATCACTTTGGATCAAATTTCAATGTTAAAATGTTGTGGTGATGAGGCCTTTGTGCTAGAGAAAGTATTTAAGTTCACACCATTAAATGAAATTGCAAATTGCACTAATAATAGTTTAATTGATGTTATTGGCACTGTGGTACATGTGGGAATGGTTTTGACTATACAAAGAAAGGATCAGTCCCAAACAATTCAGAGGACTGTTAAACTTAATTATTTTTCATCCTTTTCAATTGATGTTAATTTGTGGGGCTCAAACTGGGAAGCAAAGGATCATGAGTTATAGAGGTTGTACACCCTGGTTCAATTCTCATCCTTGCTATAAAAAATGCATGTGTTGGGTACTTCAATGGAGTTGTTCTGAACATAGCCGCATGGACTCTTCTATATATAAATCTTGATATACCAAAGGCACATCCATTGATTGAGAGAGGATATATTGATCCACCTGATGTTGAGCCCCCTTCGTGGAGTCCCTTGAAAGGTTGCTTTGGGAAATGGGAGAGTCACTATTGCATATATGTTTGACCATTTCCTTGGATTTCTAGAGACTTTGCAAGCTACTCTCAAGGCAATAGTAAAATTTATAAAAAATGATGCATTCTATTATGTTGCATGCCCGTTGGAGGTGAATGGTAGGAAATGTAAGAAAAAGTGTGAACAATCTAAGCAAAATACATGGTTCCGCCCAAAATTCCAAAAAATAATAGCTAACAGTGACTTTCGATATTTATTGCAACTAAAGATCAAAGACCACACATGTGAGCTTTGGGAAACTATTTTGATGAGGCTACAAAAATCCTATTACAAATGTCAAAAAAATAGCTTTACATGTTGCAATATGAGTCTACCATTGAAATGAGTGTTGAGTCTATTATCAATGTTGTCACCTACATGTCATTTGTTTTCATAGTTCTAATCAAAACTCAAACTTATAATTCAAAAACAAGACTGAAAACAATAATAGTGAAGGTTGCAAAGCTTAACTTTGAAGCTGAGTGCAAGCTCTACCTATCAGATTTGTCTACTATTTCTCCCACCATGTAATAGGCTCCAGAGATAGTTGTTGTACTACCTTGATCACCAAAACAACCATGGCTAATTGGGACTTTGCATATTTCTTTTAGTTCATGTTGGCTGGATATTTAGTTTGTTTAATTCCCTCGCACTACTTGTCGCATCAAAAAGACCTTTCCTTTCTACTGTTATTGCTTCGTTGTTTGTTTGAGTGGTTATATATTAATACAATGAAGTATAACTTATAATGTTTAAGTAAAAAAGATATAGTTGTTTTCTTTTCTATTATTTATGTTGGTTATAATTTTAAGTGTATATTTTTTATTTAATTTTATACTATTTATTTATATATAGTTCTTGTCCTTTTTAGGAGATGTATTTTTGTCTACACCTACTCATATATCTACTTGTGGACATAGTTGTATGTATGTGTACATTTACATATGCATATAGATAAATATATATGCATGCAATTAAGATTTCCCTGTGTTATACAACTTCATGGTATAGATGTGTGTAGATATTTGTTCGTGTGTTCGATATCTATGCATATATGCATACACAATTCAATATTTACAACTATTTGTGAGTTGTTTTAAAGAGAATTTTGTTTTTATCTTGTTTACAATGTTCTTAGTGCATAGAATATCTTGATAGAGTTTTGTGTAGATATATGTGTCCATGATGTATTTGTCTATGTAACTATCATGTCTAGCTAACCATCTAATGCTTACCAAGTATTCTTGCTATTGCTTTGTGATCCCTAATGATAGTTCAATGCTGGATATGGATGTAATATGGTTCTTGGCTATAATGTATGTTATGTATGTTATGCAACTCAATCCACAACCCAGTGTTGAACAATGCATTTTTGAAACTACCGCAAACTGCTCGATTAGTTTGGTGATTTTTAAATGCAAAGTATTATTGCAACCATTGGTAGTATATGTAGCACATACATGAGACAATGTTCACATGGTAAGTTGTGCAAAGTGATGCTTGTTTCCTGTGCGCATGCAAATCAAATAGCTCAAGTTATATAGGTTGCCTTGTTTTCTGTAAGGGAGATTTGATTGTTGTTCTCTGACTTAGGGTATATTTTTCCCTTTTTGGTAAGGTTGTATTGGGACAGACTATATATTTTATTCAAACAAATATTCTTTCATTCATGGATCAGCTTTTCCAGCGCATCCCTTGTGATAATTTTTTGCCAGTGCTTCTCTTCGAAAACAAGCCAGCGGTTTGCATGGGCTTCTTAGCATGAATTTCTTTCTATGCTTCTTTGTATGGCCTCAATTTTCTACCTATGTTTGCAATAGAATAAAATTCTTAACATAATCCAGTTTTCTTTTTGTGGTCTATTGCTCACTACCTTGGGGGTTTTTTACCCATTGGTTTGCCAGTCACAATATTTTTGTGCTTTGTGCAATCAACAATGTGTATTTATGTGCCTCTTCAGAAAGGCTTAAATTTTCCTCGGAGGTTAGGCATATAGAAACATTGCACCGAATAGCAAGAAACTGAATTGCTCACTTGAACTGTGTAGACCTACCTTTGTATTTTGCTAGAAACTCCAAGATACATACCAACAATTACAGTGCATTGTAAATCAAACAAGATGATATCCAACAAAACTATTCATTATCATCATCATAAAAAGTTTCTCTTCTTTATGGTAAGTGAATTGCTTCTCCTTTCCTCTTCACCTCTATGCATATAGAATTTGTACCCTCTCTCAATTCACTTCATTATCATTTTTTATATGTGACATGCAATTGTCCTATTACATATATTTTGCTTATAAATTATACAACCACTTAAATTTCATGTTTTAGATATTGCTTGCCAATAAACATGTTCACAACTTACCAAAGTTCACAGTTTGCTTTTGTGTAGGTTTATCCCACTAAAACGATTTTAGATTACAACTACATTGTATTCATATACAAGATGTAGGGCTCCCCAGAAATGATAAATGGCTTTACGATTCCACATTCACATGATGTATGTCATTCACCTATATTTCATCTGTATATAATGTAAACCTACGTATTTTTTTTCCATTTCTCATTTCACAACTCCATGTCAAATTATAAAAAATGTATAACATTGATTTCCACTAAATAGATTCCCTTAGGTGCCATAGCATTGTCTTCAACATTCACCAAAGTGGTGGAAAATTAATGTTACTGCTTGAGGGTTTGGTCATAGCCAATGATGCTCCATGACCTAATATGGTAGGGTAGAGAGCAGGATTCCTTTTCTATGTCCCGACTCCAATCCATTTCGTACACAAGGCATTTCTAGATTTTATTTACTTGCTTTGTTCTACTGCAACTCCATTGCATCTCACTTGTAATTAATTTTATAATTCTTTATATTTTTCCATTTTTTTATTATCTACCAACTGAAATAATTGTCCTTCGTAGGCCTTTCATGTGATTAGATCTTGTATTGAGTCATTGGTAGAAAAAACATTGCTCTCACCATTGATCATAGTGGTGGAAAGTTTATTTTCTTGCTTGGGGGTTTGGTGAGAGCGCACGATGCTCCATGAGCCAATATGATAGGGTGGAAATCAAGCCTTGTTTTGTTTTGGGCATAGTACATTCTGCCACACACACTAGGTATGGCTAAATTATAATCACTCCATTCATCCCATTGCAAGTAGAGAGAAAATTATCTATTATAAAATATACAACTTTGATATATTTTGATTTACATATCGTCTATCAATAAAGCGTGATCACTACACTAGAATTCACACTTTGTATATACATATGTTGTATATGGTGTAACCTTTGCACTAAAATTTTTGCATAGGACTATAGCTGTGAGTTTTACCTTTCCTCCGCGATGGTTGTAATGGAATAAAATAGTTAATGTTATGTGGTTCATTCTATTTTTGCATAATCACCATAGTAAACTTCACACTTTTTTGTTATTCTTGTAGACCATATTCCAGTCATAATGTGGTGTTTGATGAACTAATGTGTTACAAAAAACCTTTGAAGATAATGATAGTGACTGGAAAATCAGTGATAATGGTCAAATAGACAATCATATCCTCATGTACACTATATTGGTTTTAATAAGCAATATTCATTTCACCATTGATCGGAGTGGTGGGAAATGTATATTCTTGCTCAGGAGTTTGGTGAGAGCCCATGAGGCTCCATGACCCAATATGGTAGGGTGGAGAGTAGGCCTTATTGTGTTGATTTTTATTTTATATTTTTTATGTACAAATTGCTATCTTTCTCACATAGAATTCACAAAAAAATTCAAATGTTTTAGGTTGTGGTTACAACGTACTAAAATAGTTCATCTTATATACTTTATGCTAGCTTTCATTGGCCATTATTGATAATTGATCTCTTGCTTAAGCTATATCATTCCATAAAGGAGGTAGGGAAAATAACACAACTGTACAAGAGGCCAACAAAATGTCATCAACATTGATTGTTGTATAGTTTATGTGTAGTGGTGATCATGCAAGTAACATCTGTTTTAAAGTCCTTGGAAAACAAAATGAATGTCTGTGCAGTTATCTATAATGTATTTTTGGGTGTCATTCTCTGGGTTTATGTTGTTGTTGAAGGTAGCTGAGGAGGCCAGCAAAACAACATCAACATTAATTGTTGTATGGCTTTCGCATAGTGGTGATGGTGCAAGTAACATCTGTTTTAAATTCCCCGACATACAAAAAAAATGCATGTCCAGTTATTGATAGTGTATTGTTTGGTTTCATTGTCTGGGTTTCTATTGTTGTTGAAGGTAGCTATGAGTGAGCATGGCAAGCTTCTATGGAGGTGCAAGTGTTTTCATTGGCTATGGAATCTCTATGAAGGTGGTTAGATGTTATCTTGTGTTCTTTGCATGTGTTCATGGTTGCAAAAGTCGTGGGTTCCGATAAATTTGTGTTCATTTTTTGTAGACAGTGGAGAAAGAACGAAGGGAAGAGCAAGCAAGTAGGTAGAGATGTAATCGAAGGAAGTAGGAAGAGGTGTATAATTTTTGTTTTTCTGCCCCCATCATCAACTTGCTCTTAGTCGGTTCTATAATCTCTTCATATTTGCAGTTGCTCCAGAGAACATGCTTCTCCCTTAGGAGAGAGAGTTCAAGAAGTGGGATGTTGATATTCCAATATACATGCTAAACAGATGAATGAGATTTCAAACAACTGTGAAGATGAAGTGATTATAAGATTGGTTAAGAGAATGGGAACATTGATTTCACCATTCATCACAGTAGTGACCACCCAAATTAGAGAGCAGGCCTCATTTTGTTCTCTTCCATTTTATATTTGCTAAATGTGCTACTGAATTATTCACTTGAATAATACTGTTCATTAGCATCATCATGAAATTTTTTTGTACTTTATGGTAAGTAATTGTAGGGGTCTGGTGATAGCGAATGATGCTCCATGATCCAAAATGGTAGGGTGGAGAGCATCAAACCTTTTGTGTGTCTAGACTTCAATGCATTGTGACCAAAAGGTTTGGCCTTTGCAGTAAAATTTTTGCATAGGAACATGGGTATCAGTTTTTAGATTTTTGTCTCGATGACTATAATGGAATAAAATAGTTAATTTTATGCAGTTCATTTTATTTTTGCATAATCAACATACTAAACTTCACACTTTTTTGTTATTCTTGTAGACCATATTCCAACCATAATTCAGTATTTGATGGACTAATTTCTTACAAACAACCTTTCACAATAATGATAGTGGTTGGAAAATTAGTAACAATGGTCAATTACACAATCAAAACCTAATTTACTCTATATTGATTACAATAGGAATATTCATTTCATCACTGATCAGAGTGGTGGGCAATGTATATTCTTGCTCGGGGGTTTGGTGAGAGTCCACGAGGCTCCATGACCCAATATGGTAGGGTGGAGAGCAAGCGTTATTGTGTTGAGTTTTATTTTATATTTTTTATGTAGAAATTTCTATCTTTTTGACATAGGATTCATAAAAAAATCATATGCTTTAGGTTATGCTTACAACATAGTGAACTAGTTGATCTTATACACTTTATGTTAGATTCCACTGGGCATTGTTGATTATTGTTCTCTTGCCCAAGCTATAGCATTTGATTATTGAGAAGGTGTTGTAAAAAAGGATGTGTTGTTTCAATTTTTGAGAGGGTTGTGTTGAGTTGCTATCAATTCCCTCTTGCTCTCCCTTTATGCTTTGCATTTTGTGCTTGAATTTTTAAATTACCTCGCCAATCATCAGATTTCTCTTATCCCTTGGGAGAGATAGTTCAAGAACTTGGGTGTTGATATTCCAATTTATATCGTAAATAGATGGACAACCTTTGTGAATCAAGTTCAACCGACTGTGAAGATGAAGTGATTGTAATTGTGGTTATGAATCAACATCCCAATTCTTGAACTCTCTTTCCCAAGGGAGAATAGACGATGACACTCCATGGGCCAATATGGTAAGGTGAAGAGAAAACCTGCTTTTGTATGTCCAAAATTCAATCCATTCCATACAAAAGGTATGCCTAGATTTTATTTACTTACTGTGTTCTACTACAACTATATTGCATCATCTTTGTAATTAATTGTATGTCTTTATATTTTCTAATTTATTTCTTGTGTACCAATGGTTCGTGTTTATCACACTAACACTTTTTTGTTATTCTTACAGACCATGCTCCAATAATAATATGTTGTTTCATGAACTAATGTGTTACAAACAACCTTCCCAAATAATTATAGTGATTGTAAAATCAGCAACAATGGTCAAATAGACAATCATATCCTAATGTACTCTATATTGATTGTAATACACAATATTCATTTCACCACTAGTCACAGTGGTGGCCGATCTATATTCTTGCTTGGGGGTTTGGTGAGGCTCCATGAGGCTCCATGACCCAATATGGTAGGGTGGAGAGCAAGCCTCATTGTGTTGACTTTTACTGTATATTTTGTATGTATAGATCACTATCTTTTTGACGTAGGAATTAAAAAAAAAATTCATATGTTTAAGCTTATGGTTAGAATGGAGTAAAATAGTTGATCTTATACACTTTATATTAGATTCCATTTGGATTTTTTTATTATTCTTCTCTTGCTTATACTCTACATCACACAAATAATTAAATTTTTTTAACCAAAATTCATCTACGGTACTTTGTTGCTAGCTATGAAAAGATCCTTAGTTTGTATCATGAAGAATTGATGCAGTTGCCAAATTATGGGGTGTCCTTATATAATCATGAATTCAACTAGTAGTATGCCACAATTATTATTTCCCATCTAAATACACATTAGTAATGTCATCAATTATTTAGACATTCAACCTTATCCATAATAATATTATATTTTGATTAACTAAAGAAACTTAATGATATTGGTATTATTTTTAGATTGTTTTAACTATAATTTTGATGTAGGGTTCTTTGTTACTAGATACAAAAATATCCTTAGTTTGTATCATAAAGAATTGATGCAATGGCTAAATTATTGGGTGGGCTTATATAATGATGAATTCAACTAATTTTATGTCAACATTATTATTTCCCAACTAATTGCACATTAGTAATGACATCAATTTAGACATTGAACCCTATCCATAATAATATTATATTTTGATTAACTAATAAAACTTAATGATATTTGTATTACTTAATGAAATCATTTCAAATTTAATAATAATATTTTTCTTTGATAAAAAACTTAACTACATAATATTATTATTTACCCCGCCAAACCAATTTCCAATAATAATGATGTTATCACCAAATAATTAATTGAATGTTAATATAATTGTTCTTCAACCAAACCTCTATATGTGTACATATATATATATATTCTACAAAGTTAATTTTTCACCAACTATTGCTTACACACTTTATCCTTTATATACATATCCTCCTTTCAACCCATTAGGGTTAACACCCTCCTTCGGTCCCCATTATAATTTAGAATAAAATAATGATGCTAAACTATAAGGTAAAAATGGGATACAATATCGTTCTGACTCAATCACTTTAATTATCACCCATAATATATCAAGCAATCCATTGTATTTTTTTATTGGATTCCCTAATATGTAACTATATTATCTACATCTACATATAGCTATTGTGCTCGCTCATTCCATTCACATTCTAATGTTTTTCCATAGACACTTCTTGCACATCACTTTCCTTTCATGTCACTCTCTGCCTATCAGCTCATTGTTGCGTGTTACTACACAAAACTGCTAGTTATTTGATTAAATTCATCTTTTTGGTCTATTAATTGAATAATTGGCATTATTTGGTTACTTACCCCTTTTCATCATTTCTTACTAATTTTCCCTTTAATTGAGTAATTTCCAATTATTTAATTAAAATCTATTTTTCTTCCTTCCATGATTAAAAAATTATTATTATTTAATTAAATCTGAATTTTCCTCTATCTCACATGATAATCACCTTTGAAGCCAAATGAAATTTACATAACCATAGCTACTATTCTCATTGTCTAACGCCTCATTTCCTCCATTGACTGATCGTAAGGAAAGTTTTTCATCACAAGTTCAAATATTTGCTACTCTTTACGTTAGTTAATTTTATTGTCATCATAAGTTTAACACACAATACTGGTCTTTATACAAAGAATTAGAAATTTAGTCACCTCCACCAAGGCATTAATTTAGAGGTTATTACAGAGGATTGGTTTAGATGTCATATGACTAGTGTATATATATATATGTATAAATATATATATATATATGTATAAATATATATATATATATATGTATATGTATAAATATATATATATATATATGTATATAAATATATATATATATGTATAAATATATATATATATATGTGTGTATATATATATATGTATATATATATATATATATATATGTATATATATATATATGTATAAATATATATATATATATGTATAAATATATATATGTATAAATATATATATGTATAAATATATATATGTATAAATATATATATATATATATGTATAAATATATATATATATATATTAGTTATCATTAATATATAAAAACATTGAGAGATATCCTTCTTGATGTGTCTATTGTACTTTTACGTGACTAATTGATTTAAAAATATAAAAAATGAAATAAAGCAACACAATCATTTGAAAAGTGTATCTACATGTAAATAATTTATAAATTTTCCAAATATATAATATTTTTTTTATAGAATTTATATCCTTTAATATGCTTCAATGATTTGCATGCTTCTATGTTGTGGTAGCATGTTAATGAATGGTGTCAAATTTTCATTTATAGTTAGTATTATATTTTTTTGTATGGCTACTTCGTTGAAATGAAAATTTGATTTTCATATTCAACAAATATTTTTGAATGTATCTTGTATTAGATATAACATTCAAAATTACAAAAGGAAAGAAGATATATCAAATCCTTAGAATAAGGTTGGTGATAATTGATTTTAATATTTAAACATGTTTTATGCCCTATTAAGGGCTTAGTAGTTGCTAGGTAGAGATGGTGTCCCACACAAACATAAAGGTGTGAATGGTAGGCCTGTGAAAAAATTAATTGATATACATAGAACTAGTCCTCAGAAGCACCCAGAAGGAATGTGAAATCTTACTCTAAAGATGAATTTCTTATTTCTCAGCGAAGATGGTATTTGTGGAACAAGTTTATATTATTTCCGTGTCTTTGTAGGTTTCAACTACCATGGTTTTTGATGCAGGCATGCTATCTTGTCTAGAGTATCTGGAAGCAATTCCATGGACCAAGGAGGAAGAGGAGAGAGTTTCTTCATTGTTGGCACAACTTTAACTTGAGAGTATTGGGGCAAGGGAAGTACTAAAAAAGGATTTCTACCGAGGATTCAAATATGGGTGCATCAAAGGATATCCTTAATAAACTACAACAACTTGTACTCAAAGGTACAGATGCGAAGGAAAGATGTGAAATCAAGTCCTTGATCTCTTAAATGATTAGATAAAATTCTTCTCTGAGTAGGGATTCATTTGATCTCAGTAAAGACAGTCTATACTAGGCTTGCAATAAATTTTTAGATTTTCTTGTTTATCATTTCATATAGGCCTCAAGTACTGATTCATGGAGAGGTCTAGTGAAGACTGAGGCTTAATTATCAATCAAATAGCTCATGAATTTGATAATCTTCATTGGATACTTTGACTTTTTGATTGATAGAAAGTAACCACCTAAGAACTATTTTTTTGAAATACGAAGCTTGGGTTTTCTACATCATGGCATAATCTATAATGCATTAATCATTTTGATGTTTACAACCATCACTTATAAATCATTAATCACTTAAAATTAGTCTACTAAGAGAAAAAAACCTACACTATCTCCTTCTCATTGTATGCTGATGATAGAAATCAATTTTCAATAGAGATGATTGAATGTAAAATAAGCATGCATGGTTTCTAGCATCTACATACATTTTCAATCTACACTGCAATCTGCAGTTGTCTCTCTACTCTATTGTTGCAATTTCCACTACAATCTGCACTTATCTCTTTGCTCTATTGTTGCAATCTACATTTGTCTCTCTACTCTTTTGTTTGCACCAACCTTAGTAACATGTTCAATATAGGATACATCTATAATTTATTCTTTCTTATAATATCTACCAAACTTCCACCATGACTCATACACTCTCATTACTCGACTCTTCCACTTTCATTGATTACTTATTACGAGCCGATGCATGTTAGCCACTACTTCCTACCAAACTAAATAACAACTAAGTAGGATGGAGAAGGAATTATTATTGGCAATAATAGTTTGCAAAGATATTTGGAATCATGATCCATCCACATTTGAACCTTGACTTGAATGCTAATTTTTTTTTTATGAATGTCAACTTAAACATTGTAACATTTTTATGTACACGGGTTGTTTCCATCATCATTATGCAGCTATAGGATGCCTCTTGGCATAAACATTTCAACTTTCGCTTAAATGCTAAAACATTTTATGAATGTCAACTTAAATGTTGTAACATTTTTATGTACATGGGTTGTCTCCACCATTATGTGACTGTAGGATGTCTCTCGATGTAAATTATAAGATTAATTGTATTCACATACCTTTCAAATTAGTGTATGAAATATATTTCATATAATTTCTTAAAGAAAAAAATATTTCTTCTAAATCGCTACTAAAAAATATATTACTTAATAAATATTGATTAAAAAAGTTTTACTAAAATCCCAATAAATCATTTAATAATTTGAAACAATATGTAAACATCTTTTATATGAAAATTAAATAGTTGTTTCATACAAGTGAAAGTGCCATGAATCAGGAGGCCTCACACCATAACATAACATTATTTGTACTTGATAATACAATTTCAATTATTAAATGTGAAATCTAAATCATTTATACTAGTGCATGTGCATATGTAAAATTAATAGAAATCATTATTTTCTCTTCATCAAGAGCATCAATTTTAAATTTTTATTAGCTAGTTTGTTTAAAGGACAAATAAATTATAATTTAAATTTTTTATTATAAAGTTGACTTTGATACCACTATTGAGAATCAAAAGAGAAGAAAATTAGGTTTAAAGATATGAAATAAACATAAGAACAAATTATGTAGGACTAAACATTGTTTTCAAAAGACCTTTGTAAAGACTTTCTACAAAATTATCATAAAAGAAACTTTTAGTCCAAAGTTATCCAACCAAATAGACTAATATTAAATTAACATATTGATATAATAAAATTTAATAGCTCAAAGTGGGTGTCCCACATGAGAAAGCACGCTCCAACAATATGTCAAAACATATATAGATTTATACTATTGTATAACTAATTATGAAATGCTAAAATATATTCTAGTTTTAATTTCCTATCAACATATCCCTTGAATATCTTATGGATGCAAATGCTAGTCAAATAAAAAAGTAAAAGATGGAAAATAAGTGCTCTAAAACACTCAAGTTCATTTATTTTGTATGTTTATTCTCATCTTCTTATTCAACTAATAAATCCTAACAACTATGGTGTAACAGTGGAACATTTTAATATGCATTTTATATGTAAATTTTCACTAGCACTTATCAGACCTACATATTGCATATGTAAATTTTATTTTTCATTGTGTTGTCTATGTAGGTAGCTACTTTTTTTGTTTTCTCTTTTTCCGAACATGCCCTTATCTACACAAAAATTAAAAATAAATAATCACTTAATTTAAAATTTAAAAATTACTAGTAGACTAGTACCCAAGTAATTCTAAAATGTTTTGGGTCCAATTCTCCTTGTTATATAGTGTTTTTTGTTTGATCTATTTTTCTTAACCAAAAATAAAGATTAATATGGACTTTAGAAAGTTTGAAAGGTGTTTCCAAAGAGGTGGAGAATAATCTAGAATCGATAAAGCATCTATTAAAGGAATGGGATAGAGACTATTTTCTAGATGGATCTAGTTATGACTTCCATCTCCAAGTGGGTTTCAAAAGTTGTTTAGTGGATACAAGAAGCTGGTTGACCACCTCATACATGTGTGGTGGCTTGAAATATATAAAATAGTAGGGATATTAACCAGGGAAAATGATTCATAGAGACTAGGTTCATAAATGGTAGAAACAAATCTTAAACATGCATAGTCAAAAATTTAACAAATTGGAAAATCTCTAATCTTAGTTCCTATAGTAACGGAAAAAGTAGCCTTATCCTTGCTTGGTTTGATAATTGACATTAAAGCTGAACTAATGATGTCTTGGAGTGGTGTTGTAATGTGTTGTACACATTCACACTATTCTAGAACCTTTATTTAACTAAAACATGCCTTAATTAATCCTTTGCAAAGGTGTTGTAAACTGTTGTAACACACTTTCACACTTTTTTATGATATATTTGCTTAATTAAGCCTAATGGGCCCTTTTTTGAATAAAATGGACACAATGTGTACCTTGTTTAATTTTTGTAAAGTTTTTTAGGGTACTTTCACACTTATTTAGGTGGTCTTATTTAATTGTGGTTAATTGGAGTTATTAACCCCCTTTTAATACAAATTTAGGCCTTAATTTTTACACCTCCCGAAGATCTATCTTGATAATCATAATTTAATGAAAAAAATATTTCATTGGGAAAATTTTGGTTAGGGTAAGCTAAGCGAAGACCCATTCGCCCTTAATGGTGAATGGGTCCTCCGTTAATAGGAACCCCCTTTCTCAATTGATCTAGATTGGGTTTTTGGCCTTCTTCCAGTCTCCTGAAGCTTGGTCCTGGAAACTTAGCCAGGACCTGTTCGCCCTTAAAATGGAAAATGGGTCCTCCCTTAATGAGAACCAAATTTTTGAATTTCATTTTAGCACGAATCAAATTATGTTTCTTTCTAGATTTGGTGTCATCCTTAATTCTTTATATTTTAGGGTTAATTCACATAGTTTCATCCTAAGCAATTCTAAGACTTTCAAGCATTCAAGTGATCAAGCATTATAGAGCATTTCGAAGGAATTCATAAGGCATCTCAAGGCATATTTCAAGTGTTTATTGCAGAAAATTCAAGATTATATCATCATTTCAAGGGTTTGATGCATGCATTCATGCTGTTTGAGGTGGATGTAATATTGAAGATCTATTTGCAACTATTTTTTACATCATTCTCAAGGATCCTAGATCTAAATTCTTCATGGCCACCACATGATAGTTTGCAGATTTGTTTCACAAGACATCATCCAAGGTGATATTATTTGAATTATTTCATGTTCATGCTTCATTTCTTCATTTCATCACTTGGTTTAATTACCTACAAGGGTTTTGACTAAGGAAAATCCCTAATCACTAAAAAATCAACAAGATTTTTTGACCTAAGTGTGTGATTGCAGATTTTTATGTTGAGCAATATTTGAAGAAAGATTGTCAAAGTGGAAAAGTTAAAAAAAGTTGTCATTCAAAGTGCAGATCAAGGAAAGAGCTCTGTAGAATTGGATATAAACTTCCAGAAGCTAAAAATGTGGGAAATTAAGAGTACATACATTGAAGTACAAGATATTGAAATCAGTTTTCCAAAACCCTAAAAGGACCCATTCGCCACTGAAGCCAAATGAGTCCTCCATAGCTCAAAAACAATAACTTTCTAGCCAGGTACATAGCTTGTTATGCTCTCAAAAAATCCCTCATAATTTCTATAATAGTTAGGGTCATTTTTTTATTGTTATTTGCACCACATTTTACATAATTTGAAGTGATTAGGCCCTCTAGAAAAAAACAAGTGGTCCATCATCTTGTTCATTCATTTTGGTGGACCCTATTTTTCACCCTAATCATTTTTGGTGACCCCGATTCATTCAACATTGAAATTTTATAATTTTTGGAGTCTTTTATTGCATCTTAAGTTAAAATCTTGCATTGATAGCATTTATATTTTTGCATTGAGTTAAGATATCATTTAGGGTTTCTTGTTTTGCATTGAAATCTTGCATATCATATAGGGTTTAAATTTGAATATGAAAATTACAAAAAAAAATCAATAATTTTTCATCTCATCTAGATGTCATTCAATTGTATTTGAAAATAAAAATAAAATTTCATTTAAAACTAGGCCTTGCATTTCATCTTTTCATTGCATTTTTACATTGAATTTTTGGAAAATCTGAAGCTGCATTTCACTATTTACAACCTAGAACTAAAAGATATAGTTGAGAACTTGCAAATCATTAAAAAATAGTTTAAAAATACCTAATCATGACCCATTCACATTTACTGGTGAATAAGTCCTTGATTAGGTCTGATCTATACTCTAGCATCTAAAAAGACATCAAAATTCACTCTTAATTCCACATAAAAAATCCTAAAGACCTAACCAGAACCCATTCGCCCTTACTGGAAAATGCGTCCCTATTAGCTATAGATTTACATTTTTAGGACATTAAAGTATCATTTTTTAGCTTTTTTTTTGGTTCCATTACCTTTATATTTCAATTTTTGAATTTTTTGTTTCATCAATTTCATTGCATTTAGCTTAAATTGTTTCATTTCAGTGCATTTTTAAAAGTTTAAAATTGCATTAAAACATTTCTTTTTTAGCTTATTGCAATGTGTAATCAGTAAATTGTATTGCTTAGAACTTGAAAATTGCATTTCATTCTAGGTTGTTGCATTTCCATTCTAGGGTTTGTACACTAGGGTTGTAAAACTTGTATGAGCTTTACAACTTGGTGTCCTATTCGTAATACTATTATAAGACATAGTTCAAGGCTCATGTCATCTGATGATCTCTCACTTGTCATGGATCTTGGGTGCTCTAACTATCTTTTTGATAATGTTGAGAATCAACCCTCCATGGATCATAGTTTGTATACTTTATTTCCTATGGCTTCACCTCCTATAATCAATGTGCATGATGTCATTGACAAGCTAGATGAACAACTAGAAAACTTACAATCCCGTATCCTTAGTGAATGCATTGACATTAGATTGGTTCGTATCATACAAAATATAAGGAAAGTGCTTAAAACATGAAATGAAACAAAAATAATCTATAGCCTTAGTTGCTTCATTCATTAGTACTTGAACAAACAAGACAATAACAACATACATCCCATAGTCAATCCTCCTATTAAAATCCAAAACAATATTAACATGGATGTTGATATACAATTACCTACCATGGAGAAGGTGATAGCATTTATCAAAGCTAGACCTTGTAAGGGCTCGACTAAACAACCTCTTGAAATTTCTTTCTTAAAAAATGACATTCCTAAACGTGCACTTGATGGTCCTCTTTACATAGCTGGCTGAATCAATACTAAGCCCACTCATAGGATATTGACTGATCCAATCTATGGAGAGAATGTAATAATAGAAGAATTATTATATGTGCATGAGCTATATCAAGAAACATATGATAACTCAAAAGCATGGATCAAGACGCATAACAGATTTTCTTTCCCTACAATAGGCTTGATAGATCTCCCTTTAAAGGTGGGACATAAAACATTAACAGTCTCATTCTTCATCATCCCACAATCAGACCAATTTCATGTGAAGCTAGGCTATCCATGACTTCGCTCCATGAATTTCATCCCTTTGGTTGTGCATAAATTTCTAAAGTTTCCATTTGGAAATGACATCTTGACTATGCATCATATCAAATTTCATCCGGCCTTGACAAAAGGGATTTTTTCACTAGATTACTTTTTGCTTGAGCCTATGGAACCTATCAAGCCTCGTAAAGATTTAGTTTTCAAATCATATCAAAAATTTAAGGCAAAGAAAAGAGAAGAACTATCCCTTCGAAAAATGCCTCAACCTATAACTGAACCAACCATCCTTGATGAAACAATGATTGAACCAAAACCACTTCTGAACATACAAAAACAAACTATAGAACAACCTCCTACAATTTCATATAAGAGGCCACGAGATAACAAAAACAATCCCCTTGTCCCTCCTAGAGTCAAACAGGTTTACAAAGTCAAATAGAAAGTGGTTGAACAACCTCCTGTTGTTTCTTCTAGTCCTCCCAAGGAAGAGAAGGAACCTGATTGACAAACCCGCTCTTACACAAAAAAGAAAATGACAATAAATTTAAAAGAAACCGAAGTGGTAGAGAGTGTAGACGTAGACGTCGTGATATTGCTCGTAGATTTCAAACTCAAGAAAATAATAATAACATACAAAATCAAAATCCAAACCTACTTGAAGCAATGCATGATGACTCTCAACCCTCGCTGCAACATAAACAAGAACATTGCACAGACATTGTTATTCGACCTCCTGATGTGATTAACTTAGATGATGGCATTGACATTGCAAATATTGATGAACAAGTTCATGATGAGTTGAATGCATTGGTTTCTTCTTCTATGAGCTTAGATGATAAATCTCCTAATAAGAGTGTTGAACTTGGTGCATTTCCTAGTTTGACACTTGATGTTGTCCCTTTGGTTGGTTTCTTACCTTTTATTTATACCAATCACAATTGGGAGGCAGATGACCTAATTTAGGTTAACTCGCCTGTGCCCTACTAGTCTTTTGATTTTTCATTTTTCTTTGTGATTGAATGTGTGTAATGTGATCCCTTGTGTTTTTTTGTTTGATGTTCCTCTCTCTTTTGTGCATTCTTCTATTTTTTCCTTCATTCTTCTCTATGTCATAATCATTTTTCAATTGTCTTGTGTTTTCCTTTTGGGGATGATGCAAGGCATCGAGAAATTTATGTCTCTTCCATGTTGACTCAAAAACTTTTCCTTTTTCATTTTCATTTGTCTTGTGTTTTCCTTTTGAGGATGAGACAAGGCGTTGAAACATTCATGTCTCTTCCATGTTGACCCGAAAGGCTTTTTCTTTTTTTTCACTCTCTTTGTGCCATTCTCTAGTTCTATGAGTATTTTTGAATGATGACAATTCCATGCTCTATGAGAACATTGTAGCACAAACATACTGACCCCAAATCCATAGATCTCTTATGTGTTTGTGGGGGAAACCCTTCCTTCCTATTTAATGATGCAGCTTGCTTCGGAAACATATGACTTGGCATAGGGTTTTATGAGGAAAGATCTCATGTCTTAGGCTCAAAAACATTGGCTACTTTAAAGTAATTTCTCATAGTGATGGTGTAGCAACTTCTTTAAAGTGGGGGCATACATCAATGACATCTTTTGGAAAAATTTCATGGTAGGATTTTTCTTTTCTTCTTGTGATGTGTCCTCTTCTTTGTGGTGTCGTTAGGTTTGATTTTTTCCAAGAGTGTATGATCTACTATCATGGTCTGATGTGAATGAGGCATCCCATGGGTGACGATCTAACACTTTTGACTTGTCCTCTCTTGGAGACATTAGGCACAATGCTCCCTAGGAGGAAGACCATTACATGAACAAAAAAAAATCCCCTTATAAAATTTTTACATGACAAAGTATTTGGAAAATCATTTTTATTATGGTTCCTTATCAAAGTTATCAAAAGGATAACTTTAGTATGGTATGAGAGGCTAATATGATTATCTCATTTTCTGCCTCATTGGGACAACTCGCCTAGTGGATAGAATAAGGTTCCACTACCCTAGAGTGAGCATACATATTTTGGTACAACTCACCTAGTGGATAGACTGAGGTTTCACTACCTCAAAGTGAGCAGCATATGTTATGGACAAACAACCACTGCCTCACATCACATTGAATCGATTGTTCTTGATCCTTTGATTTTATTTATTTTTCCTAGTCTTTGATAGGGTATGATCATGTATCTTTGTTATTGTTGCATACTTAAGTGTCTTGTGTGTCTACTTTAGTGTGAGTTTGACATGGATTCATCCTCTCACTAAAGTGGGGACAAAATGTAGTAACAAAAAAAGTAGCATTTTCCTTGCTTGGTTTGATACTTGACATTAAAGTTGAGCTAATGATGTATTGGAGTGGTGTTGTAATGTTTTGTATGCATTCACACTATTCTAGGACCTTTATTTAACTAAAACATACCTTAATTGATCCTTTACAAAAGTGTCGTAAAGTGTTTTAACACACTTTCACACTTTTCTAGGATATATTTGCTTAATTAAGCCTAATGGGCCCCTTTTCTAATACAATAGACATAATGTGCACCTTGTTTAAGTGTTTTAAGGTACTTTCACACTTATTTAGGTGGTCTTAATTTATTGCGGTTAATTAGAGTTATTAACCCAATTTTAATTCAAATTTAGGCCTTAATTTTGACACATCCAAAAGCTCTATCCTAACAATCATAATTTAATTAAAAAATTATTTCATTGGGAAAATTTTGGTCTTGGTAAGTTAAGCTAGGACCCATTCACCCTTAATGGAAAATGGGTCATCCCTTAAAAGGACCCCCCTTTTTTAGTTGATCTGGAATGGGTTTTTGGCCTTCTTTCAGTCTCCCAAAGCTTGGTCCCAGAAACTTAGCCAGGACCCATTCACCCTTAATGGTGAATGGATCCTCCCTTAATGAGACCTTATTTTTTGAATTGCATTCTAGCAAGAATTTAATTATGTTTCTTTCCAGATCTGGTGTCGGCCTTAATTCTTTGAATTCCAGGGTTAACCTCCTAATTTAGTATGAATAAGGGGTCAATTCACATAGTTTCATCCCAAGCAATTCTAAGACTTTCAAGCGATCAAGCATTATAGAGCATTTCAAAGGAATTCATAAGGAATTTCAAGGAATATTTCAAGTGTTTATTGCAATAATTCAAGATCATATAATCATTTCAAGGGTTTGATGCATGCATTCATGTTGTTGAGCTAAGAGGTGGATGTAGCATTGAAGATCTATTTGTAACTATTGTTTACATCATTCTCAAGGATCTTAGATCTACATTCTTCATGGACACTACATGATAGTTTGCAGATTTTTTTCACAAGTCATCATCCAAGGTGACATCATTTACATTATTTCATGTCCATTCTTCATTTCTTCATTTCATCACTTGGTTTAATTACCTACAAGGGTTTTGATTGAGGAAAACCACCAATCACTAACAAAACAACAAATTTTTCTGCCCTTAAGTGTTTGATTTCAGATTTATAGGTTGAGCAATATTTGGAGCAAGATTGTCAAAGTGGAGAAGTTGCAAAAAGTTGTCATTCAAAGTGCAAGATCACAAAAAGATCTCTACAGAATTGCATATCAACTTCTAGAAGCTGAAAACCTGGGAAATTAAGAGTGCATACATTGAAGTACAGGATCATGAAATCAATTATTTGAAACCCTAAAAGGACCCATTCACCACTAAAGGAAAATGAGTCCTCCATAGCTTAAAAACAACAACTTTTTGGCTAGGTACATAGCTTTTTATGCTCTCAAAACATGATCCCTCATAGTTGCTATAATAGTTAGGGTCATTTTTTTATTATTATTTGCATCATATTTTCCATAATTTTAAGTGATTAGGGCCTCCAGAAAAGAAAAAAAGTGGTCCATCATCTTGTTCATTCATTTTGGTGGACCCTATTTTTCACCCTAATTAGTTCCTTAGTCACATGTGTAAGAAAAAAAAAAGGCAATATTTGTTATGAAATAGCCAAAAATTTCAACATAAATGTTGAAAAAATTACTTTAAAAAAGTGGAACTAGAAACACAAAAGGCTAAAAAAACTCTATACATGTGCAATAGTTGTCCAATCTGGTCTATAAGTTGTAAGTTGTGCCTACCTTTGGTGCCTTTAAAAATAAAGATACAGAATAAAACAATATAAAAGCAATTAAAAACCATTCATTCTTGAAATGTATCAAGAAAGGAAAACACTTCTCTTGCAAAGTAGTGGAATTGTTTATAGTCGTTAGTGGGGATTACCTTTACTAGGTGTTACCTTCTTACCATCAGTTAACACTTGTTCTTGTTGAAAAAAGCTTATCATTAAAAAAGAAACAATAGGCATACAACCTAATCTTTGAATCATATCATTAAACCTAGGACTCACCATGGGCCCGATGCAAGTGACCCAAATTTTTAAGCCCTACTATGCACTAAAACCACTACACATGGAGCACAAATTAACCTCATTGCCATCTCTGTCAGATTGGAAGATTTGAAAGGCATGAAACCAACAAAGTTACCTGTGCCCTACCCTACTTGTGGAGAGTAGAACATGAGAATATCAAAGCCCACATGGGAATGAAACATGGAACACACTAAGGATATCACATGGAAATATTGAGATAAAGATGAAAATATGATATATCATATTTAAAATTGTCGCTCAACTAGAGAAAATAAACTCATGTCTAAAAATATAAAGGACTTAGAACCTTTGGAAGTGTCAAAGAACAATGAAAACTTTCCTTTGTCTTTGATGGTTATCAAGAGGGAAAAGACTATTATCTATGTAACATTTATTTGACAATTTTTGACTCAAAACTTTACTTATCAACATATACAACCATGCTATGTTGTAAAAAGAACATTAAAATCCATTTCATGTACTCAATAATTTTTTACAAAGGGAGGATCCTAATCTTGTCATCCTCAATATTCATGAATATAGGTATTGAAAGAATGCTGACAATAAATATGAAAAAATAATACATATTTTAGAGGATATAGCTAACTTTCCTCAATAAAAAAATAGGGAAGATTTTGTACTTCTTTTAAGTTGATCATATTTTGATGTAGCACATTAGTGAATAATATGAAACTGCCATTGGAAAAAGGCAATAATCTATTAAAAAGAAATAGTGGTAAATGATGTAGAAATTAACTATATTGAATTAATTTTGTAATATTTATCTCTTTAAATAAAATCCCAACCCTTTTTAAAATGATTTTTTTAATTTTTTGGCACGGTACAAGTTTTGTAGGGTTTATACAATTAATCTCAAATTTTATCTCTCATTTACTCACAATCTTAGATTTTAATGTAATTTTTAGGTGTTAATCTATGAATAATATATAAAATATATAAATTACAATCATACTTGAATAAATATAAAAAAATACATCACTATATTCAAGGGGTAAGAGAGAATCTCTTTAGAAACCTACAAGACTCATTGAAGAAACTCAACCAAGAGAGGAAATAAAGTTAAGTTCCTGTAGAAAGTTACATAAAGTTACAAAATCTACCTCTAAATGTAACCTAGGTGAGTTGATATTGACTGATATCTACACAAGTTCTTTTGTATAAAACAAATAATGAGTCTAAATGGGAGGATCTAATAGTAGGGATGGATATTGCTATAGAACATCAATAAAAGAAGGTGATTGAAGAAGGAAACTCCTTGATAGTAATTAATACTCTTTATGAAGTCTCTTGACCTAACTGTTATTTTAACCACTTTGTGTAGGAAGTTCAAGGCTCAAAGAAGAACTTCATATATATTAGTTTCAAGGATTGTTGAATCTTAGCTGATGGATTTGTTTATTATTTAAAGCTAATATAAGATTAGCTCAAGAGCCTATCACTACTATGTATGGCCTCCTTGTAGGCACTTGGCATAAATTGGGTAATCTTATTAATCTACACTCCCCTTGAGAGATTAAGGTTATCATGCCAACTCACCCTGTGATTGATTGATGTTAGAGGGGGTTATTGCATCAATAAGCCCATAGGATGTTGGGATTTTAGTTTGCAACATGTGAAGGTGTAGAAGTCATGAATAAAGGAAGGTTGTAGAAGCTTATGATGGAATTGACACTAAAACACTTAATGGTGTCTATAGAGGCACACGGGAAATAATGGCTAATGCTCGTGTGCTTCTTGGCTTTAAAATTTTGTGAGGAGTCATTTTTTTGGCAATGTGGCTGTGGTTTATTCTTTTAGTGGCAAGTATTATAGGGATCTAGATTTTATAGGCTATGGTGAGTAAATGGAGCAATGCCAAAGAAAAGGAATCAAACATGACAATTTAGTCCCAATTCATTGCCTCAAATGCATCTTCTCCTATGATAATGATGTCACCTATGGGTTTTTCCTTAAAATATTGGTGAACACAATCTAGCATCTAGTAACAAAAGTTGGCATTGTATGGGGATTTAGTGGAAATTGTTTCTATTAGACTAATTTGGTCATATAGTAGTGGCCAAGTTTATAGGACTTAGTGAACTTTAGAATAAGGAGGAATTAGTTCTGGCTCGAGTTGAATAATTGAATTCTATAGTGGCTACTCCACAAAGGCTTGATGAACTAGAAGCCCTTCAAAGGGAGATTGATGTTCTTAAAGCTCACTATTATGATATAATAAAAGTCTTAGCTAGTTGTAAAGTTTAAAATTGCATACCTTGTAATTTTGGAACTTTAAGTTGTACCTATTTTATTACTCATTCCCATAGTATATTTCTAAGAATCATTTCAACCTATCTTTAACCTTTATCCTAGTCTAGATGCCAAAAACATTGTGTTATTGTGTGAATATTGGACCTTGAACTATGAACTTTTAATTTTTTTATGTTTATTTTAACTATTTTCTATTTTTTTTAATTTCTTTTTCTAAGACTAAATCACAATTGCATGGACAATTGTGTAGTCATGATTATATACTGCAATAATAAAACTATACAAATTTTCTTTAATGACTAATATATTGTTATTTTGACTTCCTTTTATTTTGTAACAACCATTCATATAACTTCTATTAGGTTTACAACAATATTCACCAACTCTCTTACCCAAAAATAGCAATTGGATGACACAAAAATTTGAAAAAGGGTTTCTATTACTTTTTTCATAGATGAGACTAGTTATTTTGAGGGATTCTTACATAATTTACAAAATTTTCTCATACATTTTTCACTTCCCACAACACTCTAGTTATACCTATTGTCATGAAAGTGTGCACCCTTTGCTGAGCTGATTAAGTCACTCAGTCGTCTCATTAAACATGGGATGATCTCCCTAAGTGTGGAATCAGATGTTGGGGATCAACCTCCAAAGAGGGTTGGTTTCCTTGGGACTTCACCTAATATAACCTATGCGACTATTGTTTTTTGAGAAAAGGGGTGAAAGGAAACATAAAATTGAATGCTAAGACTAAAAGATGATGCACCAAATGATTTTTGAGACCTACACAACTAACTTTGCACACACAATTGATCAATAATAAAGCAAGTTCATACACAACTTAGGGTTTTAATATGCCCATGATTGAATATTTCATAAAAAGGTTATGATATTCACAATCCTAGAATGAACATCTACTCTCTTCACAACTTTAGATTGTTTGCATCATTTACACAACCTACAACCTACAATAATGCATATATCTTCTACCCAAAGGTGTTGATAATGAGATAAATATCAAGGAATTGTCATAAATCATAGAATTATTTATCAATCAATACATTTCACACAATGAAACAACCATAGAGAAGGATAAAATTCTTAAATTTATTGATTGAAAGGTGTTTACAAATTGTTGTATATGCTTGCAAAATGAGTTACATTTGTTGCTCCAGCTTGAAAGAATTTAAAAAACTTACAATGCAATGCTAAGAGAGAAAAATAACTAACTAAAAATATGCCTCTAAAATTTCTTATATCCTTCTCAATAGTTGCTACAAACTAGGAGCATGTGTTGAGAAGATGAAGATAAGTCTTCACTTGAGTTGGTTAAGTCAAGCTCCTTGGGCGTCCAGATCAATTTCTCCTAATTTGCAGCCCCTAAAATTGCTCCAAAAAGGGACTTGAGTGAAGAAAAAGTCCTTCCTTGACCTTATCCACCATTAAGGCTCCTAAAACAACTCCTAGATGATTTTAACTGCTTCAAATGGAGTCAAAACTACCCTATATTCTCTCAACTTGTTGGACAGCTCCTCAAATTGCTCCCAAATATATGTCAACTGCTCATAAATGCATGGGAAAGATTATGAATACTCATTAAACTCCCAACTACTAGAGCTTGCTAATAAAAAATGTAAAAGAATATTTGAAACAATCAAAAGTCTTTTAGGAAGGCATGGAATATTATTTCAAGGCCAAAAAATTGGCATTTGTTTCATGTATTAAAGCTTCTTTATGCTCCTTGTCACTATCACTACCTTGATGAAGATTTTTCCTTCATATCATTTAGATAAAAAAACTAGGTTGAAATGAACTATCAGATGGATGAGGAAAAATGAGTCTCATTTGTGTCATTACCTTTTACTAATTTGCCCTTGAATACTGCCCACAATGGATAGACTAGCACTATAACCTCAAAAATTCCTTTACAATTCTCATTGTTCATTACCATTGGCCATTCAAATATGCATGGAAATTTTCACGACAGTCTTCGTCACTGCTGTAATAGTCCAATGGTTGTCATTTATTTTCCTTCCTGGTTTTAAGATCGCTATCCTTTTCTCTATCTCAGACCTATGCATCTTTTATCATGAATTTTCATATCTTCTATTATTCTTCCTTGAAAACCAATAAATCACCCTTAAATCTCCTTGAAACACTATCAACCACAATGATTTCAAAGATTTTCATGCTTTACTTTTGGTTATAGCAGACCACTATATCTATTCTTTGTGGGTGTTTGTAGTGTGAAGGATAAAGGATCTATAATTAGAGAAATAATACTTTCATCTCTACAACCTACAAAGGTATCAATGTCAACACAAGTACTCATACTTAAAATCACTTGTTGCTAATATGAGAAGAAAATCCTTTCATTGTATTGTGTGTAATCAATTAATATCTCAAGGAAAAATAAAAATAGAAGTGTCCTCATCCTTAGGTGAACTTCTCTACTATGGTCTTCATGTTGTCCCAAATGAGAACCCATGCATCTTCCCCACTACCACTTCTTTCCATTTTTAGTTTGCTATGGCATTATGCTATTGTGCATTGTCATCCCTACCACTGTCATTTTTAGGCTACTAATTTTTTGTCCTTCTTATCATGAGATCTTTTATCTTCTCATTCATGATGTCATGTCATGTTTCATGAACCATTAAATCACTACCAAAATTTTGATATAACAACTAATACATTCACCTATGACTGAAAATGTTTTCAACATCATAAAGACAAACATATAACTTACTGTCATGTTTTGACCTGTACCAACTCTTCCCATTGAATGATATATGTATATTTGTGAGCATAATTATAACCTAAGCTAAAAATTCTAGATCCAATAGATTTTAAGCAATATCTAACTAGTTAAGCTATACTCCCAATGAAATACTTGAAAACATCAAACGAAGAAGCCATTTAAACATAAATAATTAAGAAATGCATAAATGAAACTAGTTAAATGCCTCAAACCCCATCCCATTGGGGGTTGGTGTTTCATTGATGTGGAATGACATCCCTTTCCCAATCCCTACATTGAAACAAACTCAAAGATGGTAGCCATTGATGAAATTGGGTGTAAACTAAGCTCAAATGATGCTAAATACTAAATATGGATGCAAATGGATGAAAGTGAGTATGAAAATGTGCAACATAAATTTTCTAAAATGGAAGTGGATGCCTTTCTCATAGAAATGAGGATTATTTATAGGAGAAAATGGTGAATCAATGGTCAATATTGAATTGCACAATCAATGGATGAGAGGCAATGAGAGGAGATGGAATGGATTAAGGATTCTCATCAATGGATGAGAATGCAAGTTGACAAGGATCAAGGAATTAATCAATGGCTCTCATTGATTCAAAGAAGCACAGTTCCTAAAAATTAGGAAGTTGTTAGAAGATATTCTCATTTTTGAATGAGTACAAATGGAGGAATATTCCATAGGAATATTCCCTTGCAAGTGGGAGGTTGAGGGAAATTATCCAATTAAGTAACTTAATAAATTACTTAATTGTGCAAGATGGAGGAAATTAGGGATTTTAATTAAATAATTAACTTATTTAATTAAAAGGGGATAATGATATTTAATCAACTAACTTGATTTATTTAATCAAATGAGAAGGCTTAAGGGGTTTAATTTAAATAATTTGCATTATCCAATTAAACATGATGAAAATTAGTGTGAAAGAGGGTGAATTAACCTAATAAAATTGATTATCAGATTAATAGATGAAAATGATGAATTTAATTAAACAATTAAGATTATATAATTAAATAATTGAAAAGAGGTGATTCAGGATGAAATGGTGTTTGTAATCAAAATCAAATGTGCAATATCAATTAGGACAATTTTAAGTGTCTACATTTCTCCCCTCTTTGAAGTGAGGTATTTGTTACATTGGTTCAAAGATTGATGCTTTTTAGATTTACATTATTGCTCAGATTAAAAAGTAAAAACTCCTAATTTTTCAGATGCCCCACTATTGCCCTAGTAGAAGGAATTAAGTTGGTACCCTGGCCCCTTGAGAGATCAAGCACAAATTTTAATTTTCAAGTTGAGAGCGTAACAAAGGTTCAACATAGGTTCAAGTGTAGAAAATAGGCTTTGGGATGCAAAAAAAAGCTCAAAATCATGAAAAAACCCTCAAAATAGGCCCCATAGCTCAAAAATTGATGTAAAAGGATAAAAATACCATTCCCCCCTCAAATTAGGGAAAAAATCCCTAATTTTTAGGCTTAAATAGAGGTGGAGGGGTCATTTTCAATTCATTTGCACATTCACCCAATAGAGACTTTATTGATTTTTGCTCTAACACCTTAGTGAAATGGCTGATTGTGAGCTCCCCCAACACCTCATGGATGGGGTATGAGAGTACCAGTGGGAAAAAAATGTAGGACCCCTGGTATGCAAATCAAAACTTTCCTTTATTTCTATTTTAGTTCATTTAATGCTAGGTCGAATAGGTAAGTCAATAGCATCACTATATAGTGGCACTTTTGTTTTAGTCAGTGGTACTTTTTCAAAAGTAGTGTCACTATTGCAGATAGTGTCACTATTTCTAGGTTAGGTTTAGCATCGTTTTTGCAATGCTAACTCACTTTTGTAGAGGGTGGAACAATAGGTTTTTAGGTTTAGCAATGCTTTTGAAATGCCACTGCACTTTTGCAAATAGAGGTGTTATTACTCTTTTGGTATAGTGGCACTTTTGTAAATAGAGGCACTATTGCTCTTTTGGTATAGTGGTGCTTTTGAAATTCCATCACACTTTTTCAAATAGCGACACTTTTACAAATTAAGGTTAAAGAATTGAATTTTTTATAAGTTTCTTGGAAATTTTGATGTGGTGCACTTCATTTGTGTAGGAGATCGTTCGTTGAATCTAATCGAGGGAGCGCAGACCTAGAATTTTTTCTCGCCTTCACCATTTGACTAATCAAGTGAACTTCTTTCTCAGGGTGATTAGGCTAGGATTCGTGGCACATATGCTAGAGATCAGGACACACCTAGTCATGATGTCAACATTGATTAAGCATTGGCATAACGAGACTTCTTCATTTCATCTACCTACTAGAGAGGCGATCATCACTTTAGAGGATGTTTGGAGCATCCTACGAGTGTTGATTCATGGTGAGTGATTCATCTATGACATGGACGTAGGGATGATTGTTTGCTATGATGTGCTTAGTGTAGATACCCTTTGGGTAGAGAGTGCCCAAATTGACTTGGAGGATTATCAAGGACATGCACATGTGTTTACGTTGATTATCAAAGCTTTGATTTTTGGAGTGCTCATGCCAGACAGGTGGGATCGAGGTTTCAGTGTTGGTTGGGGGATTCCTAGGTATGGATGGTATCAAATATGACTCTCTTTGCTTGGGACCCCATGATTCTTGCATCCCTATACCATGATATGCATCAGACATCTACATTGCGAGGGAAGAGTATAGGAGATGGGGTCACATTGCCACATATATGGGCTTGGGAGCACATTATCATGCTCAGATCAACCATTACTTTGGCATACATTGATGCTAATGAGCTTGTAGTATACTGATACATAGCCATGACTAGGCTCCACCATATAGGCATCCCATTCTAGAGATGGCTTATTGATGATATGAAAGTGTTTTGATGGAGACCATCATTGCAGGAACCTCCATGGTACGATGACCATGAGAATCTATTTTATGCTTGATAGAATAGATATATGCAGGTTTGGGAGCACCATATGATAGAGAGGTACCTTCTAGATAGGGTTTCTCAACTATTTGGGGAGGTTAAGGATGACTTTCCCTACGAGTATAGAGCTATGTTCATGAAAATGACCAGAGAGACTGACTGGGGGCCACAGATTCCACCTCAAGTGGCCATTAACAATTTCATACAGCTCACCCCATGGTTGTGGGTATAAGCCTGTTGGCACTATAGTAGCTTATAATACATGGTTTACGTAGTATGCCCTGATCAAACTAAAAAATCTAGTCAACAGACAGGTTCCAAGCAGGGTGAGAGGACAAAGACCTAGTATAGGTCAAGGGAGAGGACATCAATAGCCTCCCCATGATGGAAAACAACCAAGCCATGATGATAAATAGCCACAAGATGGATACATTCCTGGGCACATGCCATTAGTACATCCATTGAGACTCCCATCACCACCACACCAGGAATAGTAGTAGGCATAGGGTCCCGATCTGCGAAATTCTTAGATCCAGGTTCTAACTACATAGAGAGGCTAGTTATTATAGTAGATACATTAGTTGATAGGGAAGCAGGGTGCAACCCATGCAGAGGTTTAGTAGGTCACCAGATAGCATGACCAGGAGTGACAACAGATACAACAGTTGGATGTATAGATGGATCAAGAGATAGGGCACTAGGTGCAATTAGAAGCTATGGCACAGTTTCAGGCCTAGGAAGGACAGGGTAGTGTACCTACACCACTATACAAAGAGGTCACAGCTAAGGACTCCTATTACAATACACTGTACCATCAAGATGTTCCTAGAGAGTGGAGATAGCCTGATTATTTGCATAGGAACAAAATTGCATCGATTGGCTCAACAAGAACCTCAGTTAGGCAGCCATCAACAACTATCAAGGGGTCACTAGGACTAATCTCAGCATGAGAATAGACAAAGTTGAGGCTAGCCTTACATTTTGTAGAAACTTTTTGATGTACAACCCTGATATGTTATATGTATATACACTCATCGACTGATTTTGATATCCTCTTGGATATCCATTTTTTGATGACATTTACACATTGATCCTGATTTTATATCATGACTTGTCCATGTTGGAAAATATGTCTCAACTTGCTGGCTTGTATCTATGTTAAAGACTTGGCAAGTTTATCCTTTGTTCATGATTTCTATTATCGGCCGATCACTGGAGTTGCTAAATTTGGAACCATTTCGCGGAGTTTGGAAGTTACATAATTTTTTGACTGACCAACTTCCTTCGCTATTGTAGCATTGGTGTTTTCTATAACCTTGGAACCTTATCGCGGAGTTACTAAGTTTGTGTTTTCTCTGATAGGGTGATCTCCTTCCATGTCGTGGAGTTTGAAATTTCTCTAACTTCCCACTAACTTCTTTACCAAGGCACTTCCCTTTATTCCTTCGGCATTATTAAGTGATACATGTGGTAGTCACCCGTGATTTCATGATGGTTAAAGACCTTGCAGCTTCTGATCGCGCGATAATGGACAACCGTTGAGATCAAGCAGTGATTGATCAATGGTCAAGCAAACACATCCCTTCGGCGTCATCTAATGGGACACATGGAAGTAGCCTGCGATATCGTGATAAGCCTTAGTAGTGTGATGGGGTCATTGCGGGATGGCAGGGAACGACTAAGATTAAACGAGCTGATGGATGTGGGGACCACACTTGGTATTCCAGGAAACATGTAGTGAATATTGAAGATTCTAGTTTGATGCTCTAGAAATGTACGAGATGTGGACACATGTATGGTGGAGACTACGAAGAAGGATCAATAGTTTGATGAGGTGGAATTTCAGTGAGAACTCTTGTCGATGGTTTTCCTCTTGCCGATGCTTCTTTGACCAAATGTTTTATCCTACGTGGAGTGTTTTGAGCCAATGAGAGAAGCAGAATTAGAACCGTTGGTGGTTGAACAGTTGCAACTGTTCCTGTGTGGAAGATGAAAAGTTTGTGAGGAAATGACTATTATCCGAAAGGGGTCAAATCGTGAACAGTTAGTTTAGTGAACAGATGGGTAGTGTGAAGGAGATGACCATGTAGAGTTGTTTGATTCTGAACATGAATCTGTTCTGAGTGAATTCATTGTTGTCTGAGAGCATTGTAAGATTTTTGTTCTGTACCAGACTGATCAGTGAATGTTGCTATTGTAATTTGACATCAGAAATATGAGTTTGATCTCTATATGTAATTCCATTACTGTAATACAAAGAGACTTTTCTTGGTGTGGTGGGTTTTTCTCCCATAAGGGTTTTCCCACATAAAAACTGGTGTTCAATTGTGTATGTGTTTATCTCTCTGTTTCTGTTAAATCTTTTCAAGTGTATCTTATTGTACTGTAATTGAAGTTTTAAAAGGTGTATCTACATTCTTCCCTAAGGTTTTGGTGTTAGGAGAGTTTTTTATGCATCTAAGCTTTCCTTACAGTCCAAAGCACCACCAAAGTGGTTTTCACTAGAGGATGATTTTTTTTCTTTATTGTTTTCAATCATTTTTATTATTTTTTTTTATTTTTAGATTTTACACTCTTCAAGCATAGGCATAAAACTTTTTCAAACTTACCTTTGCTTTATGGATTTGGACCATTCTTCTAATTATCCTTGAGTACAAGATCTCCCACTTGGAATGAATGAATTTTAATTTTCTTGTTATAGATCTTTTTCAATAAATTTTTATATGCTTGCAAATGATTCAAAGCATCAAGAATATGCTCATCCAAAAATTCTAGCTTGTTCAACCAAGACACCCTTTATTCTTCATCAGTAATAAGATTTTGTAATGATATTCTCAATGATGGGAGCTCGACCTTGATGGGTAGGATGGATTCATTTCCATACATTAGGGAAAAGGGGGTGGCAATTGTAGGTGTGCAGATGTTGGTTCTATAGGCCCATTAGGTGGGATTTAATTGTAGATGCTAGCCACAACCAACTTCATTGAACATATTTTTGAGTATTTTTAGAATGGTTTTGTTCAAAGCCTCAACTTTATCATTTCCCTAGGGGTAGTAAGGGGTAGAGAATTGGTGTTGGATATTAAAGCATTGGCATAGCTCAAAAACATCTTGATTTTTGAAAGGTGTTCCATTATTTGAGATTAGGGCTTGTGGAACACTATAGTGAAAAATGAGGTAGTTTAGGATGAATCTGGAGAATTTTTTCCCATAATGTAGGTCATAGGGATTGCTTCAACCCACTTCATAAAATACTCGATAGCACTAATGATGAATTTGTGGGAATTATACAAGGTACGGGTGATCTTTCCTATGAGGTCGAATCCCCATTGTGAGAAAGGATAATGTGTAACAATTCTTTGTAGCTCTTGAGTTGAAGCATGGATAAGGTCCCCATGTTGTTGAAACTGCATGCACTTCTTCACATATTGATGAACCTCACATTCCATGGTAGGCTAGTAATACCCTATCCTCAACAATTTATTTTCTAAAGTAAAACCACTAGAATGTGAACCAAAAATTCCCCCATGTACTTATTTTAATGTATTCAAAGATTTATCTTGGTTAAGACATCGTAATAATGTCCCTTTGATACTCTGATAGTATAGGGTATCACCTAGGATAATGAATCAGGATGATATATTGAAAAAGGTTTTCTTAAGGTTTAGGGTAATGTCAGTTGGAAGAATACCTCTTTTTAGGTAGGTGAAGATGTCATGATACCATGGGGAACTAGGACCAATGACTTTGCACACAAATTTGGATTCTGGTACCTCGAATGTCGGTATGAGGAGCTACTCGATGAGGAACTTGCATTGAAGAGTGTTATGTGGCATGTCTAACAAGGACCCAATGGTTTCCATTACATCACATGCATGGTTGTTGACACGAGGTATTTTCTACCATCTTCTTGTAAGGTGTGAGCTTATCATCTTTTATTTGATAATCATTATTGAATTGATTAAAAATTAGCTGTGAATCTTCATAGACCCTTAATTCCTATATTTTCCACTATACCAAAATTCTCAACCCTATTATAAGAGATTCATACTTGAAAATTTTGTTGGTGCATGGAAAAGATAGCCAATACGAATTGGGAATACAATCACCTTGAGGGATGATGAAGCGAATGTTTTCTCTCATTCTATTTTGTGTATGTGATCCATCAAATTACATCTTCCACTGATCCATTATGTTAAGGAGAAACATTGACTCATCAAGAAATTCAAACATCAATGGATTTTTTGCATAGATTTATGCCTTTGCTAGTTGATCTGCAATGAATTGTCCCTTAATAGACTTCTGCTCTGCATACTATATATCCGACTTAGTTAGGATCATTACCCATTTAGCCATTCATCAAGTGAGGGTTGCCTTGGATAATAGATATTTTAATGGATCAATCTTAGCAATGAGATTTATTTGATGCGAAAGCATATAGTGTCTAATTTTTTTTAAAGTGAAGAGTACTGCTAGGAATGCCTTTTCAATGGGTGAATAATTCATTTCATATCCAACCAAATTTCTACTAACATAATATATTTCTTTCTCCTTCCTTGTTTCATCATGTTGAGCAAGGATAGCACCTAAAGCTACTAATGTGGCTGACATGTATAGTATCATAGGTTTATTCAGTATTGGCGACATAAGAACAGGAGGTTCCAGTAGATAATCCTTGATTTACTCAAATTATTAGTCACATTTATCATCCCATTTATATGCTATCCCCTTATGGAGAAGGTGAGAAAAGGGGTGGATTGTGTCTACCAGTTGTGCTATAAACCTCTTGATAGATTGTAACCTCCCTTATAAACCTCACATTTTCAAGTTAGTTTTTGCGGTGGCTCCATATCCAAAATTTCTTTAACCTTGGTTGGATCTATCTCAATTCCTCTTTGTGACACTATGTACCCAAGGATCTTGCCTGATGTGACCCTAAAGACACATTTTTTGGATTTAAACTCACCTTATACTCTTCAATCTTGTTGAATATTGGTCCTAGTTCTTCTATATGCTCCTTCCTTATTATTGACTTAGCTAGAATTCCATCCACATAGTCTTCAATAGTTTTGTGGATCATGTCGTGAAAGATTAGGGTCATCACTCTTTGGTAAGTAGTTGTACCATTCTTTAACCCAAACAACATCATATTCTAGCAATATGTTCCCCACAGACACATGAATTTTGTTTTGTGTTGGTCTTCCTTGGCAATCACTCTCTAGTTGCAACCTAAAAATACATCCATAAGTGATAGCATCTCATGTCCAATGATTAAATTGACAATGATATTGATGTTTGGAAGAGGAAAGTCATGTTCCAAACATGATTTGTTTAAATCCCTGAAGTCAATGCATATTATGATGCCCTCAACAGGTTTAGAGATTGGCACTAGGTTTGAAACCCACTTAGGATAGTCTATTGGTCGGATAAATATGATGTCAAGGAGTTTGTATAATTCTAGCTTAATCAATAATACTATCTAGGGGTGCATCTTTCTTAGTTTCTACTTTATTGGTTTAGCTTCAAGATAAACTACTAGGTGGTGTACAACCACTTCAAGATAAAGTCTAAGCATATATGTATAGGACCATGCAAAGTTTTCCTTTCATTCTTTTAGGAAAGTTTCCAAGTTTTTCTTCTCCTCATCCAATAGTGATTATGCATAGAAGGTTATATGAGGTGCCTCCTCTATCCCCACATTCACTGGATTAGCTTTCTCTACAAGTATTGTTGATTTCTTTGGATACATTGCACTACGAGTAAGATTGAATCCCTCATCCTTCAATGCCTTAGAGAGGTTTTCACCATTGGATGCATCCTTTGTTTTTACTATTTTATGATCAAAAAGTTCCACGGTGTGTTTTTCACTTAAAGATCGACATGTGATTTTTATATCATTTATTTTGTGACTAAGGGATTCAATCATTTCCCCACAATAAGCCTATGTATCTAGTTCTATGTCAAACCCTCTGTTAGAACTGTAAAATTTTGAAATTTTCAATCAATTGCATTCATGAGTTTCCAAAAATAAATCCTCATCATGAGCATAAAATTCCCTCTTTGTATTGTCTTGCTTATTTTTTGTCATGTGATCCATTTGAATCCATCTAGTCCTTCACATTCCATTGTATTACCCATATCGGCAAGACATAGTGAAAGTCTCCCCGACCTATGTATTTTTCATTAACGTGTATTTGTTGTAGACTATCGGCAGGACACTTCTTTTGTTTCAGCAACAGAGAAGATTCATATCGACATAAGAATCATATTCGGGATGAGGTCATAGCGAAACTTTATTTCTTGCCGACTAGCATATGAAAAGATACATCGGCAAAGGTTGGGGCATCGATGTAATGTCACGGCGAATTCAATATGTCTTACCGACTAGCATGTAGAAGGGTCATTTCGGCCAAACTGATTGGTATCAGCATGAAGTCATAGTGAATACATTGTGTCTCATCGACCGACACATGTGGAAGTATATCGGCCAAGCTAAAGGTTTTCGACATGATGTCTTCGTGAGTTTCAATTGTCTTACCGACCGGCGATGAGGATATGCATTTCGGTAAGACTAACGTATATCGGAGTAATGTCTTGCCAATAAGGCGTAAGGGGTTTCATTAAAAAGCTATCGGGGATAAGCTATGGAGTCTTGCCGATTCAAAAGTTATGTCGATAGAGATATGCATCGCCAGGAGAAGAAATCTTCAGCGTAAGTTTCACCGAGGTTTGAAAGTTATACTGACAGAGTTTTTTGGGGTGAGTCTCACCGAATGGAGCAATCTGAAGGAATGGGTTCGGCGAGACATTTGGTATCGGTATGAGTCTTCTTGAAGATTCATGGTCTTGTCGATGGAGTTTTTTCATCGGTAGGATTTATTTTATCGGTGAGAAACTCAATGGTCACGCTGAAGTGTGTTTTCATCGGCAAAGGGGTGATTTTGTCTCAACGACTGGGAATGACTTGAAGAATGCATATCAGTATGACACAGTGAACTCTATGAGACATCTCCCCGAATCAGAATTGTCATAGCGACATGGAAAACATAAGCGATAGTCATCATTTTGATTCCAAGTGTTGGTAAGACCACAGAATGTCTTGGCGAATGGTGTAATAAACATTGCAAAAGGACTTTGCCCCAGATTTGAAAATATCTCATCGATAGGACATTTGATGCAACAGTGCCAGTTTCAAACAAACCTTCATTCATGCTTCATTAATGGTGCGATGGGATATAACAGCAAAGGTTTAATCAATTCTTCAGTACCGAATTGATTGCAGAAGAATTGGCAAGGTGAACAGAGAACCAGGACATTTTTCAGTCTGAGGAGCTCGAGCAGTGTACTGTAAGTAATTGTTTCTTAGCTTTCCACATTTTTTAATTTTGTGATTTTGAAGAATGGAGTCTACTGGTTCTGGAAAAGATAAAAGTAGAAAACTGGGTGAGAGTAGTTAGTCAAAAGGAAAGAAACAAAAACTTGATACAGAACAGGAGGGCACTGAACGGAGGTTAAATTAGGACCTTATTGATCAGCTACCTGGTTTAGGGCCTAAAGCCAGAAGGTCTGCACAACTTAGGGCAAAAGTTGATAAATTGGATGATAAATGTAAGTTCATAGGTGATGTCTGGACTGCTGTAAGAGGGTATGAACTATTCAATTTTCACTATCATAGGAGAAACCATTTTGAACCAGTCTGTAATCCATGGAAGCTGAATGTAGGGAAACTAGTGTGCCCTAATGTATTTTTGAATGCAGAATTAGTAAAATTACTAGCTGATCATTATGACCCAAAACATAAAGCTATATGTGGTCCATCTAGAAAACCACAGATATATGTGTCAAAAGAAGCAATAGGTGAGGTTTTCAAATTGGAAGGGTTTTGCAATGAGGAGATCAGTTGTGAAGAGTTGGAGAAGGAATTTTCAAGAATGGATACAATCTACAAGGGTTGGAGGTTGCCAATTCACAGGGTTAAACAGGGAAACACGCCAAAACCTCTGCAAGATAGTGAGGGGCCTCCTTATCATGTGGATTTGTTTGAGCCCTATATGAAGTACACATATTTTTCAGTGTGTCAGGTGTTGGGAATGGATGCCCCAGAATTCATGTCAATTGTGCCAATGATTATCACAGCAGATATCCAGTATCACAATTCTAGGCCATTTGACTATGCCTCATACATTTCTAGGGGGCTTGATTTAGGATTGATGGCTATCAAGGGTGGATCATCTATTCTTCATCTCAGACACTATTCATTGTTGATGCACTTCATGCTCTATTTTGGACAGGAGTTAGGAGTATGGCCTCCAAAGATGAGAATTTCTCAATTTGGTAAGGAAGGTGAAGCATTGCTTGTTCAGCTATGGACTACTATCTGGGACAGCAGGTTTGCTAATTCTAGTTTCATCCATTTTGAAGAACATTTTGTAAAACCATTGTATAATTTGTATCAATATCCTTGTAATTATTCATTGACTGATGAGATTAAAAGATTCCTTCGGCCAAAATACTTCAATGGGCCAATTGATCATAATTGGGGAGATTGGTATTGTTTGGAGGGAGCTACAATGATCAAAATATATGGATTTGAAGATGCCCCTCTCATTCTGCCAAGGACAGTTCCAAACAGAGTTGCATATTTGGAGATTTTCAGACAGATGGATTATTGCAGTGTGATGCATTTCAGCTCTTTTGGGAAGTAGGCTTTTATGCCTAGTACCTTGTGTTTTGGTGATTTCACTGTGTTGGCTAAGGAAGGATACAATTCAATCCTTGATAGATTGTTGCATTATAATATGAAAAGAGGACCACCCAGGAAAGAATTTGATCTAGAGGGATATATTAATTCTGCTAAGATGAAGATTAACTTTGGAGGGTATCAGCATGTACCCTATCCCTTTGATGATATGATCAGGAATTTGGATGAAGATGAATCTAAAATGGTAGTTGAAAGGTATAACCAAAGGCTGCAAGACACAAAGCAATTGTCTTCAGGGGAGGAGACACCAAAGGATAATGTGCCACAGGGTAAACCAGAAAAGGTATCCAAGTTGAGGACTCAGCAGTATGTTTGCCCAACTAGAGAACAGAGTATTGAAAGTGGTGATGTTGATGCAAGTCATATGGAATATAGATCATTTGTCTTAGATGATGAGTTTATAAATTCCCCTGAATTCAAAGCATTCTTGTATAAGCAGAAGGGGAAGGAAATAAGATAAAATGTTGATGATGTCACTTCAGGAAATGAGGATCAATTGCTAGGCCAATTGAGAAAGTGTGTGGATGATGAAATGACAAATATGACTCCTGAAAAAGGGAGGAAAATGTTGGAGAACACTAGTGTCATGATCTTTCCTGGCCTTGACTTGAACTCTGCATTGGTCTTTGATAGTTTCTTGAAGGACAGTAATGCTACACACAAGCTTGACAAGGAAAAGGTGACAGAGGTGTATGCAGGATCTAAGTACAATATTGATGAAGGATCATTGATGATATGGGCTTTATACTCACCCCACAGGAAATCAGTGGTAATTGACACAAAGAAGGCATTTGGCCATGTCATGACCCTAAAATTTGGAGAGGCTGATCCTGTAGCTACTACTGAAATTGGGGTCAATATTACAAACTTGAATAAAGCACAAATTCAGTTGTTGATAAAAGAAAGAGAAATGTACAAGGAAAATAATGAAAGAATGTTGAGAGAGAATGAGAGACTAAAATATTTGGTTGGTATTTCAATGGGGCCAATCAAAATGCTCACTCAAGGAGAAAGCTCTCAGGTAAAAGATCACTGGGTAGGATCAAGTGCTTATTCTCAGGGAAAGCATGATGCAATTGCAGCAATTGTCAAGAAGAGGCAGGATCATTTGACATCTTGGTTGAATAAATTGTGGGGAAAATACTCTCATACTCTTGCTGCATTGAAAGAACATACAAGGATGGATGGATGAATTATGGAGAAGTTTCATGAACTAGCCCAAAGCGATGATTCTAACAATGCATCCCTTGAAGCTGCAAATCATACTATCAATCGTCATCGAAACTTTTATGTTGAGCTACAAGGGGATGAACAGGGGTTGTTAGAAGCTACCAGGAAAACTATGATCACATTCTCTAATGACAAAGGGGAATTGAAATAAGCCACCAGATGGAAAAATGAATGTGAGTCAATGCTAAATGAAGTCATGAAGACAGCTTCTGCGGAGGAAACAACATTGGAGGAAGTGAGTGAGCAGAATGAGGAAATGATCAAGATGGAGATCACGATCCAGAATGCTGTTGGAGATGCGGAAACATATGAGCACCAAGATTATTTAGATCATCTTGCTAAAACTCACTTGTGGATAAATAGAGCTTAATTATTTTCTATCTTTTTTGTTTTATACATGTGACATTTCAATTTCTGAAAGGATATGGCCTTTCGTATTCCCAATGTATAAATATTTGTTTTGGAAACAAAATGAGTGATAAGTAGAATAGGATAGAGGATAGAAAATATATTGTGGAACACAATTTTTCACACATCTGAGACTCTGATGCATGTTTTGAAGTCATGGAGGTATCAATGAGAATCATCTGATTTGCTAGCATATTTCTGGTGTCAATTGTTTTGTTGCGCTTATTGAAAGAATTATTTAAGTTGTCTCTAAGATTGATGTTGTCTGGTTATTTAAATTGACATAACAAGTTTATGTTCGGTTTATCAGTATACATTTTCTATATTTGTGTGATTGGTTGATAGGTTCTTTCAAGGAAGGATTAAATCCTTTTAATTAATCACAGTAATCGAGGAAATTCATTTAGATCAGTAAGAAGAACTTAATAATCACAGTCTTGCATGTTTATATTAGTTACAAATAAAATATGCCAAACAATTTGAATGTCCTCCAGAAAGAAGTCACTCATTTAAGATTTCATTTGACTCCGCATACCCAATAAGGCACTGGTCTCTCCGTTTTCACCATTAAGATTCATTCATTTTTTTTTTACATCTGTTAACTGGGCATATTAGGTTTTAGTTTCAGCATTGGTATACAATATATACCAAATTTGATTTCATTTTGTCCACTTCCATCTGCCATCATGGAAAAATCTCTGCAAGAAAAGAAGATCAAGAGTCAAGTTTGCCCAATTCATAAAGGTACACCCTCCTAGGTCTAGCAGCACCTAAAGAGTAGAAGGCTTAAGCCATTAAACCTTGTCTGTTACCCTAAAACGTATCAAGAGATTGGCAGCCTCTTGAGGTATCCTTTACCTACATTTTTTAGAGCTAACACCCTCCTTTATGATATCTATATGGAAAGCTATCACTGATTCCCATAAACTTGGAGATTTCTTCATCATTTTCGAACAAGTCCAAAATAGATGGTCCTCATTGGTCCCAGTTGATTAGTTGAGGGTATATTAGATTGAGTTAAGTGATTTGGCTATTAGGATCAAAGGATGTGGTAGTGATAAGAAATATGGAGGTATCCTCAAACAAGTCAGTGACATCAAGGGGAAATTCATCTAGGGTATTATCACATGATGTTGGTAACCAAGAGTAATACTCAACTCATTTATTAGAAGCACCCTTTCCAAGAAGGATCACTTTGCTAGTGGTACATCCTAGACCAAGATTCTTTGATCGTTTCTCATAAGCAAGGGGTTCTAGAAAACCATTCTCATTCTACCCCAAATTCTCATTCTTGTTATACCCCCACCCCATCATTAGCCACAATCCTCTTTTAGCATCTTCCATTGGAAGAAAAAGAATGGGTCGATTATCCTGATATAAAAATTTGGATACATCCTCCTAATTGATGACTTCTTTGTTAAAATATCGCCACTTGGTGAAAGTGGTATATGTTACCTTCATTTTCTAAACTACCTTGTTGATAGGTTGGGGATTCTCATGAGATTTAGGATAAACAAGAAACTCTCCAAGCACAAAGGAATCCTTCTTCAAATAATAATCCCCACATCCATTGTCCTTGATCATTGCTTTGCTTTCTAGTATGTTCTATATGATGGGTGTGTTGGATTCTGAGGTAGATGCTAGGGAAGATGGGTCAATGAGTGAGGGGGAGGATGTTGGTCCTTCATCATTTTTTGGTACTTGTGGGATCTTGTATAATTTTTCTTTAAGGTTCTTGCAGTAATAGAATGGCTTAGTATCACCATGGATGGTAACTTCCTTATCTGCAAAAGGAAATTTGACACATTGATGGTATGTGGAAGCTACAACTTGCATGGCATGGATCCATAGTTGACCTAGAAGAATGTTTTAAGGAAGTTCAAGATCAAAAACTTGGCATGTAGTTTCAGTAATGGCGGGTCCTACTTGGATAGGGATATTGATTATGCCTTGAGACACCTATTCTTGATCATCGTATGCTCTTATAGTTATTTATTTTGTCTTTTCAATGGCATCTTTAGAGTAACCCAAGTTCCCAATTAAATGAAGGGTACAAATATTTAGACCAATAATTCCATCCACCAGGACTCTTCTAACTTTATTCATATAACAATGACCTCAAGGTGCAAAGAGAAATTGTGCAATGGATGTGTTGGGAGGTCTTGTTCAAAAAAGATGAGGAGATGGGGAGTGGTGATGTGCCCTATCATAGCTTAGAATTGCTTAGTATCAAGGTACTCAAGTATGTAAGAGGTGGAAAAATCCTTTTGTAAGATTTCCCTATGTGCGAGGGATAGTTTCAGCAACTCCAAATGGGTAGGGGTTTTCTTTAATTGGTCTAGGAGATTGTAATCACTAGGTTTTGACTTCATAAATGTGGGTTGTGCCCTAGGTTGTGATGATGCTCCTTGGATTATGACCTTTCCTCAATTTGTGGTCACTCCACACTCCATTCTAGGCCCTTTGATGGTGATGACCGATATAAAATTATCACAAGATGCGAAAACATTGTTATATACATTACCTACATTGGTGTAATCCTTCCCTTTGACATTGTTGCTTCCTTTGGTATGATCTGGCATTGGGTTCTTATATATCTTGAGGTCTTGGTTTCTTTTTTGTTGATCGAAAATCACGTCACCATTATCAAATAGATATTCGATAATATTTTTCAGTTTCATGCAACTCATCATCTTGTGTCCTTTGATCTTATGAAAATCACAAAGGTCCTTCTCATTATACCATGGTGGTTCAACTTGAGCTTCTTGGTAATTATGATAGTTTTGGAATGTGATTATATTAGATTGCACCAAATTTTGTATTACTACTTCAATAGGTTCCCCCAATGGTGTGTATTTATGCTTTTGAGGGTAGTTGTTTTTATGGGGTAGTCCTCTTTGTTGTGTGTTGGCATTAAATTGAATTGGTTGTTTGTTGGTTGCATGTTTGTTTGTTGTGTGTTTTTTGCATGTTTGCTGGTTGATTTTTTGTTTTTCTAGGAGCACTTAGGGCCACCTTTGCATCAATGACACCATCATTATTTACATTCTTATTCTTGGCCCATACACGGGGATTATCATTAAAACTAGTAGATGGGCGGTTGTTGTTGTATGTTTGTGTGTTTCCTTGTGTAATAAGGGATCTATCAATGTTAGGGGCCCTAGGGATAAGCTCTTTGTATGTTGTGACACATTGGATTTTTAATTGAAACAATAGATCTATGTCTATGTTGGCAATGGTGATCCCTATTTATTGCTCTTTGGGAATAGGCCATTTTCTTTTTCTAGCTCTTTACCTTCATTGTTGTAGGAAATTTATGAAAGATTCACCCTTGTTTTTCTTTAGGGTGTACAACTCTTCCAATATTATGTCCATATCTAGGTTGTAGGAGAAATGATCCATGAATTGATCAATTATGTCTTGGAGAGTTTGAATTCTCAGAGATAAATGTGAGAACCAATCTATCATTGGGCCTCCCAAACTATGTGGGAAAAGGAACATTAAATGGGAATCATTGTAAGTAACTTCCATACATGTTATGCAAAAAATTTTGATATGGTCAACCGAATTTCCCCATCCTCTATATTTATCAATTTTTTGGACTTCAAATCCAGGTGGGAAAGGTATCACCATGATGTTTCTATCGAAGGGGTATGGACACAAGTACCATTGCGCATGTGATTTCTTTGTTTTCCCTATTTGGATGTCTTGGATTTTCTACATGAGCACCTTAATTTGTGATGATAAATCATCTTGAGGTTTTGGTGGAGGAGAATATGTGTTATATTATGGGATGGTAGATGAGTTGTAGGTGGTATTTTGATATGGGGGTGTTATATGGTGTGTAGGGTAGATTTTGATTTGGCTTATTTGATGGTAATAGTGGTGGACGTATGTATGCTCCTTGCAAAGTTGGGTTCAAGACATTTTTTTGTGCGCTTGCATGCAATTGTTGGGGGTTGTAGTACAAGCCCTATTGTTGTTGGGATTTTTTTGTTTTTGTGCGAGCAATGCTTGTTGTTGGGATTATTGTTGTTGTTGTGTGAGAAATGCTTGTTGTTAGGCTTGTTGTTGAGCTTACTATTGTTGTTGTGTATTCAATTCATGATGTTTAGCTTGTTGTTATTGTAATGCTTGAGCTTGAGCTTGTTGTTGTTGCAATGCTTGTTGATGGGATTTTTGTGCTTTCAAAGCTTGTTGTTGGGATTGTTTTTGTTGTAAAGCTTGTTGTTGGTATTTTTGTTGTTACAAATCTTGTTGTTCTTGCAACATTATACTATATTGGCTTGAATTGTTTTGATTTTGTGGTATGTGAGGTGGGTTTTGAGGGACCATAGTGTGATTGATTTGTGGGTTGAGTTGATTATGGGGTGTTTGTTTGATGAGATTTTGACGGTTTTTTTGTGCTATCATTCCTTGTAAAATTTGAGATTGGGGTGGAGGAATGTAGGTTTGGGGTCCCATTTTATTTTTCATTACTTGGGGGACCGAAGGTTGAGATTGTGTCACTTGGTGTTGCAATATTAGTGGCATGCTTTGGCTTTGGATCAATTCATTAGAAGGGCTCCCTTGATTGTTTTGATGTTGAGGATTCCCTTATTGTGTTTGATTTGGGGCCAAGGTGTTACCTTGGTTGATGGGATTTATGACCAATGCGTTTCCTTGATTGATGGGATTTGTGATAAATGGGTTTGTTGTGTTTTGTGGGTTGGTTTGAGTGGCTTGTGGAACCAATTGCTTTGATGTGTCAATTGGAGGGTTTGATGTTTGACCTCGTTGTGTTAAGGCTTGACCTTGTATAATGGTTTTCACTTTCCCTTGTTATTCTACTTGGGGTGCTTGGCTCCATGACTTTGTGTAATGTTAGGAACACCTTGGGTACTGGTGGTGGTGGAAGAATATGGTTGGGCACTAAATGTTGGTGTCTAATTTGTGTTTTGGGGAAGCATGGTGTCTTGTGTACCAAAAATTGTTTTACTTCCTAGGTTGGGAGTGAGACCAAGGTTGGTTCCAAGTCAAGTTGCAAGACTAGTCGTCAAAGGTTGAATTGGTGCAAGTGATAACATTGGTTGAATGATAGTTTGAGGAAAACCTTGTACCAAGGGTTTTGTGATGGAAGCTTGAGGAATAGAAGCCACATTTCCCATGGGTTTTTCCCTAATTGTTTCCAAATCTAATGTAGAAGGGAGTTTAGCTCCTTCCTTTTCTAAAGCAAGCATCTATTGTGTAGGTTTCTTCTTCATCAAAGTGTTGATGATATGGTGTGTTTTGGAATCTTGTTGGGCTTCAAGGAGTACCTCTTTATTGATTTCATGTGGGTTATTTGTGAAATATTCTACTTCATACCCCATGTCTCATGGATTTTGTGATGGTTGTTGTGATGGGGTTGAGTAGCTCCTAGGATTAAATTCTTGTGGGTTGGGATCACTCGTGGTAGATGTCTAGTTTTGTTTTACTCCATGTTTTTCTTGTTTTGTGATCTTGTTGTTGCCATAAATTGTGGATCAACTATGGGAGAAATGTGTTCTGATTTATATTGTTGGAACTCTCTATTTGATTTAAATTTTGGTAAAAGTGACCTTCTAAGGTGTTTTAGATCAATGATGTGAGTGGATGATGAAAGGGGTGAGTGATATGGATGGTGAACTTCTAAACTTTGGACAACACTTTAGACTAAAGGTTTGATGTTTGATGTTTTAGATAAAGATGCTAATGAACTTATGGATCTAAAGGTAGACTTTTTAACTTTAGGATAGAATTTTTCAAAAGGGGTGATGGATAACTTAACTAAATGTATGAAAATAGACTCATTTACACACATATAGCTAAGCTAGGGGATTGATTGATAATAAGCCAAGTCTAGAATGTTGATGTGTCCAAAGTTTCAAGAAGGGACTTTGTTTAAAAGATCAAGTTAGTGAAAAACATGCTTTACCCTTGCAGTGATAAACCTAAGAACTCAATGGTTGGATGGTAAAAATTTGATACAATGTTTGGCAATACATTTCCTCATTTTCACTTTGCTTTTTATTAACGATAAATAGATTTTGAAGGGAACCTGAAACCCTAAAAAAAAGAAAGTGGCAGTAAAGATAAGACGAAAGAATGCCCACCCAAAAGCACCAAAAAAAACCAGTTGATTAATAGACCATCAACACACCATCAATAGACCAGAACAACCAAAAAAAAAAAATAGAAAGGCCGCCAAACAGTCATTACAATAAATATTTAAGCATTTTTGCAGCCTCCAAATCCTTGGCTTCTAACCTATTGTGCATATCCATGATTTCTTCAACATCACAAGAAGATTCTGTATTACCTTTCTTAGTCTTGCTCCTTGTGTGAAAAATTAGGCCAACATCCACATTAGTCGAAAACACATCCAACTGAGAACCAACCCCACTCTCAACTTTCACATGAACATCAAACAGTCCCTACCTAGTCAGCTCCTTAGCCTTCTAATTGAGGAAAAACATACCCTCCACTGAGGCCTCCAACTTCTCCCTGCTGATATTAATGAGTGTGTCCAAGTCCCTTCTAAGTTGCCTATTTTTTCTTTCCAACACCGCCACTCTTTGACTAAGTTCATTATTCATAATAGCAAGCTCTTCAACCATACCACCCACATTGGTATTCAAGGATCTGGAGAGACCAAAAATAGACTCATGCTCCTTAAGACTATGAAGCGTAGAGATATTGCATCTAGAAATAGTATCATGCTTGTTATGCAGATCTTGGATTTCTTGAACAAGCCACATAAGCAAGTTAAAAGAGATGTCAACCCCTTCTTTAACAAGGCCCGAGGCCTGAGAAAAATCCATCGCTCCCAAAAACACACCCCTGCCCTAATGTGAACCAACCGGTGGATACTCAACCAACACATCCTCAGAAACAAGCTTTTCCTTCCCCCACTCCTTAAAACAAGACCCCCCATCAGAGTCATCAAGATTAACTACCAAATTCCTCTTACCAGCCACAAGGGACCCACTAGTACCCAAGTTCTCACCTTGAATATTACCAACCATCTCCTTAAGAATAATGTCCTCTTCCTTAGCACGGGCCTTAGGCTTCTTACCAATAGAACCCTCACCAGCACCCTTAGGAACCTTCAACTTACGTTTAGCACACAGAGCTTTGGAGGAAGAGGGCTTAACAACACCCATCAAAGGAGTGTAATCTCGATCAGTATCAAAGCCATCAGACCATCTCTCTGAATCTTCATCAATCTTTGTACCTTCAGACTCTTGAAACTTTTCAATCCTGCATTTCCCACCTCCCTTGCCCTTCTTCTTAGAAATAGGGGATAGAGGGGTCCTAACAATGCAATTAGCCTTAATAAAATCCATAATAAGTTTCATTAAACCTTCATGCAGTAAGGATTCCTGGGGTTTTTTCTGTAATTCAAAATACCCTCTTCCAGAGACAACAACAAATAAAAAGGGAAAGACACTAGCTTACCATGGAAAAAATGGTTGAGCAAAAAAACTTGTGATGACCATAGAGCACCATGAATTTTCCATCAAGAGTGAAGTAGCACATCAGCGCCACCACAACCTCCCGCCAAATTGGTTTAGTCTTTGTTCTGTCATAGCCACCACAATCCAAATGAACCATTTTAGCCCTTTCCCTATCATGGAGGAAATTTTGCCTGGTAGATTGTGAATTGTTCTTGTCCCTATAGAATTTTCTACCTTCCATGGAAAAACCTATGACCTCGGCTATAAAATACTTAGAATGGTAGTATCCCTAAAAAATAAACTCACCACTCGACCATGCCAGGCATCAAAAAACTCCTTAGAAATCGAGGATTCAAAACCCTTTAGCCTCTCCAGGTAAGGAGTAACACCACTACTTTAGAAAACTTCCCAAACCCTAGCATTAGTTCTAGTCTCTTTGCAAGACAAATGCTTTGTGCGACACCTATCCTCGCCCATCATTGAGTTACATGAATCCAGGAAGCACAACCAAAGTAAAGCCAAGGCAATAGCCAAAAACCACCAAGAAAGTGTGTGAAGCAATCAAGAGTAGCTCAAGAAGAAATAATGAATAGGACACTTAGAAAACTTAGTTGCAAGAGGAAAAAAATTCCAAAGCTCTTCAGTTGTGCAAAAAGTCCCATCAAGAAGAAAAATTCATGATACCCATGCAAACCCAAAATCAAGGAAGTTGGAAAAAAAACCAATGCATCTCATTAATAATAAGGCTCCTTAAATCAATAGGAAGGACACAATCCTTCCCCCATGACCTAGCCGATGAAACACCAAAATTAGCCAGCCAATCAACAACTGCATTCACCTCCCTAAAGGCATGAGAAATGTAAATTTCTTCAAAATCATCACATAAAGATATGGCATCAGATATAAAGTTGTTAATACACCATGATGGAGATCTTTCTTAAGGAAATTCACTATGTTTGATGAATCGCCTTTGATCCAAAGTTTAGAGATCCTCAAATCCCTAGCCATCTTAATGCTATGATAGGTGGCCACTTCAACCATGTGGTTTTTCTAGATTCCCAAAGGGAGTGCCACCGCTGAAACAAACCTACCATTATGATCTCTCAACACTCCTCCACAACCAGTAGGACTTCGATTACCTTTAGCAAAACCATCAAAGTTGATTTTGAACCATCCAAGAGGAGGGGGAAACCAAGCCACCCCATCCCTCACAAGGTTAGCGTTCTTTAGGGGCTTGGAAATGTCAAAGGAGAGTTTCCAATTTCTTGCAATCTCAACATCATAACCCAAAACCTACACTCTTCCAGGAATATCAATCTTATCGACCACCAACAATAAATTATCCTTAATAGAAGAGACAAATTTGAAGAAAAGGGAAAGAGGAAGGAGAGAAAAATCTCTAAAAATTCTATTGTTTCTCTCCTTCCATAACCCCCAGAGAATATGCAGAAGAGTGAGAGACCAAAGAAGGATTAGATGAAGGAGCCTTCCATTGAAGCCACAAATCCTAGACAGAGATAGCAAAAATCCACTCCACATGCAAAAGCCTAAGAAAAAGGGACCAAACTTCTTGAGCATAGTTGCAGCTAATAAACAAATGAGAGCTATCCTCCATATCCAACATGCAAAGGTAACATCTATTTGGCATAGAGAACCCCCTTTTCCATAAATTATTAATAGTAAGAATCTTGTCCTCCACCAGCAACCAAAGAAAAATGTTGATCTTGGAGATGAGCTACGGACACCAAACTAAGCCCCAAGGTGGCCTAGGGCCCACAATATAATTGCAAGACTTAAAGGAATAGGCCACAGAAAATGATCCATTGGGAGTCTATTCCAAATCACCTTATCCCTGTGATTAGAAATAGAGATGTGAATTCTTGAAAACTCATTAAAGAGGTCCACCAACTTAGGGAACACCTCATGAATCTTCCTCCAATTCCCATTGATTATGTAATTAGACACATGCTCTTCAAATTCACAAATACACAAATCCCTCTAGGGATTCACCCAATGAGAATCACATAGAGGACAGTATCCAAACCACCAATCATCCCAAAAAAGAATATCCCAGCCATCCCCAACCACCCAAAATAAACTAGCAGAGGTCACCTCCCTAGCTTTAGACACTGACTCTAGAAGAAGGAACCCGAAGGAGGATAAAAATACTTATCAAGGAACTCCCACATTTTTTCCACCTAAGGAAGATATTTAGAGGCCAAAATTTATCCCCACTCCTTATCACCACAAAGGAAATTCCAAAGTTGCTTAGCCATAAGAGCTGGATTAAAAGGCTTAATCCTATGCAGACCCAAACCCCCTTGACTTTTAGAATGGAACACCTCCTCCCAAGAGACTAAACTCAATCTCTTTTTAACCTCCACTCCCAACCAAAGAAAATTCCTCTAAATACATTTAATTTTCTCCCAAAACTTGCAAGGCATCTGAAAGAGACTAAGAGCATAAACAGGTAAATTCTGCAAAGTAAATTTGATGAGCACCAACTTACTAGCCTGACTAAGCAACTCTCCTTTCCAACTGGCTAGTTTAGCATTGAACTTATCAATCAGACCATTCTAGAAGGAATCATGAGATGAAATAGCTCCAAGAGGTAACCCAAGGAAGGATGAAGGAAGAGATCCCACTGAACATTGAAGAATACCAACAATTCTCTACGCCCTTCTTTCAGGAGTGTTAAGGAAGAAAATTGTACTTTTAGGAAGGCTTGCCAATTTTCCCAAAGCTACCTCATAATTCTAAAGGGTCGCCTTAATAGCTTTGGCTTCCGCAATAGAAGTTTCACCAAGAATGAGGGTGTAATCAACAAATTTTTGGTTCCCACATGGTGGAGATAAAGAAGAAGGTCTCAAACCTTTCAAGGCACCCATATAAAGCTTATGTTGCAAAGATCTTCCCAGAGACTCAACCAGAATAATAAAAAGAAAGGGAGAAATTGGGTCCCCCTGCTGCACCCACTGGAACTTTTGAAGAAAATAGAAGGAGAGCCATTCACAAGCACATAGAAGGAAACCATAGATGTGAATCTCCTAACAAGCTGAACAAAGGTCTCTTAGAAGCCAAAAGCATGGAGAATTTTAAATAGGAAGGCTCAATTAACTCTGTCAAAGGCTTTCACCAAATCCAATTTAAGCAAGAAGCCAAGATTTTTATTAACCATCAATGAATGGATGTTCTCATGCACAATGATGATGGGTTCAAGGATTTTTCTTCCCACAACAAGGCTACTTTGATTAGGAGAGATGATCTGAGGAAAAACCCTCTTCAATCTCACAACAAGAACCTTAGAAAACATCTTGTAAATAGATTTACATAAACTTATAGGCCTAAACTCATTAAAAGTTGAAGCCCTCAATATCTTCAGAATCAACACCAAAAAAGTAGATTTTAATTCTTTAAGTACATTCTAACTACCAAAAAACTCTTTAGTCACATCCATAACATCCTTAGAGATAATCAACCAAAATTATTGAAAGAAGAACATGGGAAACCCATCAGGCCCAGGGGCCTTATTACCAACAAATGAAAAGACTGCACTCCTAACTTCCTCTACCTAAGGGATACTACAAAGCATACGATTGAGATCCTCAGTCACCATATTAGGGATAACCTCCAACAATAGATCCTGATCATCCAAAGATGGAGAAAAATAATTCGATAAGAGATTAGAAAAAAAAGAAATGGACTCCCGCCTAATAACATCCTCATTCTCAATCACCCTTCCATCCATACAGATACACTTGATATGGTTGGAGGCTCTATGCTTGAGTGTGGTCAGGTGAAATAATTTGGTATTCCTATCACCACAAATCAACCACACTGCTCGAGATCTTTATTTCCAAAATTCTTCCTCCTTGGCAACAATATTATGAAGATAGGACAACACACTTTCCTTATTAGCCAAGGCAACATCATAACCCCTAACTTGGATACTCTATTGCACGAAGTCAAGATCCACCTTGATACGAGCCTTCTCATGGAAGATATGACCAAATGAGGCTTTGTTCCATAATCTCACATTATATTTAATAGCCACCAACTTCTTCACCACCCTATACATCACCGAACCATCCACCCAAATATCCCACCACTTAGCAAGCTTAGATTTAAGATTCGGATGAAAAGTCCACATTTTTTCAAAACAAAAAGGAAAAGCATGCCTTTGACCTGCCACATCCACTGACAAGGAGATAGGATAATGGTCTGATCACAGCCTAGTCAAAGTAGAAAGGGAGCAAGAAAAATGAGCCAACCACTCATGAGAGAGAAGGGATTTGTCCAATTTAACTTGGATTAAAGCATCACCCAAGTTCCCATTTGACCAAGTATTTAAGAAGTGCCCCAAAGATCCACATCAAATAGAGCATTGTAATTAACAAAAGTGATTAGGTCAAACCTACTTTCATCATCAATCTAAGAGCCTCCCATTTTATCATCAAAACTCAAAAGAGTATTGAAGTCTCCCATAACCATCCAACTATCAGAAGGAAACATACCCCTAAAGGAGCATATATTCCCCCAAAACTGCTTGCGAGCACTTCTAACATTTAGAGCATAAATATTAGAAGTAACCCAAGAAAAAACATAGAGTGATTAAAAGAAGTGGCAATGTGATTAGGAACTTCATAAAAAACCTTACCAACAACAAATTTCATATTCCAAAGAGTAGCCACTCCCCCAGAAGCCCCATCCGCTTCAAAACTATGAAGACCACATTCCTTAAAGAGTCTCTTCTTAAGACCTTCCAACCTATCCATAGGCATTTTCATTTCTTGAATCAAAACCACATCAGGTTTAAGATCCCTCACAAAATTTTCAAGGAGATCATGTTTGTGAGGTTGATTTAACCCTCACATATTCTAGGAAAGGATCTTCATTGATGGGTTTGAGATGCACCCTTGGGACACATCTCAAAAAGGGTTTTCTAGGAGCCATCCATAATGTCTACTTTTCTTTCTTTCTCCCTACTCTGTATAGAAGTGGGTCTACCTCTTCCCCTTGGTTCAAACCTATAATTAGCTTTAGAATGATTCCTGGTAGCCATCCCTTGAAGAGATAAATTATTTTTCTTATTTTTGGTTTTAACTAGAGAAAAAGGAGGGTCCTTCACCTATTGCAGGAAAATCAACCCACATTCATTGACAGAGGAGGTGAGAACCAAATTTGAAAGAACTCTCAAAGGGTCTTGTAGACTCGTATCCAAACCACCATTTCCCCCTTACTAGGGGAAGAATCCAACTGAGACAGATCTTTATCCTTCACTTCAGCCTCCCCAGAATGAAAGTCCATCCCCACATCCTCCATGGCATCAACTTTATCCCCCGAAATAGGAGCCTCATCACTAGCAGCCACTTCCCATTCTTCAATCTCTTGAACAACCCTTTCAGGACTCTGAAGATCATTAGGAGCCTCTACCCCCACAACAAAATCCTTCAAAATACCCTCCACCTTACCAGAAGAATCCAGATCCTACAACAACTCCTCAGGCTTCGCAAAATCATCCCTAACCTCAACATTTTTTTTCTCTCTCCATTCCATACGTTGTAGGGGAGGGACAGGCTTGACCTTTGACAGGAATTTCTTGGCCCAATGACCAACCTTTTGCAATGGAAACAAACAAAGGGAATAGATTCATATTCAATCGATTGGATCCAACCACCCAACTTAGAGTTAATAGTCACCCTCTCAGGCAAATCAACATATTGGTCAACAATAACACAAAACCTCGCATAAACTAATCTCTTTCTTAAAGTTTCCATTTGATCAATACAGAGGAGCTTACCAAACATGTTGGCAATACCAACAAACACTTGCTTCTCCCAAAACTCCAGAGGAAAAGCTAGTAACCTCACCCAAACAAGGGCCAAAGAAAAAGATCAAGAGTTGGGATTAAAACCTGACTCCCACTATTTTAGAACCAAGGATGACTTACTGATTAACCACAATCTTCCAGTGAGAACAATGACCATATCCTATTTATGGGTGAAAGTGAAAGAGAAAAAACATTTCACCATTGCCACCAATTCAACTTGTCCTTTTGTTCTCCACCTCTTAGAAGCATGGTTACGCACTAGCTCCACATTAGGTCGAGTCCCCATAAATTTCCCAACCAAGGTAAGGTCGATCGAGCCCAACCTATTATCAATAATGCAGTTAGGAAGAAACACCGAGTATTCCCTAGTAACTAGATTCACCTGAAAGCTAACCAGAACCAATGATCTCTTTCCTTTAGGCTTAACACCCAAAAGACTAGACCAACTAAGACCATTTGAAATGACCTCCACATGCTTATGTCCATTGGCATCAACACCTTTTCCAGGATTCTCCGGACAAGGGGAAGAGGACGGGCCCACATTATGAGGAGAGGCCCCCACACAAAGCTTAAGATGTTTTCCCTCCAAGCCAAAAGAATCTGGAACAAATGAAAGAAAAGAGGACCCACCATCAAATCCCACAACGCCACTGTAGGCTAACAAATCCTCACCAGAGTTGACAGCAACATCCGACCCACCGCCATTACCACCAAGAGGTGAACCAAAATTTCCCACCCTTGCAGAATTTTGAATGCACGCCATCCCACCAGAGGAGTCTCCCATCACATTTTTAGGGGACGCAATGTTGAATAGAATTACTTGTTTTCACTTTGTTGTTGGGAAGTCAATGTGTTTTGAAAATAAGCCCAATGTGTGAGGTGTTCAATTGATTTCAACATTGATTAATGAGATTTATTTTTTACCACATTCAAATGTCTTGATTAATTTAAAACTAAATGTGTATTACAAGGAAAAATGTTTCCCACAAAAGCTTGACATTGTGGAAATCAAAGAGCTAAGACATAGGTCCTTAGGTCCCTAGGTTAACTTTGGAATAATGTGAATTGAGATATAAGCACAAATATTATGAAGCCTCAAAGATATTGTTTTGAAAAAAAATAAAAGATATCCTTAAATATGTGCAATAATATAAAGCTTTTCAAAGGTATTCACACTAACCAAAGGATTTTAAATTTTGATGACAATGTTCAATGTTTGTTTTGAGTTCTTTTTAATAACAAGTAATGTGTTTAACTGACTCAAAAGGTGATGGATATATTTAACAAGTCTTACTAGTTGAGCTCAACAAAATCTGTCACTTTACAATCTAGACAAATATAGGTACACCACTTCTTAGTAGACTTACCTCACCCTCAAAGAAATGATGTAATCTGTATTTATAGAGGGGTCAAATAGGCCATGTCAATGAAATGTATCATATTGACATGCCTAGCTTTGTACAAGAGAATGAATTCTCAATCTTTATACCTGACCTATAAATCAGATGTGATAAGTAACTTCTTAGAATGGTGCTATTCTGATGCACTACTTCAAAGGACGTTTAAGAAAACTTGGTTGGCCTCTAGACAAGGTTTTTAGTGACATTTTGAACACTATGATGCATAGTTCATATGTAATCCACTAAATTCTTTATCCATTCGTTCCCAATCCATTATGTTTAGAAGAGGATGAGGCACAGTATGCTATTCCCACCTAGATATAAGCTACTTTCTTTCAATTTCATAAAATTTGTATATCACATCGTTAAACATACTTTTAGAGTCACTTATATGAGTTCTCCATTATGAGATGTATCTCAATAGCAAGCCCTTATCTAATAAAGACAATAAAATGCTATTTATCTTCACCTAAGATTGTATGAAGTGCAAGGGGAGAGGATACGTAGCAAATCCTTGGGGTGACTCAAAAAAGTTTGTAAACTTAGAGTGTTTCTCTTCACCCTAGATCACATAAAGGACAAGGGGAGAGGATACACACTAAAAGGTTACACAAGCATGACAATCATGAAATACACTCATTCATTTTAAAGGACCAAAATAAATGTTATGTTCACTTTATTTGCACCAAAATGAAGTGTATGTTTGTATTGTTCAATTTTAAACCAACATGGAAATGTGAGGATTTTTGTGTTCAATTTTAGCCAACTTTCAAAAGACTTAAAGCATTGTAATTTTTTAAACCCAATTGAAATCTAGTTGTCCTAAAGCATGAAATAAAATAACATATGATGGGTTATATCATCCCATAAGTGTTTAAAAACACACTTACAATAAAGATCAAATGATACTTTTCTCCTTCACTTCAATATTTAATGCTCCTTTCCAAATGTGCAAAATCACTTAGCCTTACAAAAAAAAACAAAAGTTCATAAATAATTAAAGAGTATTTTAAACTAAAAATTTAAAGCAGACATAAAAATTTAGCTCTCTATTTTACCTTGCAATAGTGTCGTTGTTCCACAAAAGCACCTCTATTTTAGATAGCAATAGTGTCACCCTACTTTAATAGTGTGGAAATTTTCAATAGCACTGCTCTAGTGAATTTCAATAGCACTTCTCTGTTGAACCTATTAAAAAACTAGAATATTCAATAGTGTCGCAATATCAATAGCATGCCTTTGGCAGAAAAAGAAAAAGTTCCACAATAAAGCAAAAGCATAACAATAAAGCAATAGTGTTGTTGTATAGCAAAAGTTTCATTATGTAGCAAAAGCGTCACCTTGGTAAATTGCAATAGTGCCACCCTACCTGCAACCTACAAATCACAAGAAACTAAAGAAAAATTTGTCAAATTTGGTTAGTTCTACCTTCCTTCTAGCGCAAAAATGTGAGTATAATCATAACCTAAGCTAAACATGCCAGATCCAATAGGTTTTAAACAATATCTAACTAGTTAAGCTATACTCCCAATGAAATACTTGAAAACATCAAACGAAGAATCCATTTAAACATAAACAATTAAGAAATGTAGAAAGGAAACTAGTTAAATTCCTCAAACCTCGTCCCATTGGGGGATTGGTGCTATATTGATGTGGAATGACAACCCTTTCCCAATGCCTAGATTGAAACAAGCTCATAGATGGTAGTCATTGATGAAGATTTATGAAAATGGATGTAAACTAAGCTAGAATGATGCTAAATGCTAAAGATGGATGTGTATAGATGAACATGAGTATGAAAATGTGCAGCATAATTCTGCTAAAATGGAAGTGGATCCCTTTCTCATGAGGAGTATTTATAGGAGAAAATGGTGAATCAATGGTCAGGATTGAATTGCACAATCAATGGATGAGAGGAAATGAGAGGAGATGACATGGATTAAGGATTCTCATCAATGGATGAGAATGCAAGTTGACAAGGATCAAGGAGTTAATCAATGGCTCTCATTGATTCAAAGAAGCACACTTCCTAAAAATTAGGAAGTTAGAAGATATTCCCATTTTTGAATGAGTGCAAATGGAGGAATATTACATTGGAATATTCCCTTGCAAGTGGGAGGGTGAAGGAAATTAGCCAATTAAGTAATTTAAGAAATTACTTAATTGTGCAAGATGGAGGAAATTGGGGATTTTAATTAAATAATTAACTTATTTAAAATTAAAGGGGGATAATGACTATAGACACTTAAAAATTTCCTGAATGATATCATGCACTTGAATCAGATATATTAACACCATTTCATCCTAAAATCCATCCTCTCTTCGCTTGATTGATTAAATTAGCCTAGCTATTTAATTAATTGTCATTTTCATCTATTAACCTAATTGACCTAATTAGGTTAATTCATCCCCTTTCATGCTAACATTTTGTCCTATTAAATTGAGTAAATCAAATTATTTAATTTAGTCCCCTAAAGTCCTCTTATTTAATTAAATAAACCTAAGTTGTTTAATTAAATATCATATCACTCTCCCCTTTTCATTAAATCATTTATTTAATGAATATCATTTAATTCCCCTAATTTGCATAAATTGAAACATTGTTTTAATTATCAAATTACTAACTAAATCTAATATCCCCACTTTCAAGGAAATATTCCAAGAGAATATCCCTCCTTTGCACATTCCTCCAAAAGGAATATTCTCATGGAATATTACTTCCCCTTTGCATAATCAAATTTGGTTTTAATTAACTAAATATCTAATTTCCCTCACCCATGAGAATATTTTTTGAGAATATTCTCTTTCTTCACTCATTTGAAAAAGGGAATATTCCTTTTTTGCAACAAACTCTCAACAAGACTTCTTGTGCAAGTTTTGAATGTGTGTTTGTTTAGATGATTGTGAACTGTTGATTAAATATCAACTTGCATTCTCAACCCTTGATGGGAATCCATGATCCATGCCTCCATCTTCCTTCCATATTGACCATTGATTAACTTTTTAAATCTTAACCCTTCATTTCTCATTTGCTCTCCTATAAATAAATCATCATTTGGAGACAAATGGATCCACCTTTTAAGATCAAACTTATGTTGTTAAAATCAGCTTCACTTGCACTCATATTTAGCACTTATTTAGCATATTTTTAGCTTAATTTACTTGCATCATTAGCTTAGATTCCATTAATGGCTTCCATGGTAACATAGGTGCATACATTTAGCATATTTCAATTAGGATTTTAATCTTTTGAAGCTTGCATACATATAGAGTAGATTCAAGCATACACCCATATTGGTCAACTTATCTTTCATCATGGTAAAATAACTTTAAATCATGTTTTCATACACATCTATCGTCAGTTTTATCGATTATCTTTAGTTGAATCGATCGAAACAAGATCATTATCCAAGGGATTGGGAAAGGGTCACCATTCTACATCAATGCAACAACACTCCCCCAATAGGATAAGTTTCAATAGATTAGAATAGGTTTCTTTGAAGCTTTTGTATTTTAATATGTTAGTTTTAATGGAATCTTAGATTAGTTTTGAATTGAATTATCTCTATTGGGATAGATGCTTAGCGGAATAATTATGCTTTGAATCCTCACATGGATGAAGTGTAGTTGGCCTATGCTATGTTCTTCAGTCACAATGACATTTAATTAACTAATTAGATTTATTTAATCAAATGAGAAGGCTTAAGGGGTTTAATTTAAATAATTTTTATTATCTAATTAAACATGATGAAAATTACTATGAAAGGGGATGAATTAACCTAATAAAATTGATTATCAGATTAATAGATGAAAATGATGAATTTAATTAAACAATTAAAATTATTTAATTAAATGGTCCAAAAGAGGTGATTTAGGATGAAATGGTGTTAGTAATGAAATTTGAATGTGCAATAATAGTCAGGACAATTTTAAGTGTCTACAATATTTTCCTATCATTCTTTTCTACCCTGACAACCATATTACTATCATCAAGGGTGACTTGAGCCTCTTGTCTTGCTCTTTTCCTTATTCCAGGATGCTTCCTAAGATGCAACAAGATTGGTTTGGAAAAGGTTTCAAACTTAGTGACCTCAATCAACCATAGATTTTGAGTTAGAAATAGAAACCCTTCATGAATAACTAGTGGAATGAGCATGACTTGTTGATATTATCCTCTATTTGCTTTAACCTACCAACCCACTTCAATAGGATTCTTAACATCTTTTGGGATTTATGATTGGAATGCACAAGATTTATGTTCTAGGTCTTTCATGAGTATTGTCCTCTTCATTTGTACAAGACCATATCATAGGTATGCCCCTTCATAATTACTGTGATCAAGCTTATATAGATCATTGATATATCCTAACAATCCATAGCATGAATAAAACTTAACTTCCTTACTATCATAGAATTTCTCATCACAAAGTTTGATCTCTTTCAATATTTTAGGTCCAAAACTTTTTCCTATGTCTTGCTTAGTCCTTGTCATACTTATAGTTGCACATAGTTGTCATGAATTTTCTTATCTTTAACCTATATTCATGCAATGTTCCTATCTGTTTATTTTGCCTTGTGATTGTAGTCTGAGGCCCGACCTCCACTAAAGTCTCTCCTTTTCTACATGTTGTATAGTAATTAATAGAACTGTTGAAAATGGGGGATGAGTGCTATCATATGACTTAGGACATAGAGCACAACCACTTTCAACTATTCCACTCAAGGATAACCCTAGAGATCCCAATGCAAAAGAGAAAGAGATCTTGCAATAGGGATGTCCTAGGTCCTGAGTGTAAACTAATGATGGGTTCACCACCAAGTTAAGACTTGGAAAAATAAATGCAATGCAATATGTAACACTAAACCCTAATTCAATGCAATCTTTCACTAAATGGCCTAGAAATGTATAGAAAATAGACAAACAAGGTATAAGATGAATTGTGTGCACATGGGAACTTGGAGATGATTGGAAGGAGGTTTGAAATGCTGGAAAATTTGACTCTAATGTTGACTAGGACTCAATCACCAAGTTCGGCGAATCAGTCCAAAATCTAGGTCTATATGTGAGAACATAAATCTAACAAATGGGTATCCAAATTTGCAAAAATCTAAATTTTGACCAAAAATGGGACTTGTTGATGGTGATTTTCGCACCACAACAATGCAAAAAAAATATTGATATTTTGCTTCTCCTGAAAGAGAAAGGCAACACGTGGATGCCTTAGCTCCCAAGGTCTTTGTAGTTGGGTCTCAACTATACTGATGTTACTCAGTGGTCAATGCAACAGTAATATTCAAGGGGCCTGCTGGTGTTAAGCTTCTGGATTGTTCTAAGATCAAGCATGAAATGAAACCTACTTTAACTGGGGTTTTAAAGAAACAACAAAAGATAGATCAGGGTTTTGAAAAAGAAAAGAACAACAGTTCATCCAATCTCAACCAGACTTGTTAACTTCAAGGAATTTGTAAACCAAAACTGTAGAACAAGATGAGCTTGTGATTGACACACAACCTCTTTCATTCACAGTGCTAATTCGCATAACAGATTCTTAATTACCATTCAAATAAAACACAAAATAATATTTCATTCCGTGAAGACTCCACAAATCAAATGATCAATTTAAGACAAATATCATTCAGGAACACAGCATGAAGTAGATTAAACTTTGATTGCTTCTACTATTATTAAAACAGATAAACAATGTTTACAAGGCTGGCACAATCACCAGTGTACAGAGAATCTGAGCTCCAGATTGTTTCCAACTACACTAAGAGAACTCAGAAAATACATTACAGTCTATATTGAAATCTTACCACTAACCAAGAAGACAAGAGAAGCTACCATTACTGAGAATCGAGATACAACTCTATCTTCTTCTGTTAACTCCCTAACTCCCAATAGTTCTAACTCTAAAATGGTTCTCAGTCTAAAAGTTATCTGAATCCAAAAGTTCTAATCTAGAAGTGCTAACACTAAAAGTTCTAACCGTAAAAACTCTAACCTTTAAAAAGAGGAAAGAATTCCTTATATACATAATGCATCAAAAGAATGTGTTGTCCCCCCCCCCTTATTAGGGTTTACAAAATATCTGCATTAAGGAGAGTCGGCCCTCAGATCTTTCTCAGGAAAGTCAAAACTGCATTCAATGTGAATTCCTGCTATCCATGCTGATGAAGGATTCCTACTCATAGGAGAAGTCTTTTAGATCTTTTGACAACTGCAGCATTAACTTTCATGTGTGCGTGTCCATCTTCGAACTCTACTGGGGGCGCCTTGAATGCTCAGAATATCCTCATTAACAATGATCTACCTTCTGTCAGTGGTCGCCACAGGTGTCCCTCTGAGTCACAATTTCTTCCTTCCTTCAGCCTTTCTTTCTATTTTGGGACTTCTCTGTAGGTTGACCATTCTTCTAGAAATGCCATCGGGCCTTCTTGCAGATCTAAACATTTCACCCTAGCTAAACCATCGCCACCTGTATCTCAGAAAGAGTCCATCTGGTTTGCATTTTGTTGGTCTTCTTTCCTAGGAACAATTAATCGATCAAAGGGACCAATGAATCATTCTTTTGGCTTCTTCTGATTGGTTGGGCATACGCCAAGCGAGCTCCTCAGGTGGTCAAAGGTGGTCCGATCAATATCGTATGTCGGTGAGACACCATCGGTGTCTCCCCGACATGTCTCATTCTTCAGCAGTCATCAAGGTAACATGGGACATTCAGTGAGACCCTTTGGCGAATGCCTTTCCTCTCTGCGAGCTCCTTTTCCTTCGCTGAGTGCCCTTTATTCTTCTGGAGTCTCCTCGATTTCCTTTTCTTCAGCGAGCTCGGCCTTTTCGGCATGACCTCACCTTTTCGGCTAGACATTATGCTGAAGGGATCACCTTTGGCGACCCTTGCATTTCATTGAGACCTTTCTATAGTTACACCGGCATGGGCTCCTTCGTTTCACATATGTCATTGTAGTGTCATCTTGTCAGGGAGATGTCCTGCAGACATCTTATGTCTCGGCGAAAGCCTTCATAAATCCATTTTGTCGCCATGACATATCTCATCGGTGAGACATTGCGTCGAAAGCCCACACTCTCTCCGAAGACACCTTTGTCAGCGAGACTGCACCCACTCACCGAGATCTCTTAGTGGGCTCCAACTGCTATGCGAATGCCTCTTCATTTCGTTGAGACTCACGCCTTTCAGCTAGAAATTACACCAAAAGTTTTATCCTTCACCGAATGCAACTCCCTTCGGCAAGACCCTGAGATTTCGCTGAGACTTCTTAGCGAAGAAGTTGACTCCCGCTGAAGGGATAACTCATTGTGCGGTAGTCGGTGAGACACTAGGATTTCTCCAAGACCCTATCCCAAACTCAATATCCGACACGCCTTTTTCTTGCCGCCTGTCGATGAGACCAAAAGACTTCGCCAAGACCACCCGTCGAAGCAGATGACTCCTGCCGAAGTGTTAGACCTTTTCATTAGTCGGTGAGACATCATGCACTCGCTGAGATGTCCTAGTGGGGAGTAAACCCTATGCCGATAGAGGAAACCCAAAATTCACCAAGACCATGAATGATGTCTTGGCGATAGACACCCGTATATGATTTTTGATTGTCGATGTATGAATCTTTTGATGCCGGTCGGCAGGACTTTGAGATTTTGCCAAGACCACCCCCCGAAGGGAAAACTCATGCCGATAGAAAATTCCTTTTTTCCAGGACGATGACCTTAGTCCTATCGATAGATGCCTATATGTAAATTCCACTTGCTGTGACATCCCCGGGGTCTTGCCGACTATTGCCTTTGCTGATTTCCATGACCAACTAGACTGGGGAATGCATTCCAACTGAGCTCTCTTGACAAATACCGTCCTGCATGTGATTTAATCCTGTATTCAATGAAGAAAACCATAATGAAGATCATGAGGATAGAAGTTAAATAATAAAAAACACCATTGAAACGAATCCCATGCCAGCAGCGTGCAGTTAAATTTTCAAACAAAATGATCATAAGCAGTTTGGGTTTCAGGTCAGCCCGCGGAATCAAAGCCAGGGAGGAATCCCAGAGAATTCTGAGTCAAGCAGATTCTAGTAGAATGGACATGAAACACCCGTTAGAAACCCAATCCGATCATTATCAAACCTGGAACAGCATGTGAGATCCTCAAAATAGCATAAAGGAAACATAAAATGCATCATTATTCACTAGCTAGCCTGTTATTGCAAACTTTTCCACACTTCACCAGATTCCTGGGAAATCTGCACAGGCCGGATTTCCGCGAGAAGAGAACATTCCAGAAAATCTGGGAAAAATAGGGGATGACGGATTTCGGGAAAATCCGGAGGTAGAAAACCACGAAAAAGAAGACATTCCAGCAAACTCGGAACAAACAAGAAACAACGGATTTCGGGAAAATCCGGTCTAGAAGGAAATCCGCGAAAAAGACAATGCCTAGCCAGAGCTCGAGTGGGATCCGGGAAAATCTAGATGGGGCAAAAAATCCCGAACCCATGAGAAAACCCGAATTCCAACTGAGGCAAAACAAAAAACCAAAGGCAAAGAAAGGAAAAGAAAGGGGGACCTGTTTTGTTCCAACTCAAAATGGGGTGGTTATGCAAGGCATAACAGATGGCGACTCGGCTGGGAAAATGGTTTAACCATTTTCAAGAATCTGAATGATTCAGCTACCTAGAACTCCTGGTTCATAAGCATCACAACTCCAGTTGGGTCAGTTTCAGCAAGCAAGGCTGAGTTGGAATCTCAAATGTAAGTCAATCAATAGCTACCCCCTGAATCAATGTGTGTGCTTGATTGTGCATCACATCTCTTACAAAGTTTTCATCTTTCGGACAACAATGTGTAAGATTTGAGCTACATGAGTTGACCTCCTTTAGCTTTCGTGCAATGATATCCTGGGCATTGCTCTCCTACCAGTCAGGTGTCCATAGCCCCGGTGAAGATACCTCTAGTTTTCTCACAGCATTTCTCTACTTCCAGTCAGGCGTCCATAGCCTCGGTAGAGATACTGGAATCACCCATTCATATTGAAATCTTCTTTTCTCTTTCAGATAATTCTTTTCTTTTCTTTTCTTTTGGAGTTTCAGATATTTCATTTAATTTTGCTTCTTTTTTTTCAATATATCAGATGTTTAATATCTGATCTGGGTTGAAAACTACAATGGACCTCATGACAGCACTTGGAAAATTGGATTTTTCACTCAAGTCTTACAACATTGCCATCCTAGGACAAATATACCACTACAAGAGGAGATGATCTTATTGATTTGTGACAGATTCAGAGGGGGCTGATGAAGGTTACTTACTTTACACCTTGTTTTCTAGATGTTCCACAACTCTTATTGGACAATGGGCATGAAACAAAGAGTTTAGGACAAAATCACCCAAACAGAAAGCCTGAAAATATCTAAACCGTTCTTCTCCAAATGACCATAGTACACTTCAGATAACAACCCACAGCTTCAGATAGAAAGAAACAAATAAACCTTAAAGAACAAAACAAAACAAAGACCAACCAACAAAGAAAACCCAAGGAGACAAGGGAAAACTTACAAACAAGAAGCTATTTATAGACAAGAGCCACATTATTTACACAAAGAGCAGCAAACTATTTACATCAAGGAAAGGGTTATTTACAAACAGAAGAAAAAATAAATTATTTACATAAAGAACAACGAATTACTTATATATAGAACCGAAATTAGCAAGCTTCAAGACTCAAAATAGTGCTTAAGGAACTGCCCATTGACAGGCAATGGAACAGGTTCTCCAGTTAGACTATTCAGTCTGAAAGCATTTTCCCCTAGGATCTCAGCAATTTGATAAGGACCCAGCTAGAGTTTGTCAAATTTCTGGTGATTTCCCTTCTTTTCACTGGCCTTATCCCATAACAGCACTAGGTCAGATATCCTAAAAGCCTTTATCTTGGCTCTTTTGTCAAACCATCGTTTGACAATAGCCTGATGCCTAAAGAATTGTTGTAAGGCCACATCTCTCTGCTCCTCTAATTTCAACAAAGTAGCTAACCTAACCTCTATCCTATTGTCATTGGAGTAGAATTTTTGCATGAACTCCAGGATAGGTATTTGCAGATGGATAGGAAAGACAGGCTCTTGGCCATATACCAGCTTGAATGGTGAGGTGCTTAAGGCAGCCTTAATCCTAGTCCTATCTGCCCACAATGTGAATCTCAGCTGGGTATGCCAATCTCTAGGGTTATGTTCTAATAGTTTCTTAATCACCCCTAAGAGATTCTTATTGGTAGACTCTACAACTCCATTGCCTTGCGGGTAATAATTTGAAGAATATTTCAAAACAATTTTATGATTATACGCCCAAGAAATGAATTCAGTAAAAGAGAACGTGGAACCATTATCACATACTAGAGCAAAAGGTACCCCAAACCTTTTAGTGATGCACTCGGTGAGGAACTTGATCACTACCTCTATGGTTATGTTCTTACAGGGTATAGCCTTCGTCCACCTTGTGCAGTAGTCAGTAGTAGTCAAGATGAATTTATGTCCTGTAGAAGAATTTGGGTTAATCACTCCAATAAAATCCAATGCCCACTAGGAAAATGGCCTCACCTCGTAGATGGGCTGCAGTGGCATGGCTGCATGGCATTCCCTTGGTGCACAAATCTGAAAGATGTGACATGTCCTCACATGCTGATGGGAATCTTTGAATACACAGGGCCAGTAATAACCAAATCTAAGGATTTGATGTGCCAAAGAATCTGCAGACCCGTGACCTGTGCCATGCTTCCCATGAAACTCAGAAATCACCTGCTTGGCCTCTTGATGATCAAGGCATCTCAGGTATACTCCTTCGAAATTCCTCCTGTATAGCAACCCTCCTTTGAGCATGTAGTGAGAACTCTTCAATATCAAGGCTCTCCTTTGAGTTGCATTCATTTCTTTCGGACAACGATTATGGAGCATTAAGCAAATGATATCAGCATACCAGGGGTCGTTAGAGAAAGACTGGGTCATGTATTGCTGACAGATGATATTGTCACCAGCATTCGCCATGGACTGAGACAAGCCTGTACCCCTGACTAGTTTCATGGGATGTATCTCCAGATCAAATTTTTGTAGGATGGCCATCCATTTGCCTCTCCTTTCTCCCAGCTCACTCTGCATGAGTAGGGACTTCATAGCTGCATCCGGAACTACAGCGATGACTTGGCTTCAGAGAATGTAATGCCAGAACTTCTTGATAGCCCACACCAGTGCAAAAGCTTGCTTCTCAAGAGGCGAGTATTTGATTTCCTCATTTTTGAACGGAGAGCTCATGAATGCAATCGGTCTCTCCTCTACCTCTGCCTTCCGTTGAGTTAGGACAGTAGCACATGAATGTTCAGAGGCAAAAGAGTAAATGTAGAATGGCCTAAGATAGTCAGGGCTAGTGAGCATGGGTGCTTCTGAGATGGATTGTTTGACTTGTGAGAATGCCGCCTTTTCCATCCACTCTATTTTGGTGTCCTTTTTCATCATTTCATTCAGAGGCTTTACAATCTCTGCAAAGCCCGTGATGAACTTCCTCACGAAGTTGATTTTCCCGAAGAAAGATTTCATTTCTTTCTTACTTCCCAGCCTGGTGATCTTCAGGATGGACTTGACTCATTCTGGGTCGATTGAAATCCCTCTTTTAGAAATTATGTGCCCCAAGAGCTTCCCTTCAGAAACTCCAAACACACATTTGTTGGGATTCGGTGAGACGCCATATTGGATGCACCATTCCAGAACCTTGGCCAAGTCACCAGCATGATTCAATCAATCTTTGGAGAATATCGTTAGGTCGTCCATGTAAACAATGATGCACTTATTGATTAGGTCCTTGAAAGCTATATCCATGGCGCGCTGGAAAGTTGCTCCAACATTTATCAGACCGAACGACATCCTTCTATATGCAAAAGTTCCCCATTTCGTAGTGAAGGTTGTCTTCATTTTGTCTTCACAGTTGACCATTACCTGATTGTAGCCAGAGTAACTGTCTAGAAAGGATATCATCTGAGATCCATTGACTGTCTACAACACTTCATCCAGAGAAGGAAACAGGTAGTTATCCTTTTCTAAGGCTCTATTGAGATTTCTGAAGTCGACACACAGCCTGATCTCCCCATTTTTCTTACGAATTGGGACTAAATTAGCCACCCAGGTTGAATGGCGCACGGGGAAGATTATCCTGACAAAGAGTAATTTCTGGACTTCTTTATAGATCAATGGTTCAATCAAGGCATTGACAGGGCGTTGCTTTTGTCGAAAAGGCTTAACCTCAGGCTTCAAGGGTATAGTGTGAGTCATAACAGAAGCATCAAACATCTGGAGGTCTTCATACCCCTAGGCAATCGCAGCAATATCCTTTTTAAGCGCCCTCAGTATGTCTTCTTTAATTGCTTCTGGATAGGCCTTCCCTATATAGACATTCTTTTTAGGGACAGCATCGGACAAGTTAACTGTTTCATATTCGCCTCCCTTTCTTCAGCTGATATTTTCTCTCGAGCCCTTGGATCTGAGTCAAAGATTATTTCTAGAGAAACCATTCCCTTGGGAATGTTATTAGTTTTCAGATTGAGAACTCCCTCAGTATAACATTCCTTAGGGCTCCAATCCCCTTGGTCTTTGTTGGACTCATCAATGATTTTCCCTTCAAAAACATTAGAACTTGCTAGGAAAGCAAGGATATGTCGATCATCATCAAAGACCTAGAAATTCTTGATATTGTCAAGAACAGCCAGGGTGGACATCAGTTCCACTAAGAATCTTTTGAATCTGGAGCCTTGCATAGGTTCTAAGGTGTTGGCAGCCACAGCCAATGAGTCAGCTACCTGATTTTCTTCTCTCAGGATTAAACTAATCCCAAAAGCATCGAAGTCCTCAATCAGGTTCCATACCTGATTTCTGTAAGTTGCCAGCCTTCTGTTGTGACAGGTGTATTGGCTGTGCACTTGTCTGATAACTATTTTCGAATCTCCCTTGACCATCAAGGCAGTGACCTTCTTGTGTGCAAACATCAGTGCTCCAGCTAGGGCCTCATATTCCACCACGTTGTTTGTGCATCCAAATTGCAACCTGTAAGAAGCAAAGAAGGTTTTCTCTTAAGGGCTGGTTAGTACAATTCCAACACCACTGCCTGTCTTAGATTTAGATCCATCGAAGGTAAGGGTCCACAACTGATCATGGGTTGGAGTTGATTCTTTTGCAGCTTTTGTAGTTATTTGGATAGGATTAACCAGAGGTGGAGCTCCTTCATCCTTTGCATTAGGTACAAGGGACGGGTATTCAATCAGTTCCTTTGGTATAGTTTCCAATTCCTGCACAGATATATTATGTGACCCACCATTATCCTCTGGACATTCGCTTACATCTTGGGGTTGCTCCTCAAAAACATGCTGATCTGAAAGTGTATTAGGGGTGGGTTCAATTTTAGAAGGAACCTCAGTTGAAGGCATCCTATCCCTGGTTAACATGGTTGCTTCCTTGGCCTCAAATGAGAAGCAGTCGGCAATGGTCTCATGGCAACCTGTGCCAGCTTCCTTAGCTTGGGAAACATGATTTAAGATGTCCCTACAAGGCTGACAAGTCGATTCAAAATAACTTTGATAATGTACCCTGCACCAGTTAGGGAGCAGGAGACTTTGCAGGTCGATATCTGCCTCTAAGACCAGTTGGTCTTGTTGCAACTTTCTAACCAAGGCCTGTTGATTTTCACCAAAGGTGGGGTCGGGGTTTTTTTGTTTTGACATGTCTTCAACACTGAGAACCGAGAAGGTTAGGATTTCCTCTTGTTTATAAACCCCCATCTCAGTCTCAAAGTAAGCGACCTCATTGAGACAATCATACTCAGTGATAATATGCTTGAGGCGAGGCTCACTTTCAATCCTAATCTGATTAGGAATCACTTTCCATGATAGCCACATATGTGAAAAGTCAAGGGCAAGATATCCCCCTAAATTTTTCATCAAATCTCAGCTTAGCAGCATACCATAGGTCTCGGGAATATCTGCCACTTGGATATCTATGTTGGTTACGATCCTGGGATTTGATCCTACTTGAACGTGTATGTATCTTAATTCTCCTACCAAATTAATCTTTGTCTTGTCAAGTTGAATGACCTTCTGATTGGTTTGAATGGGGTTTAATCCTAACTTCTTGCATATGGAAAACAACATGACATTTCTAGAAGCTCCTGAATCCAACAGACAGTTGTGTAGGTTCTTGCCAGAAATTCTTAAGCTCAAAAGGAAAGGTGGAGTACCTACCTTGTTTCTGGATAAGGTTGCATTCACGTCCCCAACAGGTGCCACCTTGCTCTTTCCTTTTGACTTATCAGCTTGTTCTAGATCTTTCAACACCATCTCCCTTTAAGCAAGGCACCACTTCAAGATGTCAAAGAATGACAAGGAAGTTTTATGTCTCTACATCTTAGAAACAATATCGAATTCCAGATTAGAACTGGCAGTGCCTTTGAAGACACCAAAGGAAATACCCTTGCTATGGAAATCAGGCGGGCCTTTTGGTGGGGGGGATTGTTATCCGCACTTTGATTTGGAGGCACCATGTGATCAGGAGGTGCTGAGGTAGTGAATGGCCCCTTACTTTGATTTCTCAGGAAGTGTCCCCCTTTCATCTAGAAGGATTGGGCATCATATGAATCTCCCTCTAGTTCATTCTCACTTTGATTTGGGAATGAGGGCTCTTCTTCAAAGATATCATATGTCATTGCGGTATCTATTGAGCCACTTCCCTTATGAGGGTTCCCTTGGAATGTTTGGGCATCTTCCTGTGCCATTTTGACCATCTTCTCTAGTTCAGGGAAATTCACTTCAGAATGGGTTGTTGTATTATGCAGCCTGCACCAATTGGTCATGAAGTTGAGGTCGACCACATTTGCAGTATGTGACCTCTCCTGATTTGCTTGATAGTCATGAGAAACTCCCCCATTATTGGGCCCTGTATTCCATTTTCTGTTGTTATTCGTTCTTTGGTTGTACACTCTGTTTTGGTTTTGATAACCTCTTTGGTTGTAATTGTTGTTATTCTGATAAGTACTCTGGTTGCTACTATTTTGATTGGGGTAGTTCCCTTGGTTTTGGGAAGGGTTCAACCGAAGCTGAGCCATGTCGTTTGTAACTTGAGATAGCATTTTCTTTAGGGTCTCTACCTCATTTGTAAGCTGGACTGTCTTCTCACTCTCCACATTCTTAGCAGCAAGTGGTTGACCACCATGACTTGGTGTTCCAACTTGGCTATGATGACCCTGGGAACTTTGAGGAAGCTGTGATTGCTGAAAGGGATCAGAAGTTCCAATAGCAAAGAATGGGACAGGGGGTTGAGTTTTCAATTCCGATATAGGTCTGTAGTGGGAAGGAGACATTCCTGGGATAGTATTAAATAAAGGAGTTGGGCTATGCATCTAATATCCTATAGAAGGGAAACCTCCTCCCATGCCTCCTTGTTGAGAACTGACTTGTTGCTGCAGCTTGATAGCTAAATGATAAACTTTGGATAGAGAATCAATTTCAGCTGGTAGGTAAGTTCTTTGCAAGAACAAGCCAAGCAGGGGGTCTATAACTCTAAAGTAAGCTAGAATGGCACTTTCCTCAGTGACTAGATAGGGATCTTGCAATCTCCTATACATTCGCTGGAATCTGGTATTGAACAAGGGCAAGGACTCACCTGGATCCTTCCTGATGGTAGCAAATTGATGATATAAAAGAGTCGGGTCCACATAAACCCTGAACTGGTTGATAAAGGCATTTTCCAAATGTGTCCAGGTCAGGATGGAACCTTGAGGTAGATTAAGGTACCAATTGTAGGCCATATCCCCTAAAGAGTAAGGGAATAACCTATAGACTACATCCTGGTGGGCTATCTGAGCTCTAGTACAAGCATCCTTAAAAGCTTGTATGTGTACTTAGGACAAATTTTCTCAGGGTTCTTAGGTAGGTCGTGAAAACCTCCAGGAATAGTCCCCAATGGAGAGGGATTATTCTGGAAGAATTCCATTGGTGGCAGTGGTGGTGGTTGAGCCAGCTGTTGTATGGGTTGAACCAGCTGTGATGACAATTGAGATGGATGTCATGGTGGATTGATAGGTATCCACTAGGGTATTGGTGAAAATCCTAGTGGAGTGAGCAGAGCTGATAAGGGTGGTATAATTGTTGCTCGAGTCTTATGATTCTTGTGTCTTGTTGGGGTCTTGAGTTCTATGAAAGGTGATGGATTTTTTGCTAATCGAAGAACTATGTGGGGCTTTTCTAATGAGAAAGACCGAATGTTCTCCGGTTTTCCTTTTCGGGCCCTCCTTCTACCGCCAGTTCCTGTTGATGGCGATTTTGGCACCACAACAATGCAAACAAAATATTTCTATTTTGCTTCTCTGAAAGAGAAAGGAAACACGTGGATGCCTTAGCTCCCAAGGTCTTTGTAGTTGGGTCTCAACTATACTAATGTTACTCAGTGGTCAATGCAACAGTAATATTCAAGGGGCCTGCTGGTGTTAAGCTTCTGGATTGTTCTAAGATCAAGCATGAAATGAAACCTACTTTAACTGGGGTTTTAAAGAAACAACAAAAGATAGATCAGGGTTTTGAAATAGAAAAGAACAACAGTTCATCCAATCTCAACTAGATTTGTTAACTTCAAGGAATTTGTAAACCAAAACTGTAGAACAAGATGAGCTTGTGATTGACACATAGCCTCCTTCATTCACAGTGCTAATTCGCATAACAGATTCTTAATTACCATTCAAATAAAACACAAAATAATATTTCATTCCTTGAAGACTTCACAAATCAAATGATCAATTTAAGACAAATATCATTCAGGAACACAACATGAAGTAGATTAAACTATGATTGCTTCTACTGTTATTAAAATAGATAAACAATGTTTACAAGGCTGGCACAATCACCAGTGTACAGAGAATCTGAGGCTCCAGATTGTTTCCAACTACACTAAGAGAACTCAGAAAATACATTATAGTCTATACTAAAATCTTACCACTAACCAAGAAGACAAGAGAAGCTCCCATTATTGAGAATCGAGATACAACTCTATCTTCTTCTGTTAACTCCCTAACTCCCAACAGTTCTAACTCTAAAATGGTTCTCAGTCTAAAAGTTATCTGAATCCAAAAGTTCTAATCTAGAAGTGCTAACACTAAAAGTTCTAATCGTAAAAACTCTAACCTTTAAAAAGAGGCAAGAATTCCTTATATACATAATACATCAAAAGAATGTGCTATCCCCCCCCCTTATTAGGGTTTACAAAATATATGCATTCAGGAGAGTCAGCCCTCAGATCTTTCTCAGGAAAGTCAAAACTGCATTCAATATGAATTCCTGCTATCCATGCTGATGAAGGATTCCTACTCGCAGGAGAAGCCTTTTAGATCTTTTGACAACTGCAGCATTAACTTTCATGTGTGCGTGTCCATCTTCGAACTCTACTGGGGGCGCCTTGAATGCTCAGAATATCCTCATTAACAATGATCTGCCTTCTGTCAGTGGTCGCCACAGGTGTCCCTCTGAGTCACAATTTCTTCCTTCCTTCAGCCTTTCTTTCTATTTTGGGACTTCTCTGTAGGTTGACCATTCTTCTGGAAATGCCATCAGGCCTTCTTGCAGATCTGAAAATTTCATCCTAGCTAAACCATCGCCACCTATATCTCAGAAAGAGTCCATCTGGTTTGCATTATGTTGATCTTCTTTCCCAGGAACAGTTAATCGGTCAAAGGGACCAATGAATCATTCTTTTGGCTTCTTCAATGAATCATTCTTTTGGCTTCTTCTGATTGGTCGGGCATACGCCAAGCGAGCTCCTCAAGTGGTCAAAGGTGGTCCAATCAATATCGTATGTCAGTGAGACACCATCGATCTCTCCCCGACATGATCTCATTCTTCAGCAATCATCGGGGTAACATGGGACATTCGGTGAGACCCTTTGGCGAATGCATTTCCTCTCCACGAGCTCCTTTTCCTTCACTGAGACTCCCTGGAGTCACCCAGACATATCGTCGAGTTCCCTTTATTCTTCTGGAGTCTCCTTGATTTCCTTTTCTTCGGCGAGCTCGGCCTTTTCGGCATGACCTCACCTTTTCAGCTAGACATTATGCCGAAGGGATCACCTTTGGTGACCCTTGCATTTCGTTGAGACCTTTCTACAGTCACGCCGACATGGGCTCCTTCGTTTCACATACGTCACTGTAGCATCCTCTTGTTGACGAGATGTCCTATAGACATCTTATGTCTCGGCGAAAGCCTTCATAAATCCATTTTGTCGCCGTGACATATCTCATCGGTGAGACATTGCGCCGAACGCCCACACTCTCTCCAAAGACACCTTTGTCGGCGAGACTGCACCCACTTGCCGAGACCTCTTAGCAGGCTCCAACTGCTATGCCAATGCCTCTTCATTTTGCTAAGACTCACGCCTTTCAGCCAGACATTACACCGAAAGTTTTATCCTTCCTCAAATGCAACTCCCTTCGGCAAGACCCAAAGATTTAGTAGAGACTTCTTAGCGAAGAAGTTGACTCCCGCTGAAGGGATAACTCGTTGTGTGGTAGTCGGTGAGACGCTAGGCTTTTGCCAAGACCCTATCCCAAACTCAATATCTTCCACCGACACTCCTTTTTCCTGCCACCTGTCGGCAAGACCAAAAGACTTTGCCAAGACCACCCGCCGAAGCAGATGACTCCTGCCAAAGTGTTAGACCTCCTTTTCATTAGTCGGTGAGACATCGTGCACTCGCCGAGACGTCCTGGCGGGGAGTAAACCTTATGCCGATAGAGGAAACCCCAAAGTCACCAAGACCATGAATGATGTCTTAGCGATAGATGCCCGTATATGATTTCTGATTGTCGATGTATGAATCTTTTGACGAGAGTTGGCAGGACTTTGAGATTTCACCAAGACCACCCCCCAAAGGGAAAACTCATTCCAATAGAAAATTCCTTTTCGCCAGGACGATGACCTTAGTCCTACTGATAGATGCCTGTATGTAAATTCCACTTGCTGTGACATCCCCGAAGTCTTGCCTATTGTTGCCTTAGCTGATTTCCATGACCAACTAGACTGGGGAATGCATTCCAGCTGAGCTCTCTTGACAAATACCGTCCTGCATGTGATTTAATCCTGTATTCAATGAAGAAAACCATAATGAATATCACGAGGACAAAAGTTAAATAATAAAAAAACACCATTGAAATGAATCCCATGCCAGTAGCGTGCAGTTAAATTTTCAAACCAAATGATCATAAGCAGTTCGGGTTTCAGGACGGCCCGCGGAATCAAAGCCAGGGAGGAATCCCAGAGAATTTTGAGTCAAGTAGATTCCAGCAGAATGGACATGAAACACCCTTTAGAAACCTAATCCAATCATTATCAAACCTGGAACAGCACGTGAGATCCTCAAAATAGCATAAAGGAAACATAAAATGCATCATTATTCACTAGCTACCCTGTTATTGCAAACTTTTCCACACTTCACCAAATTCTGGGGAAATCTGCGTAGGCCGGACTTCCGTGAGAAGAGAACATTTTGGAAAATCTGGGAAAAACAGGGGACGACAAATTTTGGGAAAATCCGAAGGAGGCAGAAAACCACGAAAAAGAAGACATTCCGGAAAACCCATAACAAACAAGGAACAACGGATTTCGAGAAAATCCGGTCCAGAAGGAAATCCATGAAAAAGACAACGCCTAGCCAGAGTTCGAGCAGGATCCAGGAAAATCCGGATGGGGTGGAAAATCCTGAACCCAGGAGAAAACCCGAATTCCAACTGAGGCAAAACCAAAAACCAAAGGCAAAGAAAGGAAAATAAAAGGGGGACCCGTTTTGTTCCAACTTAAAATGGTGTGGTTATGCAAGGCATAATAGGACTCATTCGCCAAAAGTAGTGAATCATTTCAGTTAGGGTTTTCTAAAAATTTGGGATCTGAATCTACTCTTCTCAATCTATTCAATCTACTTCTTCAAGTTTTCAGATTTGAATCTCTGAAAATCAACCTATAGGTGCTCTCCAATGCTTAGTGACAACTTTGACAACATTTTGGCACTTTGACAACTTTCTCCAAGCTTTCTCTTCAATGTTTCTTCAATCTAAACCTACAAATCACAAATAAAGAGAGGGGAAAATGTTTTTTTGTTAGTGGATAGGGGTTTTCCTTGGTCAAACCCCTTTTTGGTAATCAAACCTTGATATAGAATGAAATAGCAATTTGATGAATGAACAAAATATGATATTGCAACTCACCAAACCCTAGCAATGAAGTATTTCAAACATGTGTGAGATGGCTCCAATGGATGTAGATCTTGACTCTTGCTTGGATAAGATAAATCTTTAATGAAATGGTAGCTTGAATCATAAAACCCTACATAACCATTATTAGCTAAAAAAAACATGATGCATGAATACTTTGACATGATGCTTGATGCTTGAATGATGCTCTAAAATTCTTGATAATCTTCCCTTGAATTCTCTTGTGAACTCAAAATTTATATAAGAATCCTCATTCAACTTGCTAGGTGTAAGATGAGTGAAATTAACTTGTATTTATACTTAATTATGCAAGAATTTCTAAAATTACAACACCACAACCCAACATTATATCTAGGAGGATAAAATCCCACCAAAAATTTGAATTAATTTTGATTTTGGGCTAAATGGGTCTCATTCGGCCAAGGTAGCAAATGAGTCCCATTAGGCATGATTTATGGGACCATTTTTTAAAATGCTTAGAAATGTGTGAAACCAGGTTCGGGACCCAAAAAACCTAGGTAGAACTCATTCACCCAAGATGGGGAATGAGTCCTAGATCACTAAATTTGGGCCATACAACCTGAAAAACACCTGAATTATGATTGAATGTTGATTTGTGTCAGGATTATCCTAAAAAGATGCATTAAATGAGGGTTGTGGATGCAAAATAAGGCCAATTAAAGCATAAGAAGGTTCAATTATTAATGACAACCCTATAAAAGTGTGAAAGTGTGTTACAACACTTTACCACACTCCAAATAAGGCATGATTGAAGTACATTTTGATTAAAGAGAGGCTTATTAGATTTAGTTAATTAATAAAACCTTAGAAAATTGTGAGAGTGAGCTACAACACTTCACAACACTTTAGAAAGGTACCATTCTTGTTCATTAGTTCAAAAAGGCCCAAGACCTAATGTGAATGTGTTAAACACATTACAACACTAAATCAAGGCACCATTGAGCTCAGTTCACAAGGAGGGCCCAAACAAGCAAGGAAAGGTAGAAGGGATACTTTTTTTGTTGCCACATTTAGCCCCCACTTTAGTGAGAGGATGAACTTGCTTCAAACTCACACTAAAGTAAACAAATACACACCAAGAGGGGTCCAGGCACACCAATGTTGGTAAGATAGAATGGAAACAATTAAGAGGGGTGATCAAGCCCCCAAGATGAAGATCCTATGGAAAACCATCATAGGTACAAAATAACACACATGAGAATGATATAAGAGAAAAAACAATGCACAAGCATGCATTTCCAAAGACATAAAGAGAATGAAACATGAAAAAGGGAATGGGTGGATCAAGCTTCAACTATTTGTCCATCACGATGTGGATTAGATCTAGGACGTTTGTCCAAAAAATGCATACTCACTCTGAGGCAACAGAACTTCAGGCAGTTCACCAAGTGAGAAATCAGAGAAGATGAGACACATACACACATAGCCTGTACACACTCACACACACACATGAGTAGCTAATGGAAAGTCATGCCCTCATTCAGCTTCTTGTAAAACCATACCAAAGCTATACCTCCTAATAACTTTGATAAGGAACCACACAAAAATGAACTCTGAGCTTCATGAGAAAAGAAAAAGTTCATATGCTTGGAGCTCATGAACAAACAAGATGACTCTATAGGCATGTAACCTGTATTATGGAAGGTGGCCATATAACAAAAAATGTGAATGCAAAATAGGGAATGTTCAAGGGATTCTTGCTTAGTTCATGCGAGGTCTTAACTTAGGGAACATTGTGCCTAATGTCTCCAAGAGAGGACCAATCAAAGAATAGAAAATTCATAACTTAGGGGATGGAGTGTGTCACATCAAGCCACTAAGAGGAATGTAATATGCTAAGAGAGATCACGCTCTTGAAGGACACCATACCTAATGTCATCCACAAAGTGAAAGAAACATCGTATAAAGTAAAAAGACTGAACTATGAACCATGAAAATGCAAAAGAATAATGCCAATGTATGCTCTCACTTTAAATAAATTTCTAAAAACCATGTTGTGAGAAATTACTTTAAAGTAGCAAATGATAAATGAAAATAAAAAATAAGACATGAGAGCTAACATGGAAAGCACTATGCCAAGTCATATGTTTCCAAGTAAAGCTACTTCATGCAAAAGAAAAGGGGAGGGTTGCCCCAAAAAATTAAAATCCAAGCACATAAGGGATCTATGGTGTTTGGGGTCAGTATTTTCTTGCTACAATGTTTTTAGAGAGCTCAAAACTATCATCATTCCCCAAATACACATAGAACTAGAAGAATGAAAAAAGAGAGTGAAAACAAAGAAAAACCTTTCAGATCAACATGGAAGAGACATGAATGTCTTGATGTCTTGTATCATCCCTGTTAGCTCTCAAAAATTCAGGTCGGATGCCTCAAGAGGCTGCCAATCTCTTGATACATTTCAGGGTAATAGACAAGGTCAAAAGAATATAACCTTCTACTCTTCAGGTGCTACTAAACCTAGGTGGGTGTACCTTTCTGAATGAAGCAGACTTGACTTATGATTATCCTTCTGAAATGCTTTGTCCACAATGGCAGATGGAAGTGAACAAATGAAATCAAACCTGATAGCAATAACAATCTTCTAATCTAAATCCTAAAGTGCTCAATTAACAAATGTAAAACAGATGTAGAGAAACTAAATGAATCCAAATGATGAAATTGCATAGACCAGTGCCTTATTGGGTATGCAAAGTCAAATGAAACAAAAGTGGCCTACTTATTCTGGCAGAAACTCATATTGTTGGCATATGTTCTGTTTACAACTTGTATAAACATGCAGGATTATGACTACTAAGCTCTACTTTAATAATCTAGATGAATCTCCCTGATTATTGTGATCAACTAAAAGGATTTAATCTCTTCTTGAGAGAACTAGTTAATTAACCACACAGATACAACAAATGTGCACTGATAAACTGAAAATAAACTTGTTATATCAATTTAAACAACCAGAAAGAATCAACTTGGAGACAGCTTAGCAATACTTTTCAATAAACTCAACAGACAATTGACACCAGAAATAAACTGCCACACCAGCTGAATTTCATTGAAATCACCATTTGAAAATATGCATCATAGTCTCTGACATGAGAACCTTATTCTACTGTAGCCATTCCTAATCTACCTACTAAAAATTTGATCTACAATCTCATCCCTCATTTACAATTGCAGATGGGTATTTATACATTTGTATATGAATAGACACATCGCTTTGAGATCCATGTCGGCCTATCGCTGAATTCGGCCCATTTCATGTCAGCCTTGTAGTTATTCTAAAGGAAATTAAATCACCGTCAGTCGCCCCTTAGCTCCTTGTGTTTCGCCATGACCCTATGATATCGAGGAGACCCCACGTAGAGCAAAATGTGTCATCGATATGTAATTCCTTAATGTATTTACCAGTCGCTGAGACACGAGCATTTTCTTACTGAGATGCGTTTCTTTTTTCTCATTTGCTTTCACCGTGACCCTGAGATTTTGGGAAGACCTCTCATAGATTTCATTATGTTTCACCGACAATATTCTTTTATCTCTTGTGTGTCGCTGTGACTTTATGATATCGGGGAGACGTCATATAGAATACCCCATGTTTTACCGAAAACCCACATGATGCATTCTTGATCGCCGAGACAATCCAATTCTCATGCCAATAGAAACCCTTCTGTTTAATGTCGGTGAGACCGAAGGTCACTTGCCAAGACCTCACTTCGATATCGCTTACTTCGGCCGATACAACCAAAAATCCTCTTGATATGTATTTTCCTATCGGCGGTCGGCAAGACTAGGTGAGTTCGCCAAGACGTTTCATCGAAGAAAATCTCTCACCGATGAGCACCCCTTTGTCATTGGTCAGCGAGACAATAAGGTATCACCAAGACCCTATCCTGAATACCATGACTCTGGCCGAAATGTGTATCCCACTCCTTCAATCAGTGAGACATGATGTAATCGGTAAGACATCACTCCAACGGTATAACTCATGTCGATATGATCCTTTTCTATTGCCGAAACAATGAAAATGTCTTGCCAATGGAAGCCTGGAGACGGATCTCGATCGTTGTGACATCAAATAAGTCTTGTCGATAGGCAACACGGACTTATACTCACAGAAATACAATATGGAACGGGAAGACCCTGGTACTCAAATGTCGATAGGGACCATAATGTAAAAAATGCATGACCCAATGGAAAATATGGGACCATATGGAAAAACGTGAGAAAAAATGATATGAAAACAAACCCATGTGCTTATGATAAGGACTCCAATGGAAACTCAAGGGTATGAAAACTTGTGAAATTATTAAGAAAATTACAGTTCCAGCAGTGGCTCCGTCTGGGGATGAATGAGAGTAAGATCATTACAAGGATTCAGATCTTTGGGTGAGCAGACCAGACACAAAATGATGAGCAGTGAGGAGAATGGAAATGGAAATGAATGGAAAGTGAATGCAAAATGGAAGTGAACCAAAACCCTAAACTATTGTGCATGGAAAAGAATTTTAAAGAGTACCATCAAGAGTTGTCCATGCACTGGCAACCCTAAATCCTCTATGTTTCAACTTCACCTGTTCTGAGCTATTATGATCTGAAACTCAAACCATACTTTCCCCTGTCAAATACCTGGTTTTGTCTTGAGTTCATCAGATTCCTCTTGAAGACATTCATGCAATCTTTCTTGTCACTGTTATTAAAAGTTCTTAGAGAATCATCATGCTCGGTTTGGCCCAAAATGCCTACACCATCCTGCAGTTCAAATTCTTCATCATGGGACAAACCCTTGTTATCTTCAATATATAAAATGCATGCATATTCAATACAAAATTTTATATTATCTCTCTCACTATTATGAATTCTGAAACATTCTCCCAGCTGTATTGAAAATTCACCATCAAAGTGCTTCTCTTGAGAATCAAAAAATTTTGTCATATCAATGATGTCTGAAACAAACAAATCTGCAACCTTTTGCACCTCTTTGACACTACCATTTGGATACAACACTAGATTATAACCCATATCTTCAATATCAAGCATATATGAACCAATCAAATCTGAACCTCTATCATCCTTGGTATGCAAACAAATGTCATCTTCACATGAGTTAGAAATTTCAAAATCACATACCTTATCCTGAATGGACATAGACTTTTGATCAACACCAAAGGTTTCACCATCATTCCAAGAAATGCATTGGGAGTCATAAAAATCTTTACACAAAGATCTTTCACTATCAAAACAAGTCTAAGCTGGACGCACAACTTCAAGATCACCTTCATGTGCACATACCTGGTATTCAGGAGTTAACAAATCTTAAATATGTTTACAGCTAAGTGAACAAGTCTCCACATTTTCATCACTACAGTTGCATACTTCACTTTTGTCATCATCAAAAAGAAGTCCAAGACCACCAGAGAATGAGAAATCAAAAACATTATCAGCGCAGTCATTTATGCCATAATTACTTTGTTTATCTGAAATTATCTCCTCTCTATCATAAAATGGATTTGAAAATATTTAAAACTCATTCATGGAAACACCTTGGAAAAAAAACATCTGATCTTAATTTAACTCTTCATCATACAATGGGTTTGAAAAAATTTGGAAATTACTTTCATATGTACAAACCTCTTTTTTATCGAATGTCTTCACGGCTTTCAACTGCAGTTGGAGGTATTATCTGCTTATTATCAAATAAATCAATATTTCCCATCGCTTCTTGACCTTGATCTTCATAAGAGGTAGAAAAATCCCTTGACTTCAGATCAAAATCTTCAGGTTCATCATCAGAATCTGAATATTCACTGGATTTCTCACAACATGCATTGTTTTCCCTGTCATAATCTGTTATGCAAGAGAGATACCTTGCACCTTCATCTTCCTCATGCAAGCTAACATATGAGTTATTCTTACTTGCACATGTCTCATCTTCTATTGGATTGATCTCTTGATGCTCATATGTGATATCACCATCGTCTTCATATCTTTTCCCCTGGGATAACGCTTGAATGAAGTCAAGAGAAGAGCCTTCTACCTTAATCCTTTTCTTCTGCTCCAATGTTTCTCCTTTTTTTTCTTCCTTCTGATCAGTCTCTTGCATTTCTTTGCGCAACTCTTTAACTTCCTCCTTTTGGACAATCTTCTGTTAACTTTTATCATGCTGTCTATTTTTTTCTTTCTTCTCAGTCCCTTGTGTCACCTTCTGATCCTTCGTAAAGATTCCCCTAGGGACACCTTCCTTCTCATTTACTGTCCTATTTCTCAACCATTACTTACACTTTGCTTCTTCAACTGCAGCAATAGTTAGTCTCTCTATCTCCTCTTCGGTGAATCTCTTCATACTGCATTGAGTAGGAACCTCAACAAAATGTGGCTTTGTATAATCTTCTTCAGAGTCAAAAAGGACTTGCTGTTCAACCATATGGACATTGTATTTCTAATTTGAAACATCATACTAATAACCTTCATCCTCTGAAGATGAGTACCTCTCCTCAACATGGTGAAAAGTATTTGAAGTCAAATATACTGTGTGATCTTCTCCATTGTTTCCCATGAGCATTCCCTCTTTTTGCATTCTTTGGGCTACAACACAATAATCTGGGGAATGTGGCTTATCAAAAAATTCACAGAAGTAATTGTTACTTACCATACAGGTTTTCCCCTTTGTCAATGGATCAGGAGCTTCTTTTCTTCCAGGCCTAGTTGTTATAGGTTTTTCGTCCTTCCAGTTTGTATTATAAGGCATGTCATGCAACCTCAGCCTCTCATTTCTGTAAGTATTCTCCTGTCTATACTGATAATTGTTGCTTTGCTCAGGAACCTTAGGATTGTCTATTTTATCAATTATCCCTACAGCCCTCCTATTGTTTTCAATTGACAGTGCTATCTTCTGTGTTTCAGCCAAATCTCTTGGGAATCTATTTCTCAATTCATACCCAGTTTTAGGATCAAATGCATTCAAATAAACACTCAGTGCTACAGGATCTAGCAACTTTGATCCAGGAGGTATTTTATTCTGCAACTTATTGAATCTCTGATTAAAGTCATAAATTGTATCATTTTGATCTTTCTAAATGCGTATTAATTCATGAAGAGAAGAATCTGGTGCACTTAGATTCCCAAATTGCTCAAGGAATTGATCCTGAAATCCTTGGAGAGAATTAACAGAGACTGTTGGTAGGCTATTGAACCAATCCCTAGCATCTTCAATAAGTGATATCATGAATAACCTCATGTGTAAATCTTTATATGGCACATCCAAATCTTGCATGAAAGCATTGAAACTTCTTCAATTCTCTTCAGTAGTGATTGCATCACTCCCTATAAACTTTGGAACAATACTTCTCCAACTACCATCCATTGGATAGGGGGATAATTGAATCCCTTCCAAATCAAACTATCTGATCATTGTTGTGTATTGATGAGGGGGGCACCAGGTGGGTACTGATGTTGGTACATCAGACTATTGTGTTGTGTATGATGATATGGCACATACTGCTGACCATGAGGTGGTTGTGGTGAGTATGTACTCTGTTGTGCATGATATGCATTGCCTCCATTGTGAGAATTTCCAATTGTACTATCAGGCATTTGAGGAATCCAATGCTTGCCTACATTTGTGTACTCATTCTTATCCATATCTTTCAATTCTTCAATTCCTCTTATCAATTGTTTCTTTTCAAAATACATTTTTGTTCCATACAAAAATTCCATTCTTCATCAAATTTTTCAGAGTCGCCACCTACTTTTCCAAAAAGTAGGAAAATGATTCTTTTGAAATAACTATTTCTGATCTTCTCCCAGCAGAATCACCTTTTCTGAACTTCTCAAATTACAACTTTCTCTTCAATGACTCTATATGATGGTCTTCAACTGAATTTTTTGATGTTTGTCCCAAGCAGAGTCGCCAATTTGTTAGCTCTCAAAAACGCAGGCTGGATGCCTCAAGAGGCTGCCAATCTCTTGATACATTTCAGGGTAACAAACAAGGTCAAAAGAATATAACCTTCTACGCTTCAGGTGCTGCTAAACCTAGGTAGGTGTACCTTTTTGAATGAATCAGACTTGACTTATGATTATCCTTTTGAAATGCTTTGTCCACAATGGCAGATGGAAGTGAATAAATGAAATCAAACCTGATAGCAATAACAATCTTCTGATCTAAATCCTAAAGTGCTCAATTAACAAATTTAAAAAAGATGTAGAGAAACTAAATGAATCCAAATGATGAAATTGCATAGACCAGTGCCTTATTGGGTATGCGAAGTCAAATGAAAAAAAAGTGGGAAACTTATTATGGTAGAAACTCAAATTGCTAGCATATGTTTTGTTTACAACTTGTATAAACATGCAGGATTATGACTACTAAGCTCTACTTTAATAATCCAGATGAATCTCCCTAATTACTGTGATCAACTAAAAGGATTTAATCTCTTCTTGAGAGAACTAGTTAATTAACCACATAGATACAACAAATGTGCACTGATAAACTGAAAATAAACTTGTTATATCAATTTAAACAACTAGAAAGAATCAACTTGGAGACAGCTTAGCAATACTTTTCAATAAACTCAATAAACAATTGACACCAGAAATAAACTACCACACCAGCTGAATTTCATTGAAATCGCCATTTGAAAACATTCATCATAGTCTCTGACATGAGAACTTTATTCTACTATAGCCATTCCTAATCTACCTACTGAAAATTTGATCTTCAATCTCATCCCTCATTTACAATCGCAGATGGGTATTTATACATTTGTATATGAATAGACACATCGCTTTGAGATCCATGTCGGCCTATCGCTGAATTCGGGCCCATTTCATGTCGGCCTTGTAGTTATGCCGAAGGAAATTAAATCTTCATCAGTTGCCCCTTAGCTCCTTGTGTTTCACCATGACCTCATGATATCGAGGAGACCCCACGTAGAGAAAAATGTGTCATCGATATGTAATTCCTTAATGTATTTACCAGTCGCTGAGACATGAGCATTTTCTTACCGATATGTGTTTCTTTTTCCTCATTTGGTTTCACCATGACCCTGAGATGTCGGGAAGACCTCTCGTAGATTTCATTATGTTTCATCGACAATATTCTTTTATCTCTTGCATGTCGTTGTGACTTTATGATATCGGGGAGATGTCATATAGAATACCCCATGTTTTACCGAAAATCCACATGATGCATTCTTGATCACCGAGACAATCCAATTCTCACGCCGATAGAAACCCTTTTGTTTAATGTCGGCGATACCGAAGGTCACTCGCCAAGACTAGGTGAGTTTGCCAAGATGTTTCATCGAAGAAAATCTCTCACCGATGAGCACCCCTTTGTCATTGGTCAGCGAGACAATAAGGTATCACCAAGACCCTATCCCAAATACCATGACTCTAGGCGAAATGCGTACCCCGCTCCTCCGGTTGATGAGACATGATGTAATCGGTAAGACATCACTCTGATGGTATAACTCATGCCGATATGATCCTTTTCTGTCGCCGAAACAATGAAAATGTCTTGTCGATGGATGCCTGGAGATGGATCTCGATCACTGTGACATCAAATAAGTCTTGTCGATAGGCAACATAGACTTATACTCACAGAAATACAATATGGAACGGGAAGACCCTGGTACTCAAATTCCGATAGGGACTATAATGTAAAAAATGCATGACCCAATGGAAAATATGGGACCATATGGAAAAATGTGAGCAAAAATGATATGAAAACAAACCCATGTGCTTATGATAAGGACTCCAATGGAAACTCAGGGGTATGAAAACTTGTGAAATTATTCATAAAATTACAGTTCCAACAATCCCCAAAAGGAAAACACAAGACAAATGAAAAAGATAAAGAAAAAGAAAATATTTTGGATCAACATGGAAGAGACATGAATGTCTTGATGCCTTGCATCATCCCCAAAAGGAAAAAAAAAAGACAAAGAAAAGATAAAAAGTGAAAAGTAAAAGATTGATGACATAGAGAAGAATGAAAGGTACAAATAGAGGAATGTCACAAAGAGATCTAGAGACACATCAAACAAAATTTCATGGGGGATCACATCACACACATGCAATAACACAAAAGAAAAAGAAAAAGAAATAATGCAAAAGACTAGTAAGGCACTTGCGAGTCAACCTAAAGCAATTCATCCACCTCCCAATCATGTTCATTGTATACCAAAGGCAGACAAATAGCCAAAGGGACAACGAAAAATGCATTACTAGGACAAGGCTATCTACTTCTTGTCCCCACTGAGAACAAGAAAAGAATGAGCTGAGGCAGTTGATGGGAAAGATCATGTAATGGTGAGAATAAAATATTCTACAACTATTACATGACAAGAGGAAAATATTTGTAAGATTCTAGAAATAGTCCTTCATTAAGGGACTATTTCTATAACATCAAGCCTTTTGAATATTTAATGTAAAGTACAACACTCATTGGTGCTATGGCCAATCATTTTATGGTATCAACAATGTGATGTGTTTGTGTTCTTAGGATTTAGTTTTTGGTCTTCTCTTATGGGGGGTAATTTAATCAATCCTCTATGTAGTAGTATTTCAAAATGCCTTTTACTATCAATTAGTAGATAAGGGAATTTAAGTTTCTTTAGTTTGTAAGGTCTTTTACACTTGCTAGATTCACCAATTTCTTGAGTTGAATGCTACGGATATAGGCCAAGAGGACCTGAGATGACCTTGTATTCTTTATTACTGTCATGAAGAGGAGGATCAAAGACCATCCTCTCATCCTTATCATCGCTAGGACTTATTGGTATTTCTCTAGGAAGGAGGACATTCACGTCCAGAGGACGATCTTGATATCCTAACCCTTTTGTATTTTCAATTGGAATTTTCTCTATGAGTTGGTGAATTTCATGTTCACTTGTTGTATCACATAATTTTTTACTCAAGATTGTGAATCCTTTTCCATATGTCTCTTCTAGGTTGATGGGAGTGTCTATCAGTTTGTTAACATAAAATGGTTGAGTATTTGCTTGCTTAGAGGAACTAGGTTCACCTATTGTAGGGAACTTAGGTTCAATTCTTGTCTCAATTTCAAGATGTAAGTAACCAAACATCTCAAGAGGTGGGATTGTAGGGGGTTTTGGTTGTTCCATGGATGGATAAAAGGATGCATTAGCTTCAAGGTTGTTAATACAATCATTTAGGAACTTATTCATGTTGTCATCATCTTCTCCAATGATGTCAATATCACAAGGAGGACATGCATTAGGAGTTGAGTGACCATGATTAAGTTCAATTTTGTTAGGGTCATTTCCAAAGGCACAACTTGATACATCCACTAAGGATTTCAAGGACATACAAATCTTACCAAAACACATATCCATGATGCAAATTTCAGATTCTAAACTATGTAACAATATGAAATGAAATGTTCTAGATGCAATTTGGAATTTAAGCAATGCACGAGATGAACTAATTTAAGCTAGCTACAATAAATTGAATGAAATAGAAAGCCTATAAATTGGAACATAGAGGTACCAATAGTAAACAAAAGCTTATAAATAATGCTTTAAATGCCAAAAAATCTAGTGCAAAATTTGCACTGGGACTAATTCACCCAAGGTGGCGAATGAGTCCCAACAAGATTTTTTTTCAAATTTTTTAGAAATTTTTTGTTGATTTTTATGCTTTTTATGTTTTATGATCTATATCTTAAGTGAAAATGTAGATTTTGTTTGATTTTTACTAAAATGAGATGCAAAAAAAAAATGCAAGCTATATGAACTTTCATTAATGAAAATTTTGAAAACCGTAGAATGCAAATTAACTAATGCAAATCCTAATGCAATGTCGATACAAGAAAGATCTAGGATGATGATGCACTCTAAATCATAATTATGATTTTCTAAATGCAGTTTCACCAAAATGGAACCATTGAAAAATGGGGGATGAGTGCTATTGTATGACTTAGGACATAGAGCACACCCACTTTTAGATATTCCACTCAAGGATAACCCTAGAGATCCCAATGCAAAAGAGAAAGAGCTCTTGCAATAGGGCTATCCTATGGGTTGAATGTAAACTAATGAGGGGTTCACCACCAACTTAAGACTTGGAAAAAAATGTAATGCAATATGTAACACTAAACCCTAATTCAATGCAATCTTTCACTAAATGGCCTAGAAATGTATGGAAAATAAAAAAACAAGCTATAAGATGAATTGTGTGCACCTGGGAATTTGGAGGTGACTTGAAGGAGGTCTGAAATGATATAAAATTTGACTTTAATGTTGATTGGGACTCATTCACCAAGCTAGGAGAATCGATCCAAAGTTTGGGTTTTTGTGCAGGAACAAGAATCTAGCAAATGGGTATTTGAATCTACAAAAATATGAGTTTTGACCAAAACTGGGACTCAATCACTAGAAGTGGTAAATCAATCTAGTTAGGGTTTTCTAAAACTTCAAGATCTGAATCTTCTCTTCTCAGTCTACTCAATCTACTTCTTCAAGTTTTTGGATCTGAATCTCTAAAAATGAACCTGTAGGTGCTCTCCAATGCTTAGTGACAACTTTGACAACTTTTAGGCACTTTGAAAACTATCTCCAAGCTTTCTCTTCAATGTTTCTTCAATCTAAACCTACAAACCACATAATAAAAGAGAGGGAAAATGTTGTTTTGTTAGTGGATAGGGGTTTTCCTTTGTCAAACCCCTTTTTGGTAATCAAACCCTGAAATAGAATGAAATAGGAATGGAGAATGATGAATGAACAAAATATGATGTTGCAACTCACCAAACCCTAGCAATGAAATGTTGAAAACATGTGTGAGATGGCTTCAATGGATGAAGATCTTGACTCTTTCTTGGATAGGATAGATCTTGAATGAAATGCTAGCTTGAATCATAAAACCCTACATCACAATTGTTAGCTAAAAAAAAAACATGATGCATGAATACTTTGACATGATTCTTGATGCTTGAATGATGCTCTAAAATACTTGATAATCTTCCCTTGAATTCTCTTGAATGCTCTTGTGAACTCAAACTTGCTATAAGAATGCTCATTCAACTTGCTAGGTGTAAAATGAGTGAAAGAAACTTGTATTTATAATTAATTATGTAATAATTCCCTAAATTACAACACTACAAGCTGACATCAAATCTAGGAGGATAAACTCTCACAAAAAAAATTAATTAATTTTTATTTTGGTCCAAACGAGACTCATTCACCCAAGGTTGCGAATGAGTCCCATTAGGCATAATTTATGGGACCATTTGTGAAAATGCTTAGAAAGGTGTGAAACCAAGTTCGAGACCCAAAAACCTTGGTGGGACTCATTCGCCCAAGGTGGTGAATGAGTCCCAGATCACTAAATTTGGGCCATACAACCTAAAAACACCTGAATTATGATTGGATTTTGATTTGTCTCAAGACTATCCTTGAAAAGATGTATTAAATGAGGCTTGTGGATGCAAAATAAGGCCAATTAAAGCATAAGAAGGTCTAATTATTAATGAAAACCCTAGAAAAGTGTGAAAGTGTGCTACAAAACTTTACCACACTCCAAATAAGGCATGATTAAGGTTCATTTTGATTAAAGAGAGGCTTATTAGGTTTAGTTAATTAATAAAACCTTAGAAAAGTGTGAAAGTGAGCTACAACACTTTAGCAAGGTACCATTCTTGTTCATTAGTTCACAAAGGCCCAATACTTGATGTGAATGTTTCAAACACATTACAACACTAAATCAAGGCACCACTGAGATCAGTTCACAAGGAGGTCCCAAACAAGCAAGGAAAAGTAGAAGGGATACTTTTTCCATTGCCACAATTACTTACAAAATAAAGAATAAATTTCCATTATAGATCTACTATAATAGTAACTTTACTAAGCCTTCATTCTCCTTTTGTTATGTTCTTATTGTCTCTATAGCTCATGTTCCCCAAATGAAGTAGGTGTTTGTGACATAGACCATAGGCCTCTTGCACCTATTGAACCATCAACTATTATTACTGCCAGTTTTTTGAGACGACCATGTTGCAGATGTAAGTAAATGAGGCTGCTATAGGTTTGAATTCCATATTCAAAACCAACCACTGTCTCCCTTTTTCTTTCTTTGATAATGAAGAGTATTCCATCTCTTTAAAGAAGAACTAGTCAATTTTATGATTTTAGAATGACTACCACACTTGAATGATGTGAAATCAACAAGTGACGCAATTGTTTTAGGTTCACATTTATAAGATATTAGTTTATTCATTTTATCATCAACATTCTTGTTCTCAGTATTATCCTTTCACACCTCAATGTGTGGATTCAAGTGAGCTAATGTGTGATCTTTCAATATTTCTTCTTCTTCCTCTGCACTATCATCACCTAAGGTTTAATAGAGTACAATATACCAAAGAACCTTGATGCTCAAAAATTATTTTGTGCTTGCTCAATAGTAACTGTAAGCATCATCCTATTCCTCATCCTCATTAAGTATCATGCCATGTATTTTCCTTTCCTATGATCATATTTGGCCATCATTCTATTTTTATTGAACATAGAATTTGTAATCTCCATCACTATCAAAACCTTGTGAAAAAGGATTTTATAAATAAACTCCTCTTTAGCTTGAAACCCCTTAGATGAAGAAAGAAACATTGAATGGGATTCACCTTATTGCATGTTTGGAACATTAACTATCTTTGTTAAATCACCCAAAAAAGGTGAATTCATTGTATTTTGTGAGTGTGTTTCTTCAAGTAAATCACAACTCAAATTGAGGTGAATTTTTTATTCATCCACTCTACCTATTCTAAAGGTAGATGAGAGGGATGATCCTTTACTAAAGAAAGTATCTACATCTCTACAAGGTGTTGTCTCTTATTAAATGGTTGCATCCTTAACTCTTACTATAGGAATTTTTTAACTCAATGGTTGCTTGAAATGAAGCATGAGAAACCACATCATCTCTACAAACTAGTTGTTCATCAGGAAAACTTGAACATTGCTTTAACCTTGAGTCAGAAGAAAAAAATTAACCTTGCTTTGGAATATTATTTTGACAAACAACTTACATTTTTTTAATACTCAATAGCTTGTGTTATCATTTTCAAGCTAGGGCTCCACATATGTGACACCTAAACTAGAGGAAATTTAGTACTTTTAGGACTTTCTCTACTAGAAAATTATTTTCAATCAGATGGTTTTTGAGCCCCATATTTAATACTTGAATCAAAATAAAGCTTCTTTTTCTCTACAAGAAACAACCACACTTCTTCATGAGCGTTGGAAAGCCTATCCACAATAGTTCACTTGGTTCTACATTCTTTCCTCCCTATGAACTATTCTATGCTTTTCCTTAAGGACTACATAATGTTGTTTCTAAAAAGTGTCTTAATACTTAGGTTTTATAAGAAAAATTCGACACTACTTAGTTTCAACATTGGGATGACCTACCATATAAGCTTGCAATAACCCCTCTTACTTCCATTAATGATGAAGATCTAATACAGACCTCTGGAAATGAACCTTCCAAAATGAAAATACAAGAAAACATCTACAAACTATACAACATTGAAAACTATGAATATGTTTCTTGATGCTAATGATAGGGATTCATGAAACAAGAAGACTTGCATTTATCTTTGTCTTCCACGTGCATGCTTGTATGTTGGACAGAAATAATAAATATCACGAGCTCCCTAACCATTTCCACAATTGTGGAGAATCACATGTTGTATGATTATCTTGGTCGCCATTATAGCCTCCTCAAGTTGTTATTTTCCACATCCTCCTTGCTTCTAGGAGCTACTCTCTCTCTTATTGCAACATGGGAGACTGTTTCAAAGAAAACACTCATTCCATAAACATTAAAATTCCTTATGATACATGCCCTGACATCAAAAGGATACTTTTAATGTGAATAAGCCAACAAGAAAACTTTGACACAATGAAACCTTTTTTGATGCCCAAGTATTACTTGTATTTTGATTTGAGACCTTTGTACACTTGGGGATATTTTAATCTTAGGGATTAAAATTAGCCAACACTTTTGGCATCCTCTACAAAAAATTCCTACTAAAAATTATATAACGATTAGCCTTGCATATCCATTGTGCATAAGAGTTATTTCGTTGGCTTTTTTTCTTTATTTCTTGTGACTGATTTGGCAGAGGCATGGAGATTTATGCACTATGCTCTTGCTAATCATGATTTTCCTCTTTTACAAGTGCTAGCTTGGCATATAAAATTGCATAAAATGTATCTAAATCATCCCAAAATAAGTATTCTTCAACCTCTTCCTTTCTCTTGTATATAAGAGGACTAATTTTGACTTCATAGAAGCTTTGACCAGCAACCTTGTGTGTAACAACTTCTTCTTTGTCTTGCAAAAATAGGTTTTCATCATTTTCCTCCTCATGGACCAACATCTTTTCATGCTCATTTTTAACTTTTTTCTACTCCAAAACTCATGATGAAATTGAAACTTATATTCTCTCTTCTTCTTGCTCAATGAAAGAAGGAAGTTCAACACATAAGAAGATCAAATCTTCATTCATATCACTTCTTTCAAACTTGTTATCTCACTTCCCCAAAAGACCATGCTCTTCAACCCCTTGTTTGTTGTCAACCTACTGCCCCAACTGACCATGTTCTTCATCCTCTTGCTGCAAGTTTGATTTTTATTTTCCACCTCATGTGCAAGTGTACCCACAACAATAGACTATTATTGATCACTAAACTAGCTATCTTGATAGACAATGGGACCATATTTACAAAGGAAAATGGTGATAGGACAAGAAGGCTGATCTAGAAAATATTCTTGGGAAGTTTTGATGGGTCTTATGAAGAGTAATAGGCTCTTGAGGAGACTTATTTTGAGGAACAATGGGTTGAACTTGTATAGTCACAGTTTCTTGTAAAGGATGTAGACTCCAAAAACTTCGATTTTCAAACTCAACAAACTTACTTGAAGATTTAGGAGATTTTTCTTGCTTGACACTTGGAATCTTGAACTTAGGAATATCTTCTCTCATAGGATGACTTGGAATGCAAGTAGTTGATTGGTCTTCCAACCTTTGCACTTGAACAATAGAAAGCTTCATCTACTCTTGTTTGGCAATAATCTCTTTTGCAAGAGACTCTTCATATTGTGTCTTTTGTATCCCCATCTCTTCTTGATAAGCCAAATATTCTTGTTGGAATTCGTACTCTTGGTCTACTTGGATTTCACTCATTTGCCTTTGAAAATGCAACATTATGTCCTTAACACTTATGTTTTCATCATTTGAAGGTTGGCTATGAGGGTATCTATGCTAGTTGGAGACAAAATGGCCTTCTTGTGGTTGAGTTTGAACATATGCAGGCTACCATGAGCCTTGATCAGGGGTGGGTAGTAAGCATGATAAGTATGTTGATATAATGTTGTTAATGGGTTATTTAGTATGAAATCAACAATAATGAATTGATTGGTATGGTTGATAATGATGTAAATGAGCAGCATTTTCATGGAATAAAGGGTGATGAAAGATATCTTCATGAAATGAAGACATAATGTAGCATTTAAAAGAGCTAGAAACTTATTGCAATATGCTTAAAATCATAATAATAAAGAATTTAATTTTTTTTAATTTTTTTAACTTGAGCACATACCAACACTTAGCCATATGAAATTAGTAGATTTAACTGGGAGAATTTTGTGCCTCCAAAGGCATAAATTGCTGGAATACACACCAAAATCATTATGCAAAGGACAAGTTTTAAACTAAAATAGTTTAAATAGTCCCATCGAGCGTGCCCAAATTTATTTTGATGGAAGTGTGTACCCTTTGCTAAGATGATTAAATCACTTATCCACCTCATGAAACATGGGATGATCTCCCTGAGAATGGGTTCATATGTTGGGGATCAACCTCTAGAGAGGGTTGTTTCCCTTGGGACTTCACCTAATCTAACCTAGGCTACTATTGCTTGTTGAGAAAAGGGGTGAAAGGAAACATAAACGCGGATACTAATACTAAAAGGTGATGCACCAAATAATTTTTGAGACTTGCACAATTGCCTTTGCACATATATTTGATCAATAATAAAGTTGGTTCATACACAAATTAGTGGTTTAATATGCCCATGCATCAATATTTCATAAGAGGGTTATGATATTCACAATCTTAGAAGGAAAATCTATTCTCTTCACACCTTTGGATTGTTTGCATCATTTACACAACCTACAACCTGCAATAGTGCATATATCTTCTACCTAAAGGTGTTGATAATGAGGAAAATATCAAAGGAATTATCATAACTCATAAAAATATTCATCAATAAATATATTGCACACAATTAAACAACCATAGAGAAGGCTAAAATTCTTAAATTTATTAATTGAAAGGTGTTTACAAACTATTGTACATTCCTGCAAAATGAGTTACATTTCTACTCCAACTTGAAAGAAGTCAAGAAAGTTACAATACAATTCCAAGAGAGAAAAAGAACCACCTGAAAATATACCTCTAAGCTACTCAACAACTTCTACAAAATAGGAGAATGTGTTAAGAAGATAAACATAAGTCTTCACTTGAGTTGGTTGAGTCAAGCTCCTTGGGAATCCAAATAGTTTCTCCTACTTTTCAGCCCCTAAAACTACTCCAAGAGGGACTTGAGTGAAGAAAAATTCCTTCCTTGACCTTATCCACTTTTAAGTCTCCTAAAACAGCTTCTAGATTATTGTAACTGCTTCAAACTGAGTCAAAACTAACCTTTATTCTCTCAACTTGTTGGAAAACTCCTCAAACTACCCCTAGATATTTTCCTTCTCATAAATGCATGAAAGAGGTTATGAATGCTCATTCAACTCCCAACTACCAGAGCTTGCTAATAGGACATGTGAGAGAAGATTTGAAATAATCAAAAGTCTTCTAGGAAGGAATAGAATATTCTTTCAAGGGAAAACAATTGACATTCGCTTCATGTTTCAAAGCATCTTTATACTCCTTGCCACTGTCATTGTCTTGATGAAGATTTTACCTTCATATCCTTTAGATCAAAAAGCTAGGTTGAAATGAATTTTCAAATGGATGAGGAAAAATGAGTCTCATTTGTGTCATTACCTTTTACTAATTTCCTCTTGAATATTGCCCACTATGGATCAAGACCAACACTATAACCTAACAACTTCCTTTATTGTAATGCTCACTATTCATTGCTATTGGCCCTTCAAATATGCATGGACATATTCACATAATGGTCTTCCTCACTTCTATGACAGTCCCATGGTTGTCATGTATTGTCCTTACTAATTTTAAGATCAGTATCCTTTTTTCTATCTCATACTTGTCCATCTTTTATCATGAATTGTCATACCTTCTATTCTTCTTCCTTGAAAACCAATCAATCACCCTTAAATATCCTTGAAACACTATCACCCAAAGTGATTTTCATTGATCTTATTCATATCATCATTCACAAACTAATGGTTTTAGATCTCTTTTTACTACTCAGTCACTTGTCTTGATACATTTTTTAAATATTGTCATGCTTTCCTTTTGGTTGTAGTAGAACACTATATCTATTCTTTGTGGGTGTTTGCAGTGTGAAGGATAAATGATCTATAAGTGGAGAAAGAATACTTTCATCTTTGCAACCTACAAGGGTATCAATGTTAGTACAAGTACTCATACTTATAATCCTTTCATTGTATTATGTGTAAGCAATCAATATATCGAGGAAAAATAGAAATAGAAGTGTCCTCATCCTCAGGTGAATTTCTCTCATGTGGTCTTCATGTTGTCTCAAATGAGAACCCATAAATCTTCCCCAATGTCACTTCTTTCCATTGTTAGTTTTCTATGGCATTATTCTATTGTGCATTGACATCCTTACCATTGTCATTTTTAGGCTCCTACTTTTTTATCCTTCTTATCATTTGATTTGTTGTCATTTTCTCATTCATGATGTCATATCATGATAGTCATGAACCATTAAATCACTACCAATATCTTGAAAGATGTTGGTTGATAGATTTTGTCACTTTAATTTTATACTCTTTATCCCACACAAATGATAATCCGACGAACAATTGAGTCACTTGCAATGATTAATTGCAAGTGCTCTCTGCTTATTTTACAAGGAACAACTACCTTTGATAGATATGCAATGAATAACAATTGGGTATGCTTTTAACCATAAATCAGAAAAGGAATGACTAACACTTACTCATAACCATGAAATAAGTGTGGGATATGATTCAAAATGAAGTTAATGCAAATAAATGATCCAAAGCCCATCTATTTCACACCCACAAAAAGTTATATATTAATAAAGACAACTATATTTCCCTCAACACATACTGATATAATAGGAGCAATATTGAAGATAGATTACAAATTGACACAAGAACAATTGCAATCAGAGAAGACATTTAAAGACACAAAGTTCTAAAAATGATTCCTCATTCCTTCAACAAAAACAAAACTCAAAGGTTTTGAAAAGACCTCCTGTACATAAGCTAAATTAAGAGAATAGTAACTAGCTATAATAGAAAATGAATTTTCTCCTTCTCCTTTGTTTCACAGAACAACTAGAAAAAATCTCCCCATGTTGTTTCAGATTACATATTTATATATTTCACCAAATCAGCCCCTTTTTCAGTTACATGAAGGTTCTTTCATAACTACTCTCGTCATTCAAGAGTTTGCAAAAAAAAAATCCAATCTTTGTAACCACCTCTTTTATATTGTTGGTTTTGGAAATCAAATAAACTATATGATTCCCCACCTTTCCGTGAATAATAAAATTTAAAAAGCTCCTTAATATTGAAGGAAACAGGTTTTTTTTCAATGTTGGTCGTTAATCATGCACTTCTACAAGTTGTTTCATCAATTTGTTGCCACATAGACTTCAAATATTTCATCCACTCTTCTCCTTTGTAATCACTCCCTAATTTATATAGTTGTTTGAAGATAAGATTATTTCATTTAGTGCATAATGAGGATGAGATGCCTTAATATGAGGAGGACAGGTGGAGGATAGACTTTTGTTACCTTTAGTCTTCTATCACTCTCCGTATCCAATGATATTCAATGGTTGATTCTTTCCTAGCTTCATGTAATAGATATCTAATTGAAAATATCTCTACAGAATTTATAATAGTGAGCACATATTCATATGAAAAAAATCCAATGTCCTATACCCATGATCTATTTGTCAACTAGTGTTTCAAATATGGTTTGTTTTGCTTAACAAATCATGGACATCATTGCACAGACTTCATTCATTTGTAGAGATCAATTCCACTACTCTCATATCCTCAACAATAGATTGTTTACCTTGTCTATCAAGCCCTCTCTTGAACGAATCTTCAAGGCTTCACTTCTTCCTCTAAATCAGGCTTCTTCAATTCTTCTTGATGCAAAATATTCCCACATTCTCAGATTTCCGGTTCAAGAAATCATTAAGATCCTCTAGAGGTTGGGTTTGGATGTTACATGTACTCTAAGGAAATAAATACTAATCAACTAAATTGTGTTAGTCATGTGTTACAAATGCCTTCACACAAAGAACATATGTGTTGTTTGGTTCTCTTTATTCACCGTCAGCGACAAGTTTCACAATTTCATGAAAACACTACTTGTGTTCCCATTGACTGCCCTTTTTTAATGTACTTTCCATGATGAATTCTAATTTTTTTCTTTGAATCTAATTTAATTGCAACGACTTGAAGTGGCCTCATGAATACCCTCAATGACTAACATTTTCACCAAATACCTGGTCCAACGTAGTGTGATCTCATATGTCTTTAATTTTCACAAGCTTACTATCCCTGTAGCAATGTAATATGCAAGAATCTTGTCATCTAATGAAACATAAAGGGTAATAAGAGGTTTGTTCCCAAATGATAACAACAAGATACATATTATTTGTCACATATTTTCAATGAAATTTGAATACTTGAGACACCTTATAATTGATGCACCCTTTCCTTGTTGCATTTCTAGTAGCATGATTCGATAACCATTTATACTAAATAGTTTTCCTTATATTGTTGGCCAAATGCATTAAAATTATGAAATCTTCTTGCTTGTTTCAGTATCTAAGTAGTTTTATGCTACAAATGTAATCAACCCATAATTCAGAGAATGCCTTTATCATTTTGTTATCAGGTGGATAGCACTATCTTTTGGTCATGTATGAAGCTCACATTTGATGTTTATATGTATATCAGAAAAAAATTTCTCAAAAGATATCATCAATGTTTGAGATGAAGTCTACTAGCAAACTCAGTTCCTTCACAATCTTCCTCAAGCTCCACAATGTCTTCCATCCATTTTATGGAAGAAACTCCAGGTTCTTCTTTGCGTAGCGAGCGCAGAGTGCTATGGAGTCTTTAGTGATGTCTGCTGATGAAGAGGTTCAAGAACCTTAGAAACCCCTGACAATAAAGAGGAGCCGAGCCATCTGCATTTTTTTGAAACTTTCTAACCATGGAGTGGGGAGTTTTAAAGTTTACAAAACCTCTGACAATAGAATGTTTCAAGTACTCCAACTTTATAAAAGTACTTTTGAAAAGAAAGCATTGACTTTAATAAAATTCGTTGAACTTTCAAAACTATCAAACTTTAAAAGTTATGCCTAATAATAATTTAACTCCATATAAATTTGAAGTTGAAACCATGAAATGATGATTGAACTGAGAGATGAAAACCATGATATCTTCTACATAATAGCTCCTTTTTGCTTGAAATTTGGACAATAGGATGATTGAACACCACAGAGCAGAACCCAAGAATATTTTACCCTCCAGCAACACAGAAATTGGATTTTGGCCATGTTTGTGAATTGCAAGCCAAGAAAAGTGAAGCTAAAAATATTCCACATGTTAGAGCATTTGGCCATGAGGGTTGGGCAGATTAGATGAAATAGAGTCAAGATCATGCCCATGAGAGGAATTCAAACCAGCTTGCATATATTTTGAAAATTAATTTATTTGTGGTTCAGAAGGCTCAAGGGTGTGTGAAGGAGTGCACCAAAATTTTTAAATTTTTCAAGTTCAAAATTTAGGGTAACAACAGGCTCTAATTGGGGACGAGGATTGACAAGGATGAAGCAAGGAACCCAGAACTCAATGCATGGACTGGCGCATAAATCCATTGGGTAGTAGAGTCAAATAGCATAGGGGATAGAGGAGCCAGAGCAAGCCAAAAATAGGGAAAAATAAGAAAGGAAACCAACACAACAAAAACCCCCTAATATGTACATGGTCATAGAGACCCTACCTCAGATTACTCTGAATTGATCATGCAAATCCATTAACTGGCTAGGAGAAATAGATTCTTGTGTGGAATAATGTCGAATGAATGAGGAGCATGCACACAATCAACTGCTAGCTAGTGACCACCATGATCAGAGGAATATGAACAACACCATGCAAAAATTCTTTGGATAAAATCTTATGCTCAACAAGCCACTCTTCGCCATATACTTCTACAATTGGATGACTCATATCAGCATTGGCTATCATACAATTACTAGTATCAATTTTTATATCATCAAGTGTAATATCATAGTACTCTTGATTTTTCCAACCCGAAGAGATCAGCCCTCGAATTGGACACCCCATATAAAAATCATGAGATAAAGACCCTTCTTTGAACATTGATATATGTGGAAATGACTACCTCAACATGTTTCTACATATTATCATTCTCTGTAGTAGATAGGTTCACATCCCATGCCTGAGAATAATCATGACTACCCGAACTACTAGGAGAACGGTCATCAATCATATGTGTTTCATGCAAGACTAGAAGTAAATCAAATTGGAAATAAGCATTGTAAACAAAACTTCTATGTGGTTGAAAGTCACTCTCAACTGAAATAATCTCATCTTTCTTTGTAAAATCTGATTTAACAATTTCATGATTAACCAAATCATTTTCAACTACAACTTGTGAATCGGACATCATGACCTCTTCTCCACATAGAAACCCATCATTATTTGCATCAAGACACCAATTTGAGATATAAACAACATAAGACTCATCACATACATTCATTTGATCACTTTTGTCTGAATCATCATGACTACTAATAATATCATCTTCCAACTCTTGTTTAAAATTTTTGGTATCTACATTCTCAAAATGAAAAGATTCAAATAAAAGATCATTTCTAATATCTTCTTGCAGCCATGTTTATTCATGATTCAATGTGAGAACTTCAGCAATTTCACATTCTAGTTGTGCATCAATTATAACTTCATTATCTACACCAGGACTTGGAAATAAAACATTCTTTCTACAAATTTCATGATGAATCAATCTCTGAAAATGTGACTATTGGTTGTGATTTTTGAATATCACATTCTACAAGCATGGGATCAAGTTTGACATAAATAATTTCTTGACTTCTTGTACAAGGAAAATCATCACTGAAAGAATAAGGAGAATGCAACTTATCCATTTTTTTGTCAGGATTTTCCTTGTCTATTTTATGAAATGCTAAACTGATATCATCAAAGAAAAAAAAATTCATATCTGAGCTATTATTTAGAAGCCCTTTTTTCAGCTTCACAAGAAATATTTTCTAATAATTTTTCATCCATATCAAATCCAAAGACTTCTAATTCAGGAGAAAATAGTGTAACATTCGTACCTTTTTTCTTATTAATGAAAACACAAGTGGTTGCACTCATCTCAGTGACTGTCTTCTTCTATAATCCCACATAAAAAGTCATTTGAACTTTCCAGGCACCAGTTTGGAATGAGAACTACATTGGATCCATCTGATAATACTTTTTCATTTTCTTCAAAAGAAGTGGATGGTTTTTCAATCTCATTTCTTTGTATGCAATCTCGTTCATTAAGAATAGAAAAATTAAAAGAAACTTGCTTTTTATTCTCTGGTTCTTCCTTAAGCATTTCTAATTTTTCTACCTTTGTCTGATGAATCTTGTGCTTAGGATCTTTAAGAATGTAATATTTGCAATGCAGATCTTTGAACAACAAGGTAGATTCATGATCTTGGGATGGATGTAGCCCTTTCTTTTCTGCTTCAGAGATGCTTTCTTTGAGACTGCTCCACAATGAATGAAGTATTTCATAATCCTCAACCAATATTTCTTCAATCGTTGGCATTGGTCTTCTTCTGGCTTTGGGCTAATGTCTTTTATTTTCCTATCATCAAAACATTTTCTGAGATCTTTAAATACAACAAATTCACCAACCCCCTTTACAATGGAGGTACCATTAAATATTTGAGGAAATAAGAACACTAGTCTATTCTTCCCCAGTAGAGTCACAAAAAAAAATGTTGGTTGACAGATTTTGTCACTTTAATTTTATACTCTTTAGCCCACACAAGTGACAATCCGATCAATAGTTGAGTCACTTGAATTGATTAATTGCCAGTGCTCTCTGCTTGTTTTACAAGGTGCAGCTATCTTCGATAGATATGTAATGAATAACAACTAGGTATGCTTTTAACCAAAAAGTAAAAAAGGAATGACTAACACTTACTCATAACCATGAAATAAGTGCAGGAGACTATTCAAAATGAAATGAATGCAAATAAATGATCCAAATCCCATCTATTTCACACCCACAGATAGTTATATATTAATAAAGGCAACTATATTTCCCTCAACACATACTAATATAACAGGAGCAATATTGAAGACAAATTATAAATTGACAAAAGGAAGACATTTAAAGACAAAAAATTATGAAAATGATTCCCCATTCCTTCAACAAAAACAAGACTCAAAGTTTTTGAAAAAAGCTCCTGTACATAAGCTGAATTAAGAGAATAATAACTAGCTATAACAGAAAATGAATTTGGTCCTTCTCCCATGTTTCACAAAACAACCAGAAAAAATACCCCCCCTGTTGTTTCAAATTACATATTTGTATATTTCACCAAATGATCCCTTGTTCAGTTACATGAAGGTTCTTTCATAACTACTCTTGTCATTCAATAGTTTGCAAAAAAGTTTTCCAATCTTTGTAACCGCCTCTTTTATAATGTTGGTTTTGGACACCAAATAAACTATATGATTCCCCACCTTTCCATGAATAATAAAATTTAAAAATCTCCTTAATATTGAAGGAAAAAGGTGATTTGTCAATGTTGGTCATTAATCATGCACTTCTGCAAGTTGTCTCATCAATTTTTTTGCACATGGACTTCAAATATTTTGCCCACTCTTCTCCTTTGTAATCACTTCCTGATTTATACAACTTCTTGAAGATAAGATTCTTCTATTTAGTGCATAATGAGGATGAGATTCCTTAATTTGAGGTGGACAGGTGGAGGATAGACTTCGGTTACCTTTAGTCTTCTATGGCTCTTCCTATCCAATGATATTCAATGGTCAATTCTTTCCTAGCTTCATGTAATAGAAAGCTAATTGAAAATACGTCTGTAGCATTTCTAATAGTAAGCACATCTTCATATGGAAAAAATCCAATGTCATGTACCCATGATCTATTTGTCAACTAGTGTTTCAAATATGGTTTGTTTTGCTTAACAAGTCATGGAAATCATTGCATAGACTTCATACATTTGTAGAGATCAATTCCACTACTCTCATATCCTCAACAATAGATTTTTTACCTTGTCTATCAAGCCCTCTCTTGAATGACTCTTCAAGGCTTCACTTCTTCCTCTAAATCAGGCTTCTTCAATTCTTCTTGATGCAAAATCTTCCCACATTCTCAGATTTTTGGTTCAAGAAATCATTAAGATCCTCTAGAGGCTGGGTTTGGATGTTACATGTACTCTAAGGAAATAAATACTAAACAACTAAATTGTGTTTGTCTGTGCTACAAATTATGCCTTCACACGAAGCACATATGTGTTGTTTGGTTCTCTTTATTCACCATCAGTGACAAGTTTCACAATTTCATGAAAACACTACTTGTATTCCCATTGACTTCCCTTTTTTAATGTACTTTCCATGGTGAATTCTAATTTGTTTCTTTGAATCTAATTTAATTGCAATGACTTGAAGTGGCCTCATGAATACCCTCAATGACTAACATTTTCACTAGATACCTAGTCCAACGTAGTGTGATCTCAAATGTCTTTAATTTTCACAAGATTATTGTCCCTATAGCAATGTAATTTGTAAGAATCTTGTCATCCGATGAAAAATAAAGGGTAATAAGAGGTTCATTCCCAAATGATAACAACAAGATACATATTATTTGTCACATATTTTCAATGAAATTTGAATACTTGAGACACCTTATAATTGATGTTCCCTTTCCTTGTTGCATTTCCAGTGGCATGATTCGATAACCATTTCTACCGAATAGTCAGCCTTATATTGTTGGCCAAATGCATTAAAATTATGAAATCTTCTTGCTCGTTTCAATAGCTAAGTAGTTCGATGTTGCAAATGTAATCAACCCGTAATTTAGAGAAATTCTTCATCGATTTGTTATAAGGTGGATAACATTATCTTTCAATCATGTATGAAGCTTGCATCTGATGTTTATATGCATATCAGAAAACCTTTTCTCAAAAGATATAATCAATGTCTGAGATGGATTCTACTAGAAAACTCAATTCCTTCAAAATCTTCCTCAAGCTCCATGATGTCTGCCATCCATTTTATGGAAAAAATTCCAGGTTCTTCTTTGCATAGCGAGCACAAAGTGCTATGGAGTCTTTAGTGATGTCGGCCAATGAAGAGGTTCAAGAACCTTAGAAACCACCGACAATAAAGAGGAGTTGGGCCATCCGCATTTTTTTGAAACTTTCTAACCATGGAGTGGGGAGTTTTAACATTCACAAAACCTTGACAATAGAATATTTCAAGTACTCCAAATTTATAATAGTACTTTTGAAAGGAAAACATTGACTTTAATAAAATTCGTTGAACTTTCAAAGCTATCCAACTTTAAAAGTTATGCCTGATAATAATTTAACTCCATATAAATTTGAAGTTGAAACCATGAAATAGTGCTTGGACTGAGAGACGAAAACCATAATATCTTCTACATAATTTCTCCATTTTGCATGAAATTTGGATAACAAGATGATTAAACACCACAGAGTAGAACCCAAAAAGATTTTACCCTCCAATAGCACAAAAATTGGATTTTGGCCATGTTTGTGAATTACAGGCTGAGAAAAGTGAAGCTAAAAATATTCCACATGTTAGAGAATTTGGGCATGAGGGTTGGGAAGATTAGATGAAATAGTGTCAAGATCATGCCCATGAGAGGAATTCAAACTAGCTTGCACAAATTTTGAAAATTAATTGTTTTTGTCATTCAGCAGGCTCAAGGGTGTGTGAAGGAGTGCACCGAAATTTTTTAATTTTTCAAGTTCAAAAATTTAGGGTAACAATAGAACAACTCATACACTCACCTATAACTAGAAATGTTTTCAACCTCATAATGAAAAACATATAACTTAATGTAATATTTTGACCTATAGGAACTTTTCCTCTTGAATCATAGATGAAGATTTTCCTATTATTCTTTTATTCCTTGAAAGCCATATTAATGTCATCATTGGTGACTTGACCATCTTTTCTTGCTCTTTTCCTTATTTGAGGATGCTTCCTTAGATGCACCAAAACCCATTTGGAAAAGGTTTCAAACTTAGTGTCCTCAGTCAACCATAGGATCCTGAGGCAACAATAAAAAACCTTCATGAATGACCAATGTAATGAGAATGACCTATTTCTAGTATTCTCTATCTTCTTCAACCTTCCAACCCACTTCAATAGGATTCTTAACATCTTTAGGGATTGTTGATTTGAATGCACAAGGTTTATGTTCTAGATCTTTCATGAGTACTATCCTCTTCATTTGTGCAAGGCCAAATCATAGGTCTACCCCTTCATAATTACTGTGATCAAGCTCATAGAGATCACTAATATATCCTAACAATCCCTATCATGCATAAAACTTAACTTCCTTACTATCATAGACTTGCTCATCACAAATTTTGGTCTCTTTCAATATTTTAGGTCTGAAACTTTGTCCTTTGTCTTGCTCAATCCTTATCATACCTATAGTTGCACATTCTTGTCATGAATTTTCTTGTCCTTAACCTATATGCATGCAATGCTCCTATCAATTTATTTTTCCATGTCACTGTAGTATGAGTTATGCCCTCCACTAAAATCTATCCTTTTGTGCACTATAAATAGTAATTACTTACAAAATTAACAATAATTTTCTATTATAGATTTTTTATAGCATTAACTCTAGTAAGCCTCTGTGCTCCTTCTGATATGTTCTTATTTTATCTGTGGCTTATGTTCCATAAATGAAGTAGGTGGCTATTTCATAGACCATGGGTATCTTGCACCTATTGAACCATCAACTACTATTACTGCTAGACATCCCAAAAGACCATGTTGTAGATGCAAGAAAATGGGGCTACTATAGGTTTTACTTCCATAGTGGAAACCAACCATTGTCCTCCTTTTGTTGTCTTTGACATTGAATATTTTTCCATCTCTTTAAGTAAGAACTTGTTAGTTTTGTGATTTTCATGATAACACACTTGAATATCGTGAAATCACCAAATGACGTGCTTTCTTTAGGTTCACATTTATGAGATATTGATTTAGTCATTGTATCATCAACATTCTTTTTCTCGGTATTATCCTTTCATACCTCAATGTGAGGATTTAGGTGAGCTAACCACTAATCTTTCAAGATTTCTTCTACTTCCTCTAGCTACTATCATCACTTGAGGTTTTATAGAGTATAATATACCAAAGAACCTTGCTGCTCAAAAATTATTTTATGCTTGTTTGAAGTAGTAACTGTTAGCATTGTCTTATTCAATTCATCCTCATTAAGTAGCATTCCATGTATTTTCCTTTCTTGGGATCACATTTGACCATCATGCTATTTTTCCTAAACACAAAGTTTGTAATCTCCCTCACTCTCAAAACCTCATGAAAAAGGCTTTTATCATCATCCTCTTTAGCTTGAAACTGCTTAGATGAGGAAATAAATAGTGAATGGGCTTCATCTTCTTGCATGTTTAGAACACCAACTCTTTGTTAAATCACCCAATAAAGGTGAATTAATGGTATTTTGTGATTTTTGTTCTTCAAGTAACTCACTAGTCAAAATTAAGTGACACTTTTGTTCATCTACTCTTCCTGTTGTAAAGGTAGATGAGAGGGATGACCCTTTCCTAATGAAAGTATGTGCATATCTACATAGTGTTCTCTTATTAAATGGTTGCATCACTAAATCCTCCTATAGCACTTTTTGAACTCAATGGTTTCTTAAAATGAAGCATGAGACATCGCATCATCCCTTCAAACTAGTTGTTCATCAAGAAAAACTAAACATTACTTTAGCCTTTCCCCTTTGTCCTCATTTTCCTCTGAATCCTAAACCACGTCTTGATAAGCTCACTCCTCCTCTTCATCTTCATCACTGCTAATGGAGTCCTCTAAAATTTCCTCCCCCAAAACCGCAACAATTTCCTTTGCTAATAGTTAGGGGAGCCAACACCACTTCTTTAGGGTGGTCTTTAGGTTCTTCATAGCTTAGTTTCTTGCCTTTGACAAACTAATTACCTACCAACCTAGCCAACCTCCTACCAGCTTTCCCATTGCTAGAGTTCTCCACTTTCCCTATTCTTCCTCATCCTTTATTTTAATGTCAAATTTTTTAGTCGTTTTATGCTTAAAAAAGTCACGTCCTTTCCTTTTAGCACTTGAGGGATTACCTAGAGGGTTATTGATACTTTCTTTACCTTTTATAGTTGAGACAATTGGGCCCCATTTAGTTAGGGGGCCTTTAATAAAGGATTTTTTTAGCGTAGAGGGATAGTTAAATCACCCAATAAAGGTGAGTTCATGGTATTCTATGAGCGTGGTTCTTCAAGTAACTCATAGATCAAATTCAAGTGATACTTTTGTTCATCTACTCTACCTGTTGTAAAGGTAGATGAGAGGGATGACCCTTTCCTAAAAAAAGTATTTGCATCTATATATATCTTTGTCTGTTATTAAATGGTTGTATCCTTAACTCCTATATGACTTTTTGAACTCTATGGTTGCTTGAAATGAAGCATGAGACACCACACCATCTCTGCAAACTATTTTTTCATCAACAAAACATGAACATTTATTTAGCCTTAAGTAGGAGGAATCATTTTCAACTAGCTTTGGAATACTATTGTTGAAAAACAACTTCCATGTTGTTCATAATCAATAGCTTGCATGGTATCATTTTCAGGCTATGGCTCTACATATGTGACACCTAAACTAGAGGAAATTTAGTACTTTTAGGGCTTTCTCTGCTAGAAAATTCTTTTAAATAAGATAGTTTTTGAGCCCCATATTGAATACTTGAATCAGAATCAAGCTTCCTTTTCTCTAAAAGAAACAACCACACTTATGCATGTATGTTGGAAATAGCTTCCATAATACTTCACTTGGTTTTGCATTCTTACCTCCCTATGAACTATTATATGTTTTCCTTAAGGACTACATGATATTGTTTTTTATAAATGTCTTGATACTCAGTTATAAGAAAAATTGTGCACTGCCTAATTTCAACATTGAGATTACCTACTATATAAGCCTACAATAACCCCTCTTATTTCCATTAATGATGAAGATCTGATATATACCTCTATAAATGCACTTTCCAAAATGAGAATATGAGAAAACATCTCCAAAACTATACAACATTGAAAATTGTGAATATTTTTCTCTATTCTATTGATAGGGCTTTACAAAACAAGAAAATATGTATTTCTCTTTGTCTTCCACGTGCATGCTTGTATGTTGGAGAAAAATAATGAATAAAACAAGCTCCCTAACCATTCCCACAACTTTGGAGGATCTCATGTTGCTGCATAATTGTCTTGGAAGCCATTATAGACTCCTCAAATTGTTCTTTGTCATATCCCCCTTTCTTTTAGGGCCCACTTGCTCTCTTACTGCAACATGGTAGACTCTTTCAAAGAAAACACTAATGCCATAAAACTTAAAATTCCTTATGATTCATGCCCTTACCTCAAAAGGACACTTTCAACTTGAATAAAAAAATAAGAAAAAATTGACACAATGAAACACTTTTTCCCCTTTTTGTACTTTTTTGGCACCCAAGTATTACTTGCATTTTGATTTCAGACCTTTTTAAACTTGGGACTATTTTAATCTTGAGTATTAAAATCAAACAACAATACCAATTATATAGTGATATTTTCTAAGTGTTAATTGCACTTGGTTGTATCTATTGCAAAATATTTTAAAGCTTGCAATATTTTTTTAATGCTCTTGCACATTACTATTTGTTAGATTTTGTAGGATAAATGTATTTTTGAGAAAAGGTATCTTCTTCTCACTTGTTTTAAAATATTATTTTCACAAGTTTCATAACAAGGTGACACTGTTATTCATTTTTAGCTCTCCTTTTACTTCTAGTTCTTTCAATTTCATTTGATATTAGTGATTTTGGGATATCTCCTATGTATTACACAAGTCTATTTTCTTTTGTTGAGCTATGAGTATCTAGATTGATGTGAAGTTTTATATTGACCTTCCCACTTTCTTGAACAACCAAACCAAAAAGATCTATCTATATTTACTCATATCTTTTATACCTTTGTTGGCATATCTCAATATATCATTACATATCTCACTCCTACTTTCAATCACACTATGATAGTGATAGATATAGTTATTACAAGTCTAATATTTTATATTTTATTTTACCAAGTACTCCTCTTAATTTAAGACATGCATAGGATAGGAGCACATTCTCATTTGGAATATATTCTCTATTTGATTTCCCATGGAGGTTGAAAAAAAAAATAGGAGCTTGAATATTTTGGAAAGCTCCATATTAGTTGCTCCATTATCTTTGTTTCAGCTAGAAGTTCTCTTGGTGGTTTTCTCACACAAAGGATTTATATTCCTTCTATCTTCCTACATTTCTTTCATTTAAAGTAGCTTATTTATGTCATTTTATTTATCTTGTAATATTTATATTAGTTCATTTTCCCTCAAGATTCTTATCATTATTCTCTAGCATCTATTATCTTCTTGTTTTTGTTTCATAAGATTTTTCATCTTCTATACAAATTGTACATTTCTAGATACAATGGACTACAACGCAGTCATACAATCACTATCAGAATTGTGTTCTCATCCAACAAGTATGTTATCATCTATAATATTATCTTCTCCTAATTCCTATTCCAAATTCTAATTTTGTTTAAATTCCCCTCTCTCAACTCATTTATTAGGTTCAAATTTGAATAAAAACATGAATTTTATGCAAAATACAACTACCACACAGACCTTCATGGTGAACACCATTTTCATATTTTTTTGAAAGGTAAGAAAAATGCTTAGAAAGCCAAAAAAAAAACATTTTTGGAGTGTTTGACCTACCAAATAGGAGGAAAAAAACTTTATAGCATTTTTGACACATTTTTTTAGCAACAACCAAAAATGTTTGCATAATATTGTCATTAATGTCAAAGGGGATGTTTGTGTGATATCTTGCATGGGAGACTTTTGGCATGATTAGTGGATCAAATTCTAGAAGTTTTGTGAAATGTTACAAGGTTGTCATGAAATGTTATCATGACACTACAAAGACTGCATCTAGGGGTCAGAGGAGTAAACTAAGGCCATATTGGTTATTGGTTGTTAAGAGGATTCATTTGGTGTGGTCTATATGATCAAAGAGGAAGGAATGAGATCAAAAAAGATTTAATTATGTCTTCTCATTCAATTAGGATTTTTCAGATAAACCCTAGGTCTAACAACCATGGCGATCATCATAAATTCTATTTTTGAGTTGATTGTTTGTATGCGGTTACATGTTGCTTAAGTTATTAATTTAGCCATTGAGTTCATTGGGAAACTAACCCCCTTTCGAGCATTATCGGCCTGAAAAATATTCGATGACTATAATGTTTCCTAGTTCGCTCACAAAATATTTTCCCTCATCTTGATCAACGAGTGTGATCAATTCTTAGAGATCGATGCCCTCCCCACCATCCTGTTGAGATGTGGTGGGTCCCCATCAAGCCTAGCGGTATAGTAGTCTTGCGACATGTGTCAGGTGGGACCAGATAAAGTATGAAGTGATGGAAGTGGATGATGACATGTGAAGATAGATGGAAATGATTGATTTCTTGATATAATAATTCACATCAATGTTGTGAATTGTACTACATTGATAAAGATGGAAAATGGTGTTAGCCTATTAACATGCTGAAAAATGGTGGGCCTATGTCTTTGGCCCAAGGGATAGTGAGCTTTTGACGTGTCTTGATGGGCCCCACACTATGTAAGTTGCATACGATGGAGATCGATGACAATTATTAAACAAATCTTTAATTTGATGATCACATTTTAAAGTTGAGTGATAAATGTGGATTGACGGATCATGATGTGAAGAATGCAAATTGATAGTCTTAATTCAAAGATGAAGATTCTTAATTTAGATATGTCTATGTGAGCAATGGTTTTACCTATGATGGTGACACTATAAATAATTTAATTGGTCTAACTGCACCAGGGACCTTGATATAATTGAAGATTTTATGTGTTGAATGATGACACAAATTGTGACAATGACTGAGATAAAAATCAGAACAAGAAAATGAGGGAATGCATTTAATGCATGTCAATTTTTTATGGTTTTATAGGTTTCCATAATTATAATTTCATTGAACCTATACATCAAGGTGTTTGTGTGTGGCTCAAAGAAGGATTAGCTTTCTAAAGAAGATACCAAAGAAACCATAACAAAATATCTAAATTATGTGTGCAAATCTTGAAGTAATTGAGGTAGAATAGTGTGAGTTATAAAAAAGTGGAAATCAAATTGTGACAAGTTGTAGAAACTTGGTGAATTCTACAATTAGTGCATATATTATGAGATTCTTGAGGCAGATAGAGAATGCACTAAAAGGATAAGGGTGCAATAGTGTTGTGTAATGTATTAGTGAGCTCTAAGGCAGACAGAGAATGCAATAGAAAGAAAGGGAGAGAATTGTAGAGTGTGTACATGGTCTTTTGAGGTGGAACTAGAGTGTACTAATAGATAAAGGAAGTTGCAGAGAAAAACAAAGTAGGTGTAGGGTAGAAAACTAAGTTGCAAAGGAAACAATAGGGAATAAAGCAGTTGAAATTTGAGTTGCAACATTGAACTATGTTCAAGTGAACAAATTGCAAAAAAATGTACTGTAAATATGATTAGTGGGTGCCATCAAGTATTTGGGTAGGTGGTCAAATTAGGGAGTTGGTGCTTACTTGGGGTAGGTGCTCCTAAAATAGGATATTGGTGTCTCCTTAGGGTTGGTTCCCTTAAATCTTGTAACAAAACATTTGATTGTGAGGTTGGATTAGGATAGTAGATCATAGTAGCATTTCTCACTATGGTTTTTCCCATCTTGGGTTTTCCACCTATATATTGTGTTATGTGATATTGGATGTGTATGCTTATCTTTCTACATATATTGTTTTAATATTCTCTAAAAGAGTTTAAAAGGAATCAATTTACTAAGTCTATTTAGGGATAGATTTTAAGTGATCTACTAATTCACCCCCTCTCAATAGATCATTATGTTCCAACAATTGGTATCAGAGCCTAGGTTCCCTAGGAGAAGATTAATCAACTTGGGTAGATATTGTACAAGTGAACAAAATGGCTAGTCAAGAAGGTTCCTCTATAAACAAGGCACCTCGATTTGATGGATCATATTATGCTTTCTGGAGTATTATGATGGAGACATATTTGGGATCTTTAGGGTATGATTTTTTGATGCTTTTTAAGAATGGATATACACCACCTACTATACCCCCTACTAGTGTTGTAGGAAAGAAGGATTATGAGAACAATGCAAAGGAAAAACATGTTATTCTCTATGGTTTGTCTAGTTGAGTTTTTGTCAAAGTTATGCACTGTCAAACTGCACATGATATCTAGGAAAAGTTGAGAAGCATTTATGAAAGAGATGACAAGATAAAGTTGGAAAAGTTACAAATCCTCAGAGTCAAGTTTGAAGGTCCAAAAATGAGTGAAGAAGAAAATATTGGATAATATCTTCTTAGAGTTGATGAAATAGTAAACTCTATCAGAGGATTCAAAGAAGTAAAAGACGAAGTCATTGTCCAAAAATTATTAAGGTCCATGATTGCTAAGTATGATTCCAATATTTCTACAATATAGGAAGAGATGTAGAAAAACTCACTCTTGATGAGTTGCATGGCAGCATGGCATATTTACTACATATGAGATGAGAATGGAAAATGTAGAGCCATCTAAAATTTTCAAGGTTGCAAACAAGGAGAAGGATGAAGCACCCAAGAAAGCTGAGGAAAAATAAACTACATATGGACATGAAGAGACTAATTAAGAAGAATCTAGTTTCATTAGAAGACATAGAAGAGGCTCTGACAAGTACAAAGGTAAGTTACCCTACAAATGTTTTGGCTGTGGTAAAGTAGGTCATTTTTCTCCTAAATGTTCATACAACAATAAGGATAACTTTGAACAAGAAGTAGATGGTAAAATGAAGAAACCCTACTTCCCTAAGGGAAGAAGTTTTCAAAAAAATAAGAAGAGTCTATACATCCAAGAGGACAGTGATGTATCTAATGACTATAGTAGTTTAAATGATGAACAATATTTTTCCTTTATGTTGAAACAAAATGAATTTCTTTTCATGGCGAAAGAATCAAAAGAACAAAAGGCTAGAAAAGTTGAGGACCTTGGCAAAGAAGGTGAAGAGGAAGGAGAGGTTGACCATGAAGGAGAACTCATTTGTGCACTAGATGATATTGATGACCTAAGGGAGGAGATTGAAAGGTTGAAGAAAGAAAATAAACATCAAAATAAACTTTCCCAAAAAGAGTCAGAAAAGCTAACCAAGAATCTTGAAGAATCTAACCAAAATGTGGTGAGATTGAAGCTACAAGTGGAAGAGGCCAAGATAATTGAAGTAGTCAAATCCAAGTTGTAGTCCAAAGTTGACATATGTATGAAGTTAGAAAAAGAAATAGTAGCCTTAAGAAAAGATTTGGAGAGGATAGAGAACAAATAGAGAAAGGTTTGAAACTGAAAGGAGGATTAGAGATCCTTGATGGATTGTGTGAAGTGATTTTTCCTCAGTCATTTTATTTTTTTTGGTTTGCATAAATGTCTTTGGTTTCGAGTGCACCCGTGCTCAAATAAAATTATTGGAAAGGTGTGCAATTCACCACATGGTGGCTACATAGCTTTTACCTTTTCACCTTCCTTTCAAGAGAAGGTTTGGGACACGTGTTTTCTTGTTGGAACATTTTCTTGGGAGCTATATTTTCAAGCTCGGGAGTTTCCACCCTACTGACACATCATCTCCTCGCTGACAGGTTATCTGCACTACCTATAATGTTATCTGATTGAGGAGTTTGTCTGAGCTGGCTAACCTTTCCTTTTCTTTTGATGATTTTTGGGATGGAAGTTTTGAGGCTGTACCTCAAAGTGATGTGATTGATCAATTGGGTCCTTTTTTAGGCTATTATTTTTAGGATCCGATCGCATATGAGCTTCTATCTTTGCTAAATATCTGAAAGGTATTAATGTAGTAGTTGAGAGTTAATGCAAAGATTTTTTGCATCCTAACTAAGGTTGTATGATTAGATCATGTGCTATCAACTGTCAACACTTGGCAGCAATTAATCCAGATTGACATGATGTTTCTTTCTTTTGGCGGCTATATAAGGGGGACAACATAAAAGAAAAAATGTTTTTCTAGAGGAGTTGTTTCTTTGTCAAAAGAAGTGTTTTTCTTTAGTTTTTTTAAGATTTTTAGAACTATTTTCATAAGAAAGTTACATAACTACTTTATTCTGGCATGTTATATCTATTAAGGTTTAAACTACTATCAGATTTGCATCCGACCTTTGTTTCAAAGTTCATTTTATAATTAAAGCATGAACTATTGAGGAGAATTTATTCAGACTGTGCATGTATGGCCTTTTTCAAGATTTCTTTCTTTATATTATTACTTTGTATGAAACATTGTGTCTTGCTAGCTATATTCAAATAGTTTGAGTAGTGGATTTCTATGCTTTATGCTTGTATGGTGGAATAGTGGCTTAGGAGAATCGGACTATGTCATTGAACTTTTATATTTTTCTTAAGGTTGTTATTTTGTTATGCTATGTTGTATTAGGAGACAAAGTTCTTGTAATTTCTAGAATATTGTTCTTTTACCCATAATAAATATTTATGTTTGATCAGACCTCAATGAACACTACTTGCAACAAGATCTGGAAGTCTACAATATGCTTGAAGTTAGCCTTTTTTGTTCATTCTATTTCCAACAATGAGGGGTTGTGGCATTTTGTGTCTTTTATATCAATCATAGGAATAATTTGGGTTTGAAATGTTGTAAAAGCTTTGGCGCATCATCTTTTATGTTTTATATTTACATTTCCTTTCTCCCCTTCTCTCAAAACCCCAAAAGAAGAGTCTTCTTTCTATAAAAAAACCCAGAGGTATTTAGTGAGACACAATTTGTCACCCACTCGCTGAATTTCCCATAAGACTATCAGAGAAGCATAAGCTTTGATGATCAACAATTCTTTTCCTAGCACGCCCGATGGGACAAATTTTTTCCCAAATGCCTAATTAGAAGTCAGAAATATTTCTTGAATCAAGCTAAGGAAGGAAACTAGAAGTTTCATGCCCAGATTCCAAACAAGAGCATCCTCGAGAGGCCACTTCTAGTACTCTCAATTACCTACCTCAAATCCTAGAAGGAGAAGAACTATAGGTTATGTATCACCTACATGGAGCAATAGAGCGAGAAGTCAGAGCCCAATATCTAGAGATTTATCTACTCCACCCGGAGTCTTAAACTTCCAAATAAGATTACATGTATATTCAATTCATAGGAATCTATTCTTCGTGGCTCATGTACCTCCCCCTCCTCCTAGAAATTTCATAACGTGGGATAGTGGTAGTCCACTACAACCACCCACACCCCCAAATGTATGGCCTACCATACCTACTAATGCCCTCGAGGCTATTCAAAGATTCTCTGAGGAGGATTTCAAAACCCCTTCTGAACACCTTCAAGATATAGCAAAAGTATGTAGGGTATATAACATATCGAAGGAAGACATCACGTTGAGACTGTTAGTTGCCTCTTTTAAGGGTAAGGCTCAATATTGGTATAGATCTCTAGCCTCAAGTTCCATCCTTTCTTGCAACCAGCTCAAACAATGCCTATTCGAATGATTCTCAAAAAAAGGAGACTGTTCCTCACTGTTGCAACAACTAATTACCATCAAGAGGGCTTCGCATGAAGCCATGAGTGATTTATGTAGACACTTAAAAATGACCTAGGCCTTTAAGCTCTATTTTTACCACTTTCATCCTAGCATAATGATGACATTTAATTATGTCCTTGGTCCACATTCAACTATTAATTAAATAATACATAATTATTTAATTAATTCATATCTCTTTTATTCTTCATGTTTATTAAATAAATAAATTATATTTATTTATTCAATACGTCACTAATGGTCTATTATCTTCTTACAATTAAATAAATTTATAAATTTATTTAATTACCTTTATTCATTTATTTCTTCTTGATTATTAAATAAATGAATTTTATTTATTTATTTAATATGTCACTAATTCTCATAATTAAATGAATTTATTAATTTATTTAATTATTGGTCATAATCCTCTAAATTAAATAATTATCTTCAATTATTTAATTGCCTAATTTAACATTTCTCTCATTTTAAATAAATTAATTATTTAAAATGATCTCACTTTATTAACTATTAGTTCATTTTGGTAAATAATTTGAAAATCGATTATTTATTGTCACACAAAATCCATATTTTGAATTAATTTAATTCAAAATGGTAATCTTCTTCCAAAATTCAAGTAATAGAGCAAATTCTTGATTTTCCAAATCTATTTTTTCAGTTCAACTCTTATCTTCTTGATTTTTCGAATCTCACAAATCAAGCAGTCTTTATCTTCTTGATTTTCAAAAATCTTTATCTTTTTAACTAATTATCTCATTTATTCTCGACTGTTGATTCGATATTCTCAGATGACATCTTGACCACTCATTTAATAATTTTTCCCTAACCCTAATTAGTGATTGTTACATGAAATCTTGACCTCTGATTTTAGGCTTCTGTCAAACTTCAATCTCATCCATCCAATCAAAATTGCATTTTCTATAAAATGCCAATTTTGCTCACATTTTTGACATATACACACACACACGACTCACACTCATACTTAGATATTGTAGCATTTATACATGATTTCATTAAGTCTTAGACATTTTATTGGCATAAGCATTATAATCATTTTGTTATAGGCATTTAGATTTCATTTGGTCATTCAAATCCTTCAAAGCTTGCTTAGGACTTTGGAATAGTCTTTTTTATCAAGTTGCTTGTACTTTCAATCTGAGGGCAACAATCAGCAAGTTAGAAGGTACTATGAAGGTGAATCATGGAAGCTTCAGCGATTGACTGGTATAATCATTTCTTCTTTTAGTTTTCAATGTACTTCGTAGTTCTTTGGGTTTCTATTCTTTATAATTTGATAATCTACCAACTCATGTCACGTCCCCACATCATACCATATCGATCCGGTCCAAGTCTCCATGTCCCATTTAGTCAACCTTACACCAATCTAGTCCAAATCCCCATGTCATATCCTATGATGTCGCGAACTAATCCAGCCCAAGTCCCCATGTCATATCCTATGTCGTCACCAACCAATCCACTCCAAGTCTCTGTGTCATATCCTATGTCATCACATACTAGTCTAGTACAAGTCTCCATGCCCTATCCTAGTCCTTCACACACCAATCCAGTCCAGGTCTCCATGTCAAATCCTATTTCTTCACATACTAGTCCAGTCCAAGTCTCCACGTCCTATCCTAGTCCTTCATCCATTAATCCTTTTCAAGTCACTCCCTCCTAAGCTACATTTAGTCATGAAAATTCTATCATTACTCAAAGCCACATCCCATTGTCTAAACTTGAGGATACATGGTAAAACGAAAGCCCAAAGCATGACATCATAACATCACCTTCACGTCAGGATCAAGGTAGTCCATCCCATGACCCTATCTTAAAGTCCATTCAAGAAGTCCTTCAAGACAATCATGACATCCAAAACACACCTATCCTTAACAACAATTCTATTTCTGATTATACAATCCATGATAACCCCATATTTGACCAAGACCCTACAATTGACCAAGAAATCCAAAATGATCCACTCCTTGACCTTTACGCCATTTATGATCAAACACTTGACGACCCTATTCAGGCCCCTACTATCGACACTTTCCAAGATGAGACACTTGCCTCCATTGGATCCATAGATGATCTTCCTCCAAAAAAAGAGTCTTCCACTATGGAAGTATTTGCAAATGATCAAGCTATAGCTAACTTCATGGGACTGTATGATAATGACCATCAAGACGGTTTTGACATTGACTTGGAATCACCAATAGAATCAACTGAACCTGACATGTCACAAGATCAAACCAAAGATATCAGTCAGAAATATTTTAAACATTATAGTGAAGCTAAGACACTTTATCAACTAGGGTCATCTATCTTTCTCAGAGCAGGCTTCCTTGCAGACAAAAACATTCTAGGTAATAGTGTCCACATACATCATGATGGGTGAGCATCTTGCTTTCAAAACAATAAATACCCCATCGCAAACATAATTTGTCAAAGCATGCAATATCAAGGCAAAGGACTAGGCATGCATGAGCAAAGAATTCAAGAACCAATACAACTTCAGGAAAATTTGAGACATCAAGGTCTTGGCTATTCTTTAGTTAGAAAATCAAATGATTTCAATGGAACCTCCTTGATACTGGGGACAACCTTGTCAGATACAAACGTTAAAATAGAGTCCATGAGAAATCCTTGTCATAAGGTTGTTGTCATCACCCCTTCCACCCACACCATAAACTGACATTCCCAACATCTTAAACCTTCCCTTTGGAACCAACAAAAACAAAAGTTTTACAAAGGGAAAAATCAAATGTCAAAGGCAATTGAATCATATAAAAAGACAACTAGGAAAATGAAATTAAAATGGATCCCAAAGAAAGATGGATCAAACAAAGAAAATATTCCAAATTTAAAAGTCAATCAAAATGTGGAGTCACAAGCAAAGAGGACTCCCACATATAACAGATGTCCACCTCCTTCAAAATGGTCATCAAGCAAGGCATATAAAAGTGTTGGTTCCAAATACTGTCTCAATAAAAATACCAAAATTCACCATCCACCATCCCAAGTTTGGAAAATAAAAATTGATTCTTCCAAACTTCCAAACAACCTTTCCACGTCTACCATCATCCATCATAATCCTACATCTCGTCTAAAGTCCAAAAATCCCACATCACAAATCCAACACATCATGGAAGCAACTCTTTACCACAAGGACTCTCACAGCACTCTATCACGATGTGTGTATTCGAATAAGGCCAACTCTAGTATCAGAAAGGACCACAATGACATCAATCAGTTGTATGCAAGCGCTATGATCCTAACAAGACAACTCCTTCAGCAAGGTCATTATTGGCATATCATGGCACTAGTCTCTACATCGGCATCATCAATGGATTCAAAATAGTCAGTGGTCATCTAAAGCATCCAGGCTATCCGCAAAATATCAAAAATACAAAAAAAATTGAAAAATCAAAAAATTGTCACCCTAATGAAAACCTGGCAAACAAGCGTCTTGGTGACACCAAAAAAAAATCAAAAAAGTCAAGAAAATAGTAAAGAGAAAAATTTCATCCAATGGTGAAAACCTGGAAAATAGGCGCCTTGGATAAGCACCATAATGAAAACCTAGCAAATAGGCATCATGTGTAAAATAAATAATCTATGTGGACTTTTACACTTGGGGGAAAGTCGTCTCATTTCCCATGCTTTCCTCGTGACATTGACATCCGACCATTTCATTTCATATCATTTCCGTCCATTTTCCCACCTACCTTGGTCTTGACATAGAACTGACACACATAAATCATGCTTTGGGAAAACTCTTGACATGTCTATCTTTTGGTCATATACGATTCAAGAAATGTCATGTCATTACTTTCATAACCTCATTATCCTTATGCGACATAGTCCTTGAAAATCATATGACAATTCCTTTAGTATCATGTCTCTTGTCCTTTACCAAGGCCACCTCTCACCCTTTCATGTAGGTCACCTATCTTGGATCTCCCTTGTCAAACGGTCTAAGGATAGTCCATCATCACTTTTAGTCCTAACCAACTCATTCCAAATGCAACGAGTCTAATCCATATAAGCACATTATCCAAAAAATTACTTGACTTTGTTCCTGGCCCAGCTGCAAACCTCGATACTTTTGTCACATTATCATCGTCCTCACGTTGTTTTGGGATGCGTCCTTCCCACGTCAAACAATGTTGTCATCACCTGTCAATTGGTATTCAGCTTGACTAGGGGCACAAGCATGTTTTTCCTTGGATTCTCATGTGTAGGAATCAGTCACATGCATTTTTCATGATCCTCTTAAACCATTCAAAAAAGACAAAAACATTACAAAAAGTCCTGAAAAAAGATAAAAACATTGAAAAACATCCTGAAGAAAGACCTAAAATTTTGAAAAACGTCCTAAAGAAACCCCAACAAAGTCAAAATGTCCCAAAAATCTCAAAAATAGAGTCACATTTCATCATGTCCATCATATTATTCAATTCTTTGTCATTCGTCTGAACTACATTGTCTCTGCGCATCCGCTACGTAGGCAAGACTCATTTTTGAGTCGCCAAGACATTAGGTTAGTCCTTTTAGATTTGTCAAAAAAAAATCATGATTCAATCTTTGGTCATCAATACAAAGTTATTGGTTGTGTCGAACTACGAGGTCTTTGAGTGTATGACGTAGGCAAGGCCATCTCTCGATGAGCCCCCGAGGCCGCACTAGGTCAGTCCATTAGGGTTCATGGCACTACACTAGAACACACATCAAAAGTCTACAGGTCAAAACAACTCATTAAAACAAAGTATGGAAATTATTTATTCAAAAATGGCAATCACATCAGCATGAAATATCATCATATCGCCAACACAAGTCAAATTAGGTCAAATTTCAATCAAACTCGGTCAATTTTTCAACTCTTGGTTATCTTTCAAATGTGTCCTTCTAAAGAATAGCCTCTGTCATTTATGCCTTAGAATGTGTCCTTCCTAGGCATCATCATTTTCATCTAACATTTTTGAGGGATCCTCTTGACATTTAAGGATCACTCCTCTCAAAATCAATATTCTTCAGATGTGTCCTTCTGAAGAACAATCTCTCTTATTCATGCCTTAGGATGTGTCTTTCCTAACCCATCATCACTATCACCTGGCATTTTGAGAAGATATCTTCTAACATTTAGGGATCAATCCTCTCGACATCAACATTATTCAGTATGTGTCCTTCCTGAATTTTGAAATCTTTGACATCCGTCATCTTGGCATCATCAAAATCTTGACACCTAACATCTTGACATCAATACACTCGGCATCCAGACACACTTGGCAAACACTTGGCACTTGTCTGTTGATTTCATCATGTTAATAGTTTTTTAGCGAGATCCTGATGACAGGATTTAGATAAGCAATGACGTATCATGATGTTTGTCTTGTCTTTTGACACTTATGTTACTAGTTTTTCAGCAATGTCCTGACTACGGGATTTAGAAAAAAAATGACGTATCATGATCATGGTTTTATTTTGTCCTTTTGGAAATCATGTTGCTAGTTTCTCAAGGATGTCCTGGAAACAGGATTTAGAGAAACAACAATGTTTCATGACTTGTCCTGCTTGTCTTTTTCTGCTTGTGGTTGGTTATGACAAAAAGACTACGGCAATCACGCTCTTAGTATGAGTCATGATCATCATTTTCTGCGACTTCTTTTCTTATGTGACGGTATGACCTTGCACACCTTGATTTATGTCATATCATGGTGTTTGTTGGCCATCACAACAATCTTCCCAATGATGATTAAGAGAAATAAGTATTAAAGTCCTATGGTAATGTTTTGAAGGATTTGGTCTAGGAACTAACATGCATCTCCTTCTATCTTGTCATCTTCTCTCGCTCATCTCATATAGGCATTGCATCCATATCATCATCAATATCTTTTGTACAACATTTCTTTGTCTCTTCATATTCTAGTCTTCTCATCAATTTCGAAAGCACACCCGTGTTCTTTGAACCTATCTATCCTCTCAAGGGGGCATACTGCTACCTTGCTCGTCATTCTTCCTCATCTTATTTTGCACTAGGGCATATTTTTGACTTATTTTCTTTGTCACAATGTGACATGCTATGGCATCTCCTTCTATCTTGTCATCTTCTCTCACTCATCTCATATAGGCATTGCATTCATATCATCATCCATATCTTTTGTACTAGCATTTCTTTGTCTCTTCATATTCTAGTCTTCTCATCAATTTCGAGAGCACACCCGTGTTCTTCGAACCTATCTGTCCTCTCGAGGGGGCATACCACTACCCTCCTTGTCATTCTTCCTCATCTTATTTTGCACTAGGGCATATTTTTGACTTATTTTCTTTGTCACAATGTGACATGCTACATTATGACAAAGAGGGGCAAAATGTACACTTAAAAATGACCTAGGCCTGTAAGCTCTATTTTTACCACTTTTGTCCTAGCATAACGATGACATTTAATTATGTCCTTCGTCCACATTAAACTATTAATTAAATAAAACATAATTATTTAATTAATTCATATCTCTTTTATTCTTCATGATTATTAAATAAATAAATTATATTTATTTATTCAATACGTCACTAATGGTTTATTATCTTCTTACAATTAAATAAATTTATTAATTTATTTAATTACCTTTATTCATTTATGTCTTCTTGATTATTAAATAAATGAATTTTATTTATTTATTCAATATGTCACTAATTCTCATAATTAAATGAATTTATTAATTTATTTAATTATTGGTCATAATCCTCTAAATTAAATAATTATCTTCAATTATTTAATTGCCTAATTTAACATTTCTCTCATTTTAAATAAATTAATTATTTAAAATGATCTCACTTTATTAATTGTAAGTTCATTTTGGTAAATAATCTGAAAATCAATTATTTATTGTCACACAAAATCCATATTTTGAATTAATTTAATTCAAAATGGTAATCTTCTTCCAAAAATCAAGTAATTGATTATTTATTGTCTCACAAATGCGGGTGCAACCTTTCAAAGAGCTATGGACGTAGCATTTGCAGACTTGATTAATGCTATCATGGTCGTGTATCAAGATGGCCTTACTGCTTATTCAAAAAGGGTTGAAGATCATGTAGAACATTTGGAAAAGGTATTTATTAAAGCTTTAGAATATGGTATTAGCCTGAACCCTAAAAAATGTCATTTTGTTGTTACAGAAGGTAAACTCTTAGGACATATTGTGTCAAAGGAGGGAATTAGAATAAATCATGAGAGGGTTGAAGCCATAGATAAAGTTCCTATTCCTAAGACCATCAAGGCCATCCGGTCATTTTTTGGACAGATCAATTTTGTTAGGAGATTTGTCTCTAATTTTGTTGAAATTATTAAGCCCATATCAAAGATGTTAAGAAAGGGACAAAAGATAGAATGGACTGTAGAGGCATTGGAATCTTTCATATCCATCAAAAGGGCCATCAAGGAAGCTCTTGTCCTTAAATCTCTGGATTTTTCAAAACCCTTTCAAATATTTTCATTTGCTTTGTTGCATACTATAGTTGTTATCATGTTACAGAATAATGAGGAAGGTTATGAGCAGCTTGTGTCTTTTTTCAGCAAGTCATTGCAAGGGTCATAATTGAAATATGATATAATGGAGAAACAAGTGTTTACATTGGTGAAAGCCATAAAAGCTTTTAGACCATATCTTGTTGGAGCCAAAGTGATAGCTTGTGTCCCTCATGTAGTTGTTAAAGATATTTTGACACAGTCAGAGGTAACTGGAAAGAGATGCAGGTGGATTAATAAAATTAAAGAATTTGATATGGAAATACATATCACTAAATTAGTGAGAGGTCAAGGTTTGGCCAAGTTAATGGCAGAAACAAATGTTGAAGAAAATCGAATTTATAAAGTAGAAGATGAAGGAAATGCAATTGCAAGTATTGTGCATACTTCTTGGTATACATACATCATGTATTGCCTTAGATACATAAAATTCCCTAAAGGATTAAGTGACAATCAGAGAAGGACCTTGAAGCTACAAACATCCAAATATGTGTGCATGGAAGGTAATTTATTTTGGAAAAACAGGGATGGGATGTTGTTGCTATGTCTAGATGAGTCACAGGCCAAGCATGTTTTGAGAGAAATGCATGAAGGGATCTGTGGAGGCCATTATTCTGCAAAGACAACTGCACACAAGATTCTCAGGGTAGGTTATTACTGGCCAAAAGTCTTTAATGATTATTTTTCATATGTAAGAAGATGTGAAACATGCTAGAAGTTCTCAAGGAAAATGAAGTATCAGGGAGCTTTACCACTCAAACCTTTGCAGGTTGAAGCCCCTTTTCATCAGTGGGGAATTGATTTTATTGGGGAGATACAAGAGAAATCAAGTGGAGGACATAAGTGGATACTAGTAGCTACTAATTACTTCACCAAATGGGTAGAGGCAGTCCCAACCAAGCAAGAACCAAGTAAAGTTGTAATCAATTTTTTAATGGATAAAATCATTACTAGATTTGGTACACCATTAAGATTGATTACAGATAATGGGATGTGTTTAAGATCTGATGAGTTTAAATATTTTTACAATACATATGGTATCATTGTTTCTTATGCAGCTCCTTACCATCCGCAAGCTAATGGTCAAGCAGAGTCCAGCAACAAAAGTCTTTTGAAGATCATAAGGAGGATGCTAGGTGGGAATAAAAAAGGCTTGGGATTCAAAATTAAGGTTGGATGTGTGGGATGATAGGATAACTATAAAAAAAGAAATTGGAAAATCCCCATTTGAATTGGTATATGGAACACAAGCTAGGATGCCTTTACAAAATTTGTTACCAGTTTATAAATTTATCCTTCAGGAAGATATAGACATTCCTGAACCAATGGAGGAAAGAATGGAGCAGCTGGAAGAGCTTGATGAGATAAGAAGAGTAGCTCAAAACTAGAATGTGAAATTGCAAGCACAAATGAAGTATTTATTCGATAGAAGAGCAAAAGATAGAAAATTCAAAGAAAATGATCTGGTGCTAATGTGGAATGCAAGATGTCAATAGAAGGGAAAACACGAGAAATTTGACGCTTTGTGGCTGAGACCCTTTGTTGTTATTGGCAAGAAAGGTGAAGATTCATATTATTTCCAAACATGATTGGTGAAATTCAGGAGTTGCATGTACATGGGAAATTCTTTAAGCATTTTTTCTCTTGAAGCAATACAGAGGATTAAGGGTTGCCATTGCATGGACAACTCTTGACAATCCTCTCAAAAACTTCTCTTCCATGCACAGTAGTCTAGGAAATAAAAGGAACAGGAATTTCCAGTACATGGAAAATCCTGATATTCCTTCATTTAAAATAAATATTTCCATGTACAATAGTATAGGGTCATGTTCATCACCATTTCCATTCATTCCATCCTGCTCATTGGTCCATCACCTTGAAAGTTTGGTCTGCTCACCCAAAAATCTAGATCCTTGCAATGATCTCACAATCATTCATCCCCAGACGGAGCCACTGTTAGAACTATAAAATTTTGAAAATTTTATGGCTGTCTGTACCCGTAAGTTTCCTAAGAATCCATACCATATGCTCATGAATCTGCTTTGCATAACATTTTTTCCCATATTTTGTCATTTGGTCCCATGGAATTCATCTAATTATGAGTATTTCAATATATAATTCATATCGGCAAGAGATTGTGAGGGTCTCCCCGATCCATAAAACATTTCATACTAATGTGTGTCTGTTGTAGTCTATCAGCAAGACAATATGCATCAGGGTGAGTCTATTTGTATCTTACCGATCGAAGATATAGAGACATATCAGCAAGAAATCTTCATTTATATAATTCATAACGAGCACATGTGTGTTATGCCGATGAAGTACAAAATGATTTTCAGTGTGACCTAAGTTATCGGGGTGATTCATAATGGGCTTAATTGTCTTATCGATTGTGGTGCAATTCTGGAGTATCAAAAAGGAATCTCCAATATTCTTATTATGTTTCTCGGAATGGTGGGTCCTTTTGGTAGTACAATGTCATGAGGATGAGCTCATATAGTCCTTTCGACCCCCTATGTCACATCGATGGGATTACTTTGGTAATGATTTAGCAATATAGTTGGAGGGAATATTTATCGGTGAGACTCAGAACGTTGGTATGACTACATGACATCGAAGCGATATATAATCTATTAACTGTCAAAAGGACTTAGAGCATCGATAGAACTACATGACATCATAGCGGATGTCTGATGAACGTTTGGAAAAACCCGAATAAAATAATTGCCTAAGATTTGAATATGAAGGGACATGACTTTTCATATGGCCAATGTATAAATACTCATTTTTTGACGGTGAATGGGACATAGAGTAGGGAGCGAACAGAACATACAGTAGATCAGAATGTTTATATTTGAGACTATGATGCATGTAAAAAATGATGGAGATTTCAATTGAATTCATCTGATTTGGTTTTTTGTTGTGTTAATAAAAAGTATTGTTGAAGTTGTCTCCAAGGTTGATATTTTCTAATTCTTTAAACTGATATATCAAGGATATTTTTTCAATTTATCAATGCACATTTGTTGTATTTGTATGATTGGATTAATTGGCTCCTTCAAGGAGAGATTAAATCCTCTTATTCAACCATAGTAATTAGGGAATCTCATTTGAATTATTAAGAAGAACTCAGTAGTCACATTCCTGCATGTTTATACCAGTTATAAACTTAAACCTATATGCCAAACAATTTGAGTTTTTGTCGGAAAGAAGTTACTCATTTCATATTTTCATTTGACTTCGTACACCCAATAAGGAACTAGTCTCTTATAATTCATTGTTTAATTTCATTCATTTTTTCATATGAACACATTAGATTTTAGCCATGATATTGCTTATACAATTTGCACTAGATAAAACTCATTTATCCACTCCCATTTTCCAGTGTGGGTAAATTGCTCTAGGAGATAAAAAAAGTTCAAGTCTTCCTTATTGTTATAGGTACACCCACCTAGGTCTGGAAGCACTTGAAGAGTAGAAGGTTCAATTCATTTGGCCTTGTCTGTTACCCTAAAACGTATATAGAGATTGGCAACCTCTAGAGGCATCCCGCCTACATTTTTGAGAGCGAACAAATTGGAAACTCTGTTGGGGACTTATTGTAGGATATCTGGTTGATGATCATCATATAGAGTCATTAAAGAAAATTTCATAATTTGAGAAGTTTCTGAAAAGGTGATTCCGTTGGGGGATAAAATCAAGAATAGTTTCATTTTTTCTCACTTTTTACAAAGTGAGTGGCGGCTCTGACAAAAACATTGCATCAATTCAACATGAATGGTAGAAGATCCCAATACAAAGGAGGTCCTTCTAGAGTTCCTACTGGCATTAGTAAGTGGACACATAAGGGTGATAAGGATTATAAGGGTATAAAGAAAGAGGATAACATGTGCATAACGAACAAAGACAAAGCAGCAAGACCACATTGTGAGACATATGACTATTATGATACATGGAGAGATAATTCAAGTGCAGAACCTTGTACCCCTGAAGAACAGAGAAATCCTTTTTATAATCCTCATAAACAAGCAGAGTTTAATGCTAAACTTGAAGCAGAAGGAATTAGATATCAACAAGAAAATGAACAGAGAATGGAGGGTAATCAAAGTGAGCCTATTGATCATGTAATTCCTCAAGAAAATTATAAGTTCTCAACTCGTGAAGAAGTAGAATCACAGTTCAAGTTTCATAAACAAGAATTAGAAAGAGAAAAAGATGAACAAGAAAAGATCCAAATGATACAAGCAATCCAAGACTTCAAATTGCAGAAAGCACAAATTGATGCTCAGACAACTGGTTCTTCAAAGTATATACCGCCTCATAGGTAGGGAAATAATAATGAAGGGCCTTCAGACCCATTAAAGGCTCATCAAAATCATATGAGAGATCAATACAAGCAACCAAACCATCCACCATATATTGCATCACAACATACAAATCTACAACCACCTCATGGTCAACAATATGTTCCATATCTTCATACACAATACAATAATCCAATGTACCAGTATCAACACATGCATAATCCTCCCCCTCAGCAATATACAACAATGATCAGACAATTTGATTTGATAGGGTTTCAATTATACCCTTACCCTATGGATAGCAGTTGGAGAAGTCTTGTTCCTAAGTTTACAGGGAGTAGTGCAATTACTGTTAAAGATCATTTGAGGAATGTTAATGCTTTTTTCCAAGACTTGGATGATCATATGAAGATTTACATATGATGTTATTCATGATGTCACTCATCAAAGAAGCTAGGGATTGGTTCAATATTTTTCCAACAGCCTCTATTGATTCTATCCAAGAATTTCAGAATTGATTTCTTGAACAATATGGAAACCCATGTGCACCAGATGTTGCTTTACATAAATTAGTACGGATTCAAAAAAATCAAAATGAGTCAATTTATGACTTTAACCAAAGATTCAGCAAATTGCAGAATAAAATACCACCTGGGTCAAATTTTCCAGACTCTGTAGCAAAGAGTATTTATTTGAATGCATTTTATCCAAAATGGGGTATGAACTAAGAAACAAGTTTCCAAGAGATTTAGCTAAAGCCCAGAAGATAGCACTAACCATTGAAAACAACATGAAAGTTGTTGGGATGATCAATAAGAGAGAAAATCCTAGGGTTCCTTAGCAAGCCAATAATTATCAATAAAAAAAGGAGAACATGTATAGAAATGAGAGGCCTCAGTTACATTACATGCCTTACAATACAAATTGGAGGGATGGGAAACCTGTAATAGATGGACCCATGAACAAAGAAACACCTGATCCATTAAGGAAGAAGGGGGCGTATATGGTAAATAATAAAATCTAGTGTGAAGGATGTGATGGGCCACATTCCCTAGATCATTGTGTTGTAGCCCAATAATGCAAGAAGAAGGGATGCTAGTGGGTGACAATGGAGAGGATCACACAGTGTACTTGACCTCAAATACATTTCACCCTGATGAGGAGGAATATTCATCTTTAGAAGATGAAGGCTATGAGTACGATGTTTCAAATAAAAGGTGTAATGTCCACATAGTTGAACAACAAGTTTTTTTTTTATTCTAAAGAGAGTTATGCAGAACAATACTTTGTTGAGGTACCTACTCAATGTGATATAAGGAGACCCACTAAAGAAGAAATAAAGAGGTTAACCATTGCTATAGTTGAACAAGCAAAGAGCAACTATTGGTTAAGAAATAGGACAGTGAATGAAAAGGAAGGTGCTCCCAAGGGAACATTCATGAAAGATAGAGAAGTAACACCAAGAATTTTGAGGAAAACATAAAATAAGCAATCTGACAAGAACGGACAAAAGCTTGGTCAGAAAGAAGAAAACAAAGAGTTATGCAAAGAAAAGAAGAAACCTGTCCAAAAGGAAGAATTCAAAGGGGAAACATTAGAGAAAAAGAAAATGGTTAAGGCAGAGGGTTCTTCTTTTGACTTCACTCAGGCTTTATCTCAAGTAAAAATGTCTATCCCACTGCTTGAGATGATGAGAATTAAGGAGTATAGGGATAGTGCAATTCAATTAATATCAAATGGAAATGAGAAAAGTACAAATTCTAAAAATCAGATGGCCACTGAAATGGTTAATAAGCAAGAGAAGGTGACTGTCCTAGAAGTGTGCCTAAATGATGTATTGGTAAATTCCCCACAAGTTGAACCTTTTTTCACCACATTGCTTATAAACAACAAACTGTTGAGGAATTGCATGATAGATTCTGGCTCTACAATCAATATCATTCCAGTTGGAGTTATGAAACAACTTGGTATGTGGGTAGATACTAATGAAGGGAAGTGCTATGCAATGGACAACCGACATGTTCCAGTAGTAGGTGTTATGAAAGATGTTGAAGTCAAACTAGCTACTTATCCTCAGGTGGCCTATAATATAGATATAACTATAATTGATACCCCTCCACAGTTTGGAATGCTTCTATCAAGACAGTGGACGGTAGCAGTTGGGAGAAATGTCCAATTTGATTTATCTTATGCAACAATTCCAGTGAACGGTCAAGAAGTTAAGTTGTACAGGGAGCCAAGGATGAACCCAATTGTAGATTGTGTACCTCCATATCAATTCAATTGCTTTTGTGATGTGGATCTTTGAAATTTTAAGATAGAACCAGCCCATCCAGAGTTAGTCAATGGTGATCCAATTGATAAACATGTTGCAAAAAACTGTGATGGTGTGTGGAAAATGTACTTCGATGGAGCCTGCAGCCAAGAAGGTAATGAAGCAGGAATAGTGTTTGTTTCCCCTGAAGGAGTTACTTTTAAATATTCATTTTTCTAGCATTCGAATGCACAAACAATATAGCAGAATATGAAGCTTTGTTAACAGGTTTGAATATGGTTGTAAAACATAAGAACAAGCTACTAGCTATTCTAGGGGATTCTGAGCTAGTTGTTTCTCAAGTTAAATCAAAATATGCAGCAAAACAAAAAAGGCTAAAGTAATATAGGAATGTTGTATGGGACACAATTGAGTTGTTTGATGCTTTCTCAATTGAGTGGATTGATAGGTCGAAGAATATAATGGTAGAATTTTTAGCCAATGTATCATTGACAAGAGATGATATCACACTGGCTGGAGTGTCTAAAATTGAATTCAAAGAAAGACCCATTGTGCCTGACAATATATACAATTGGCAGGTTTTTAATGATGATGATGATCTCTTGAAATTTCTTCACTGTATAGATCAATATGAAGCTCAAGAAGTTGATTTCAATGCTTTTGTTGAAGAAGTAGATGGAAAGCAGACAGTATTTGGGAAAGAGGTCTTACAACTTAGAAATAATAAACTTCCCAAAGGGATAGTAGAATTGGAAAGGGTATATGATGGAAATGATCAGTGCCTCATGAAGTAGACACTAGTCAAGAGGGAGGATATTGAAGAGGTCAATTTAGGGACTGAACTAGCACCAAAAAAGGTATACATTGGAAAGAAAATAAGCCCAACAATTCGAAGAATTTTGATTGCACTATTGAGAAAATATAAACATGTGTTTGCATGGTCTTATGAAGATCTCAAAGCATATAGGGAGGATTTGTTTCAACATGAAATCCCATTGAAACCAGATGCAAAGCCATTTAGGCAAAGACAAAGACCTATCAACCCAACATTGGAACCAAAAATGCAGGAAGAATTGGCAAAGCTCAGAGATGGGGGTATCATCAAACCAATCAGGCACTCAACATGGGTTTCGAACTTGGTTCCTATGAGGAAGAAGAACGGGGATATTAGATTATGTGTGGACTTCAAAAATATAAACGTGGCATCTCTCAAGGATAATTATCCTCTACCTAATATGGAAGCTATATTACATAAGGTGACAGGGTGCGAGTTGTTATCTATGATGGATGGGTTTTCAGGTTATAACCAAGTCAAAGTCAAGGAATCTGAGTAGTACAAGACAACCTTTACAACTCCATCGGGAATGCATGTTTATGTGAGAATGCCATTTGGTCTCACAAATGCGGGCGCAACCTTTCAAAGAGCTATGGACATAGCATTTGCAGACTTGATTAATTTTATCATGGTGATGTATCAAGATGACCTTACTGCTTATTCAAAAAGGGTTGAAGATCATGTAGAACATCTAGAAAAGGTATTTATTAAAGCTTTAGAATATCGTATTAGCCTAAACCCTAAAAAATGTCATTTTGCTATCATAGAAGGTAAACTCTTATGACATATTGTGTCAAAGGAGGGAATTAGAATAAATCATGAGAGGGTTGAAGCCATAGATAAAGTTCCTATTCCTAAGACCATCAAGGCCATCCAGTCATTTTTTGGACAGATCAATTTTGTTAGGAGATTTGTCTCTAATTTTGTTGAAATTATTAAGCCCATATCAAAGATGTTAAGAAAGGGACAAAAGATAGAATGGACTGTAGAGGCATTGGAAGCTTTCATATCCATCAAAAGGGCCATCAAGGAAGCTCCTGTCCTTAAATCTACAGATTTTTCAAAACCCTTTCAAATATTTGCATTTCCTTCATTGCATACTATAGCTATTGTCATGTTACAGAAGAATGAGGAAGGTTATGAGCAGCTTGTGTCTTTTTTTCAGCAAGTCATTGCAGGGATCATAATTGAAATATGATATAATGGAGAAACAAGTGTTTGCATTGGTGAAAGCCATAAAATATTTTAGACCATATCTTGTTGGAGCCAAAGTGATAGCTTATGTCCCTCATGTAGCTGTTAAAGATATTTTGACATAGTCAGAGGTAACTGGAAATAGATGCATGTGGATTAATAAAATTAAAGAATTTGATATGGAAATACAGATCACTAAATTAGTGAGAGGTCGGGGATTGGCCAAGTTAATGGTAGAAACAAATTTTGAAGCAAATCAAATTTATAATGTAGAAGATGAAGGAAATGCAATTGCAAGTATTGAGCATACTGCTTGGTATACAAACATCATGTATTACCTCAAATACATGAAGTGCCCTAAAGGATTAAGTGACAAATAGAGAAGGACCTTGAAATTGCAAGCATCCAAATATGTGTTCATGGAAGGTGATTTATTTTGGAAAAACATGGATGGGATGTTGTTGCTATGTCTAGATGAGTCATAGGCCAAGCGTGTTTTGAGAGAAATGCATGAAGGGGTCTGTGGAGGCCATTATTCTGCAAAGAAAACTGCACACAAGATTCTTAGATTAGGTTATTATTGGCCAAAAGTCTTTAATGATTATTTTTCATATGTAAGAAGATGTAAAACATGCCAGAAGTTCTCAGGAAAAATGAACTATCAGGGAGCATTACCACTCAAACCTTTGCAGGTTGAAGCCCCTTTTCATCAGTGGGGAATTGATTTTATTGGGGAGATACAAGAGAAATCAAGTGGAGGACATAAGAGGATACTGGTAGCTACTGGTTACTTCACCAAATGGGTAGAGGCAGTCCCAACCAAGCAAGCAACAAGTAAAGTTGTAATCAATTTTTTAATGGATAACATCATTACTAGATTTGGTACACCATTAAGATTGATTACATATAATGGGATGTGTTTTAGATCTGATGAGTTTAAATATTTTTGCAGTACATATGGTATCAGTGTTTCTTATGCAGCTCCTTACCATCCGCAAGCTAATGGTCAAGTAGAGTCTAGCAACAAAAGTCTTCTAAAGATCATAAGGAGGATGCTAGGTGGGAATAAAAAGGCTTGGGATTCAAATTTGAGGTTGGTTGTGTGGGTTGATAGGATAACTATGAAAAAAGCAATTGGAAAATCCCCATTTGAATTGGTATATGGAACACAAGCTAGGATGCCTTTACAAAATTTGTTACCAGTTTATAAATTTATCCTTTAGGAAGATATAGACATTCCTGAACCAATGGAGGAAAGAATGGAGCAGCTGGCAGAGCTTGATGAGATAAGAAAAGTAGCTCAAAACCATAATGTGAAATTGTAGGCACAAATGAAGTATTTATTCGATAGAAGAGAAAAAGATAGAAAATTCGAAGAAAATGATCTGGTGCTAATGTGGAATGCAATATTTCAAGAGAAGGGAAAACACAGGAAATTTGAAGCTTTATGGTTGGGACCCTTTGTTGTTATTGGAAAGAAAGGTGAAGATTCATATTATTTGCAAAACATGACTGGTGAAATTCAAGAGTTGCCTGTACATGGGAAATTCTTGAATCATTTTTCTCTTGAAGCAATACAGAGGATTAAGGGTTGCCAGTGCATGGAAAACTCTTGACAATCCTCTCAAAAATTTCTCTTCCATGCACGGTAGTCTAGGAAATAAAAGGAATAGGAATTGCCAGTACATGGACAATCCTAATATTCCTTCATTTAAAATAAATCTTTCCATGTACAGCAGTATAGGGTCATGTTCATCTCCATTTCCATTCATTCCATCCTACTCATTGGTCCATCACCTTGAAAGTTTGGTCTGCTCACCTAGAAATCTGGATCCTTGCAATGATCTCACAATCATTCATCCCCAGACGGAGCCACTATTAGAACTATAAAAAATTTAAAATTTTATGGCTATCTGTACCCATAAGTTTCCTAAGAAGTCCATACCATATTCTCATGAATCCGTTTTTCATAACATTTTTGCCCATATTTTGTCATTTGGTCCCATGGAATTCATCTAATTCTGAGTATTTCAATATATAATTCATATCGGCAAGAGATGGTGAGGGTCTCCCCGATCCATAAAATATTTCATACTAATGTGTGTCTGTTGCAGTCTATCGGCAAGAAAGTATGCATCAGGGTGAGTCTATTTGTATCTTACCGATCGAAGATATAGAGACATATCGATGAGACAAAAATCATCAGTGTAGGTCATATCAGGCTTATTTATGTCTTACCGATCATGGTGCAATTCTAGAGCATCAAAAAGGAATCTAAAGTATTCTCAAAGTGTTTCCTAGAGAAGTGGGTCCTATTGGTGAGAAAGCCTTCATCGATATAAGTCATAACGAGCACATGTGTGTTATGTCGATGAAGTACAAAATGATTGTCGGCGTGACCTAAGTTATCAGGGTGAGTCATAATGGACTTATTTGTCTTATCGATTGTGGTGCAATTTTGGAGTATCAAAAAGGAATCTCCAATATTCTCATTATGTTTCCCAGAATGGTGGGTTCTCTTAGTAGTACGATGTCACCGGGATGAGCTCATATAGTCCTTCTGACCCCCTATGTCACATCGACGGGATTACTTTGGTAATGATTTAGCAATATAGTCGGAGGGAATATTTATCGGTGAGACTCAAAATGTCGGTATGACTGCATCACATCGGAGCGATATATAATCTATTGACTGTTGGAAGGACTTAGAGCGTCGGCGGAACTACATGACATCATAGTGGATGTTTGATGAACGTTTGGGAAAGCCCAAATAAAATAATTGCCCGAGATTTGAATACGAAGGGACGCGACTTTTTATATGGCCAATGTATAAATACTCATTTTTTGATGGCAAATGGGACATAGAGTAGGGAGCGAACAAAAAATATAGTAGATCAGAATGTTTATATTTGAGACTATGATGCATGTAAAAAATGATGGAGATTTCAATTGAATTCATCTGATTTGGTGGAATTTTTCTGGTTTCAGTTGTTTGTTGTGTTAATAAAAAGTATTGTTGAAGTTGTCTCCAATGTTGATATTTTCTAATTATTTAAACTGATATATCAAGGATATTTTTTTAGTTTATCAGTGCACATTTGTTGTATTTGTATGATTGGATTAATTGGTTCTTTCAAGGAGAGATTAAATCCTCTTAGTTAATCATAGTAATTAGGGAACCTCATTTGGATTATTAAGAAGAACTCAGTAGTCACATTCCTGCATGTTTATTCTAGTTATAAACTTAAACCTATATGCCAAACAATTTGAGTTTCTGCCAGAAAGAAGTTACTCGTTTCAGATTTTCATTTGAATCTGTACACCTAATAAGGCACTAGTCTCTAATAATTCATTGTTTAATTTCATTCATTTTTTCATATGAACACATTATATTTTAGCCCTGATATTGCTTATATAATTTGCACTAGATAAAACTCATTTATCCACTCTCATTTGCCAGTGTGGGTAAATTGCTCTAGGAGATAAACAAAGGTCAAGTTTTCCTTATTGTTATAGGTAAACTCACCTAGGTCTGGCAGCATCTGAATAGTAGAAGGTTCAATTCATTTGGCCTTGTCTATTACCCTAAAACGTATCTAGATATTGGCAACCTCTAGAAGCATCTCACCTGTGTTTTTGAGAGCTAACACCTACAAAGCTTGCTTAGGACTTTGGCATAGTCTTTGTTATCAATTTGCTCGTACATTTGATTTGAGGGAAACAATCAGCAAATTAGAAGGTGCTATGAAGGTGAATCATGGAAGCTTCAATGATTGACTGTATAATCATTTCTTATTTTAGTTTTCAATGTACTTCGTAGTTCTTTTGGTTTCTATGCTTTATAATTTGATAATCTAACCTTAGGAAATTAACCTTTAGATACAATTTCAACACCAGGTTCCACAAAACTTGGCAAAGGATCCCCATGACTACTCAACCTCAGACCACAATGGTGTTCATGTTCTATCTAAAGGCCTTTAACCTAGATATTGTGGTTATGATAACCTCCATGGGAGGGAATATCCTACCCAATGCATACGAGGCGGTGATTCGTGTAGAGAACAACCTGATCGATGTCGAGACACTTCTGCCTCAGCTACCAATGCTAGTATTTGTGGAAATCTCTGACATCCATCAAGAAGAATCCAATCCAAGCACTCCAACAGAATTAAATCTAGTCACCCTATAGCCTACAAACATGTATCCTACTGCTCAAGAAAGCACATCGAGTCTCTCGTCAATGAAGATGGATATTGTTGATATGAAAGATCTTATGTGGACTTTTGCTAATGAATTGGTCATTATCAAATGACAACAAGTGATGTCTCTAAAAATGACCACTTAGGTCTATGGTGAGGGAAAGTTTCCTTATCAATAAAATTCATATTAAGGATCCTAAAGAGGAGGAGGTCAATAGACAACATCAGAAAATTAGATAGTTCTAACAACTATGCCATTACAAATAGTCAAGGGTAGTCCAAATAAAGAGATAGTCCCAAGCCAAAACAATTTGGTGAAGGATGAGAATGTCTAGTGCTTCCCGTGCAATGATAGCCATATGCCCCAAAACTTCCCAAGGGGAAATATGTAGAAAAAGGTGGCAGAACAAAGGAGTAAAGGTATTATTCCAAATACGGAAGAGTACGGGTCATTCAAAATGGAGAATGCTCGTTTTAGGGCACATATGCAAGGGATGTACATGGAACAAGAATTAGAAATTACACCTAACCAAGATCTTTTCTCATGGTTGGAAGAACATGAAGTCGTGTTCGCAAACAAAGCCCCAACGACTAGAATTCCATAAGTATAGTCAGATTACAACACAAGGTCAAAAAGAAGCCTCACGGAAGAATATGTACAACAAGCTCTACCTCATCCACAGCCACATTAATTGTCCCCCCCAGAGAAGCAAGCTTCACTACCCATCGTCTAACCTTATTCACAATCACATAATGTTTCGTTAGCAGAAAAGGAGGAAAACAAAGCACCGCGCCTAGTCATGATGGAATGTTTTCTCCCAAAAATGAAAGAAATACCAACGTTTAAGTTTAAGGCCCAAATAGTTGGGATGCTTAACGTAGTGGGGAAATTGAAAAAGGTAGTTTCCAATGTATCATTGTGGGACGTCATACCAATTCCTGAGTAGAAAAACTTGCTTTAAGAAGCATTAAAGGTGGAAGGAAAAAGTTTGCAGGTGAATGTGACTCAATTGGAAAATTAAAGCAAAAATGACAGATCCATTCTTCCCCTAAGGCTCTGAAAGAAATGACATGCAAATAACGTGAGCAACACTAAAGAGAAAGAGGTAAGTGAAACAAATCCCATGCCTTTCTTTTTAACGCTTATAGTAGGAGATAAATTGCTACATAATAATATGATTGATTTGGGGGCTAGCACAACCATTAAGCTAAAACAAGTGGTGAATGCTTTAAAACTTAAGTATGAAGCCCTTGAAAAGGGAATTAAGCAACTAGATGGAAAGAAAGTCCCAACCGTTGGTCAGATAAGGGATTTGTTCTTGACCCTCTTCTCCTGCCCAAGCCAAATAGTCACTCAAGAAGTAATAATAATAGACATTCCATCGGTTTTCAAAATTTGTCTATCAAGAGATTTCACCACCAAACTTGGCGAATACCTGGCACTTGACTGGTCCCACCTAATATTGAGAACTAAACACAAGGAAAAGATGAAGACTCTATCTGAATCCTTGTATCTCAAACATATTGTGGATGATGCAAATCTATGCTTCAGAGCTTCCCATACCTCTACCTTTTAGCAAGAGAGATATTGTGTAGAAATTCCCAGTGAAGAAGATTCAGGCGAGTGGATTTCAAAAGAAGAGGTGTTGCTCAATCAATTCATTGATTCTGATCCATTTAGCAACTTCCATGCTGCAGGGCTAAGCACCTATGTGATTTTTGATAGAGATCGGGTCTTTTCGAAACTAATGAAGAGTCGAGAGGAGTCTGATGACCCGTCTGATAATCATGTGTGGATCATACATTTTCATAGTGTCGAGTGCAAGTTTGGTCCTGGAGTAGGTGTCTGATTGGTATTTCTGATGGGATCGGGATACCCCAGAACTTATCATTTCTAGTCCCTATGCTTCGGCAATGATACCGAATATGAAGCTTTGGTCCATGGATTAAATCTAGTAGAAAAAATGTGTGCAAGTAAGATACAAGCTGTCAGAAATTCAAAATCAATAGTAAGCCATATCTGCAGGCAAGTGACCACAATAAATATGAGGCTAAGATCTCACATACATAATGTATGAGATCCTATCGAAAGTTTTGAAGCTTTCAATATGAAATGGAATCCCTGATCTCAAGATAGCATTGTTGATCGGACATTTCTTATCAAAACATATTTGGAATCAGTTTCTAATTTTACAAAGAAAATATTCTCCACAGTTTTGAAGGATTGTAATAAGCTTGATGTCAAAAACAATAGAAGACTAGCAGTTGATAGGAAGGCCTCTCACAGGAATAAAAGAAAGCTGAAGTATTTGAGCTACAAATATTATCTCAGAGGTTACGACCCAAGTATAGTCCAGTCGGTGATTGCCCAGGGTGAAGAACCCAAGTCCATCCAGTAGAAACAAAGGATAGTCCACCCAAAGGTTGAAGCTCTAGTTGCACAAGAGTTCATCAAATGGGGTAAATCAAAGGTCATATGTCCTATCAAATTTTCCACTTGGGTATTAAATCTAGTCCTAGTTTGGGAAAGGGATAGGGATATCTAACTTTATCTTGACTTTCAAGACTCAAGAAGGATTTTGGTGAAAGATCATTACCCCTTGACACTAATGTGGCAATTCTCCCAAACTCTAACCAGGAAAGAGATCTCTTTGATAGATGATTCCCCAAGGAATATTGAACTTTTCATAATGAAATTTGATTGACAAAGGACAATGTTTACCACCAAGTGGGAAAGGTTTGTATGCTCAAAAACATTGTTCGGGCTCTTCGATGCTGGTGCGGTTTTTCAAAGGGAAATGGGAATTACTTTAAAAGGATGGGTCAACTAGATTATTTTCATATATCTGGGCGATTCATCAAGAAAAGATGATCATCTTGATCATCTAAAGGGGTTTTCTTTGAAAAACCAATGACCTAAGATTTTTCTTAATCTAGAAAAATATTTCCTTGGAGCATCCAAAAGAAAGCTTCTCGGCTATACAATGTCAGAGGAGGAAATATTAATAGGTCCCAAGAAGTTTCGAAGCTCAAAATTGAACATAAGATCTTTTCTGGATAAGTCTAATCTTGTCTGAGGATTCATGCCAAATTTCACAAGCATTGTGACCCTAGTCACCTTGATGATTAAAGAGAATATATCTTTTCAACAAACTTCCAAGGGAACAATGGTTATCAAGCAGCTAGAGAAGTATGAAAAATAAATAAAGAGAATCCCATTACATTCCCTTCAAGGAAAAGGAAGCAAAAGAGAATCAATGTATGGGAACATATCACAGAAGAAAAATTTGACAAGTTTCTAAAGGAGCTAAAAGATAGGCTGAGTCTGCCTGAGACCATTACACCCAATGATGCCCAAGGTCTGGCAAAACCACAAGGGTCAAATTTTGTTACCAGATATTGGATTTTCCTGAAAACTTCATCATATTGTTATTTTCAAGGGGGTGGGTTAACCAAATAATCCAATAAGAGCCTAACTAGGTTAATCAAATGTGTCGGGTTGGAAACTCAAAGAGATTGGCATAGTCATAAATGAGCTGCCCTATTGATAAACCAAGTTACCCTCAAGTTGGCTCCAAAAGTCTTTCTGTGTGAGTTGATGTACGAAAATGCAGAAAAAGCCCCAAGGCTGGAAAAGGACAGAGAAAAGGCTCATGGATCCAAAGTTAACCATCATCAGATAGTCAAATGGTGTTTTGACAAAAACATTTTTTACCTAGACTTTAGAGAAGAAGGTTTTGTGCTAAGGTACGACAAGCGTGCTGCAAAACTAGGGCAACCTAAAAATTTCAAAGTGTTGCGGAGAGGACCTTTCGAAGACAGCACATGCAAAAGAAAGAACACATACAGACTCAAATAGATGGAGAAAAACATTTTAGAGGTACTAGTAAATGGTATTTATCTAAGAATTTTCCATTAAAATGCACAGTTATTTTTAAAAAAAATTAATAGTTATGTACGATATGTATAAATTTTGTAATTATTTCAAAGTTTTTGTGAAGAAAACCCAAGAATAACACTGAAGAAACAAAAATCTATACTATATTATGTTTATTGACAAAATTTACAATATAGTCTATGGCCCAAGGCTTAGAATATCACATAAGGCTCTCTCGGGAAAAACCTAGAAGAGGGAAGTGAGCAAAAAGTTGTTAAGAGGAAGGCGACGATCAGATAAATAGTAAATTTCAGCCTCAAATGACAAAGCGAAAAGGGGCTCATAATCAGTTTCCACTTCTCCTCCTTCTTTTCTTCTTCTTCTTTTCATCTGATAGATTGCAAGTAGGGGAAAAACACACAACACACGTGGGCCATGCATTCCAGACCTAGGGTCAACTCGTTGGGAATTTGCACCATGAAACTAAAGTGATTTTTCTAGGAAATCCCTGAAATCTTCTCCACATTGTACTTCTACAGAAGGAAAGTGACTACTAGAAAAGAGGAAGAGTGGTGCGTCTCCACGTCCATGGTGCGAAAGTCAGTAAGGAAGGGAAACTAGGGCACGTCTGCTCCAAATTCCACATGCCTACGAAGGTCCATAGCGCTTGGGATGTTGACACCAGAAATGGCCACTCTCACTATCTTGCTGAGCCCTTCCATCAGAGAGGTGTCAAACATTTTCTGGCACAACACAATTATCATGGGCTTGGCCACATTCAGGTCCAGCAATGAGGCCACAAAGTGGGAGAGAACATTGCAATTACTTCGGAGTTGGTTCTTTTTGGTAATATAGTCTACGCTGACGACCCACTTGAACGCAATCATGACCAAGGGGTCACAATTCTTCACCAAGCAATTGATATGGTCATCAATGACCTCTCCTGCAAAGCAATTTTGCATTCTTCATGGAAGGAGCTAAATAGGGGTACCCAGACCACCAGACATCACGATGAAGCAATGAATTATGGCAGAAAGAGAGTAGGTGGAAGGCCAACCAAGTTAGAGGACTATATGTTTGAATGAATGTTACAAAAGTTGGTATAGCTATATGTATAGCTAGACAAAATGGAGTAGGGTGGACAAATCATATGGAGGATCTGATGGAATACCTTGAGAAATAAATTTGGGTGTTGAGAGTAAATTCCCTCATACACCAATGGTTGATGTGTGTCCTTCACCATCATCAGTGCCAACTAGTTCACTAATGAGAAAGGACATGGATTAATATGCTAAGGCTCTAAAAAATTAATGAGGACATCTTTTTAGGAGTACCTTGTGTCATATCAGCACACTCCATATGATGAAAAATAGACTTTTCATTGTAATGATTTAAAAGGAAGAGGAAGAGGCAGAAGGAATGCACTAATTTCATTCTTGTGACTTTCTAGGAATTTCCAAGGGATACGGATCTCCCATCCACACATATCACCCCGTTGGCAGCATTTAATGAGCCATCGATAGCAACAAACTCATAACTGCATGCAAAAGCCAAGAAATTAATTCCACTCAAAAGCAAGTTTTTTTAAATAAAAAAGGGAAGTAGAAGGAAAACAGTTATTGTAACTAGAGAAGCTTTGTATCATTCTCAAACGATCATGGTAGAAGCATCTACCTCTAGCAGGTAGGTCGAAGCTCCAAACAAAAGACCTAGTTACACCAATATATTTGGGCACTACTCATTTGCCAATGCCCTAGCTCTGAAAAAATGACCATTTGAACATTGCAGGAAGCTTCAATATGACAAACACATCCAGAAAGAGGCAGTTTAAGATATCACCGACAATGTTTATGACCCTCAGTTATCCACCAACCCTAAAAATCTTAGGGAAGGTGCTTTTTCAGAGGATGTTGGGGCATGAGTCAACATAGGGTTTTGCATTTTGGCTCTGGAATAGTGGCCTACCATAGTTTGTGTTACCTATTGTGCATCCATGCCTAGAGGTAGTTGATGTGTGTGCAAAGAGGTTTAGCAAAAATATAGAGGCCGTTAAGATCCATAGGGTCATGATCACCATTTCAGCCAAAGCTATATGGGATATGTTGTGTATATGTATGGGCTGGGGTGCCGACCTTTTTAATGAACAAAAAATGGATGCCCTGGGAGAAGATATGTTCAGGAAAACAAGTTTCTATGAGGATGAGACAAAGGAAAGGCCACAGAGAGGACAGATTCGCTAGCCTCTTTTGTGAAGAAAATTTAAGAAGGATACATAGTATGTATTCTCAATGTTGTCCTGGGTTTTTTGGCTCGATGATGACAAAGAGGTTAACCCTTTCCAGTTTTCCCTAGGCCTTGTGTTCAAAAGAGAAAAGGTGTTGAGGCGCTACGATTTTGCTGAAGTGATGGCTGGGAATATGAAGCTGTAGTTGAGAAACTACAGTGTTGAGTCCAAATTCAAGTATTCTTCCATCCTAGTTCATTTATTATTGCATCAAAATGTTGAGTGGCTAAGGGGGAATGTGCCAGTGTCTAGGAAATATGAGAGAGGCTATATCTAGCCAATTTTTGTGTGGACCCCTATGTTTTCAAGAATATGAGATTATTATCGGTTTGCAGATTATTTTCTTAGACCAGTGCTACAAGATTTACTACCTCACCCCATTGGCTATTTCTCTTAGGAAGTTATTGAATGGATGGAACAACCACCTATCCTAATGGATTACTTCTTCGGCGAGGATTTCACATTTTTTAGGTTTCATGGTTTCTCTGGGGAGGTTTTCCGACTCCCCAGATTTGTGATAGACTAAAAATTTTCATTAGAAGCTTGTCGAAATGTATCCACTATTGATAGGATCTATGGTGCTAGGAGAAATAAAGAAAATATTTTTTATCTTCCCCTTATGATTGCAAACAATCAAGTAATACTGAGTAAGCAGAAGGTTGAGGATGAGATCATGAATTTAATGGTGGCTCTGGGTTTGGTCCTGATTTGTGACAAATGGAATTACAACCCAGATGGGCATTTCAATTTAAGGCATGATTTTAGGGAGTATTTCCGAAGGAGGAGAAATACTACATGAGAGAGTGCAGAGATATACATCGACCTGGCCCACATACCAGAAGAATGACCAAAATGGTTGAGTTCTTATGAGCCCCAAGCATAGTATCAAAGGAATCTCCCAATGAGAAATTATCTTAATGCGCAGCTGAGGCATAAGGGATGGTCACAAAGAAAGAAGGCATACTTTTGGAGGTTATGACAAGAAATGAGAAATCTAGGTGTTTTGTTCAGCAGCTTCCAGCTTGGTGAAGAGTTTGAGGACACGTATGATAAGGAGGCTAACTCTGACAATAGCAATCTTGAGACAAGCCATGAGATTGAGGAGGAACATTTTCCACTCCTAATTCCTAGACCTTGGGAACCTAATAACCGAAGAGATTCGGGGCCAGGGGGTCCATTAGTCTTGTTTGTGTCATGTGCCTAAAGCAAAGGAAAAGTGACCTGATGATTCCCAAGAGGATCCTCAGTGGCTATTGAGGGCCAAATGTCAAAGGACTCTATAGGTAGAGGATCAGAACGTGTTGGCCCTAATCATGTGAAGCAAAGGAGGGTCCAGGACCTAGGTTCCCATGATATATTGATCCGACAGGAAGATGAGGTGGAGTCCACCCTGTGGAATGTTTCATCGACTATAGCTCAAGAAATTTTTGTTCCCCCTCTTCTCCCTATTTTTTGCATCTCTGGTAAACCCCCTACCTCTTCCTGTTGAAACTAATCCTCCATCTTTGGTTCCTAAACTAGTAATGTTGGATATGCCCCCTACCATATTAAATGAACCTGCTAAAAATTCTTCACGTGCCTAAGGAGCATCATCTGTTGTGGTCATTGTTGTGTCATTAGTTCTTTGTCAAAGGCCCCCATTGGAATTGCTAAAACTATTGCTTTGCCTGTTACCCCTGGCCTATTTACTTTTGGGAAAGCACCTCTCCATCAGAATTTTTCCACATTTACCCCTATTGTTCCTTCCCCTACTCCATTTGGCGTTCTGCCTTTTTCTATGATCGTGCTGCCTTTTGTGTCTCCCCACGCTTACACATCTAAATTCTCTCCTATCATCACATTTTTTAGACTGCCCACTAGTGCTCCCATTTTAGCTCAAAGTGTTGATGTCCCTCAAACTCTCCAAGGTCCTTTTGATGCCACCAAACAAGCCCGAAAGACTAGGAAGCTGAAAATGTTATCAAAAAGTGTTGAAAGGCCCGCCACCAAGAGGATTGAAGCCTATTTTAATGAAGAGCAGAACTCCCTTCTTATCACCACTATGAGGCCGCTCATTTCCAAGCTTGAAGAACAAATGTAGATGGAAGAATATGACATTCATGTTGTGGGCCTGGATTTGAGTGAAACTCGCCCAAGCCCATGTAGAAGGTGGTATATGTTGATTATAATTGGCTAGATAGACAATTAAGGAAGCGTGAGGTTGAGTTGGAAAATGTGAAAGGGACAGTGAATAGACTTCAAAGTGAAGTCCGATCCAAGGATTCTGAAGTGACCCACATGAAACAAATTCAAGGCCAACAAGGAGACATGTTCAGGTTGCTTACAGATGCCCAGAATGAGCAAGTTCAGCTTCATGCTGAAAATGTGAATTTAAAGAAATAGTTAAGTGATGTCATATCCTGAAATGCTAATGATCTTTAGACAATCTAGACTGAGGCAGAAGAGTCAAGACAAGAAGTCAGAAGACTAAGCTCTAAGTTGAAAAACGCTCTTCAGGAGAAGGGTCAAATAGAAGAAAATACCAGAGTAAGAGAGGCTTGTTTTAGCCTGGAGTTAATTGTTGCAAGAGGATCTAGATCCCTCCCTATAGTGAGGAGGCTGATAATAATGCATTGGGAGTAGATAGCGATTGACATGTGTGTGCTTGGACTCACCTTACAATTTTTAAAGGATGTACGAGAATAGAATGCCAAGTTTGGTCTCATGGCTGACCACTTCATGCAAAAATGCTCACCTCGAGTGGTGTATTCCCAAAGTTTTATCTCCAAATTGAGCATTTCCACCGATCAATTTCTTAGAAGAGTGGGAATCCCTGATCAGTGGGTCACCTTTGTCAAAGCCAATGATATCATCAACTACCACATGGTTGCAGCAAGATGTAAGGATCACCAGATGGTGTTGAATAAAAGGGTCATTGATATCAAAAAGGACTTTATTGTCCTAGTTGGTTTCGGGTTACCTCTTCTTCTTTCTCTAGATGAAGACACATTGACAATGGAACAAATCAATGAGGCAATCTGACGCAAGATCCAAATCATCACTGAACTTCCAAGCTCATGTTGTACCCACGGTGGATGATGTTGAGCATGAGATCTACCCTCTTTCTCTACTCTATTACCACCTCAATACAATTTCTTCCAAATGGGGCATCATCTCTTTTAAGGAGATTTTTTAATCTCGAACAAACATATAGGCAGATCCCAACCTTTGTTCTACCAACTAATTTAGAATGGGAGGCTCAGCGTGTCACTTTCATCAAACTCCAAGAACAACTAGAGGCCTAGGTTCAAATCTTTGTAGAAGTGAAGACCCCTGTGATTCTCCAGAACTATGAAGTTCTTTTTCCTTATTCATTTTTCTTTTATTGTTTGCATAAATTTCTTCGGTATTGGGTGCACCTGTGCTCAAATATAATTATCAGAAAGGTATGCAATACACCACACGATCGCTACGCAACTTTTACCTTTTCACCTTCCTTTTGGAAGAAGGTTTGGGACACGTGTTTCCTTCTCAGACATTTTATTGGGAGATATATTTGCAAGCTCGGGAGTTTCTGCTTTGCTGACACATCATCTCCTTGTCATGGGTTATCTACACCACCTATAAAGTTATCTAATTAAGGACTTTGTTTGAGTTGGCTGACCTTTTCTTTTCTTTTTTTGGTTTTTGGGATGGAAGTTTTGAGACGATACCTCAAATTGATTTCATTGATCAACTAGGTCCTTTTCCAAGCTGTTGTTGTTAGGATCTGATCACATATGAGCTTCTATCTTTACTAAATATCTAAAGGGTATTAATGCAATACCTCGGATTTAATGCAAAGATATTTTATAGCCCAACTAATGATCTATGATCAGATCGTGTGCTATCAACTGTCAACACCTAGCAACAATTAATCCATACTGAGGTGGTGTTTCTTTCTTTTGGTGGCTATATAAGGGGGACGATGACACAAAAGAAAAAGTATTTTTCTAGGGGAGCTGTTTCTTTGTCAAAAGAAGTGTTTTTCTTTAGTTTTCTTAAGGTTTTTAGAACTATTTTCAAAAGCAAGTTATAGAACTACTTTATTCTAGCATATTATATCTATTGAGGTTTAAACTATTGTTAGATTGGCATCCAACCTTTTTTTCAAAGGTCAGTTTATAATTAAAGCACAAACTATTGAGGAGAATTTATTGAGAATGTGCATGTATGGCCTTTTTCAAGCTTTCTTTCTTTATATTGTCGTTTTGAATGAAACACTATGTCCTACAAGCTATATTCAGATAGTTTAAGTAGAGGATTTCTATGCTTTATGCTTGTATGGTGGAATAGTGGCTTAGGAGAATTGGACTGTCATTGGAATTTTTTGTTTTTCTTAATGTTATTTTTTTATGCTATGATGTATTAGGAGACAAAGTTCTTGTAATTTCTAGAATATTATTCATTTACCCATAAGAAATCTTTATATTTGATCATACCTGAATGAACACTGCCTGTAGAAAGATCTAAAATTTTGCATTGTGCTTGAAGTTAGGCTTTGTTGTTCGTTATCTTTCCAACAATGATGGGTTGTGGCGTTATGTGTCTTTTGTATCAATCATAGGAATAATTTTGGTTTGAAATGTTGTCAAAGCTTTGGCGCATTGCCTTTTATGTTTTATATTTACATTTCCTTTCTCCCCTTATCTCAAAACCCCAAAAGAAGAGTCGACTTTTTATAAAAAAACTTGGAGGTATTCAGTGAGACGCAATTTGTCCCCTACTCCATAAATTTCCCATAAGACTATCTAAGAAGTGTAAGCTTTGATGATCAATAGATTGTTGAGCACAAAAAATTCATCCAACAAAGAAAATTATGGTTTATGTCTTGAGAAAGGAAAGAGAACTTTTACAAGTGTTTTCGCAAAACTATATGAGATATTTAGAGCAGCAGAAAATCAAGTACAGATGGTGATGAAATCCATAAGGAGGACACCTCTAAAAAGGAGAATACCCTTAAGTTAAAAGAAGTTGAAGAGGAAAAGAAACTTTCTATAGACAAGAAGATTAACCAATCAGTTCCTAATCACTATAAGAAGAGACAGAACATAAGGAGAACTAATGCAGAAGGATTCACTAGGGTGAAAAACTTGAAAAATCCTAGACAAAGAAGACCCCCTCATCTGGCTCAAGGAAATGCTATGACTAGGTACTCTTCATGCATTTATGGGTACTATTATACTTGCAATAAATTTTTTCATAGGGTTAGAGAATGTAGAGTAATTCCTAAAAGGAGTACAAATTTTGTAAGCAATAATATATTTGCTCATTTAGTAGATATGAATGTAATGTGTTACAATTGTAACAACTTTGGTCATATAGCAAGAAATTGTAGAAAAAAACTCATAATACCAAATAAACAGAATGAGAAGAAGAAAAACACACCACCTAGAGTGAATAAAAATTCTAAAACTTTTGAGGAAAAGGAAGGGAAAGTTTTAAAGAAGCCTGAGAAGGTGTTTAAAGAAAAGGAGCATAATCCCACACAATCAATGATTACACAAATTACACTCCATGCCAAAAAACAAAATTTGTGGGTGATAGATAGAAGTTGCTCCAAACATATGATTGGAGATAAGAGTAAATTCATCCAACTCAAGAAATGTAATGGAGTTTCAGTCAGTTTAGGTGATAATACAGTAGTAAAGATCTATGGATAAGGGATATTGAGTCTAGATGGTCAAAATCCTACCAAAGATGCCCTTTATGTTGAAGGTTTGAAATATAACCTAATGAGTGTAATTTATATGTGTGACAATGGTTATAAGGTCACATTTAATTCAAAAGAATGCAAGATACAGGAAGAATGGTAAGATAATTGCACAAGGAGTTAGAACAAATAGAAACCTCTATAATATTTTTCAAGTAAAAGGTCGGTGTTGTCTGATAGGTCAAGCTGATGAGAGTTGGCTATGGCATTGGAGAGTGAAGCATGTAAATTTTGATCATCTAGTAAAATTAATCTCAAGAGGTATGGTAATACACATGCCTAAGATCACTAATCCTACAAATATCATTTGCAAAGAATATCAGCATGGAAAACAAACAAGGGTTAAGTTTCAAACAAAAGAATATTCAACCAAAAAACCCTTACAATTGGTTCATACTGATTTATTTGGACCTACAAGGACAAAGGGATTGAAAGGTGAAAGATACTTCATGTTGCTAATTGATGATTATACAAGGATGACATGGGTAACCTTTCTAAAGGACAAGTACCAAGCATTTGAAAGATTCAAGATATTTAGGAAAATGGTTGAGAAGAAGATTGGTATAACAATCAAATGCTTAAGTTCAAATAGAGGAGGAGAATTCACATCAAGTGAATTCATTGAGTACTATGAAGTACACATAATAAAAAGGTAGTACTCTACACCAAGAACTCCATAGAAGAATTGGGTAGTAGAAATAAAGAATAGAGTGGTTAAGGACATGGAAAGAACAATGTTGAATGAGGCCAAGTTAGTAGATATGTTTTGGAGAGAGGAAATTCATACAACAGTGTATATTTTAAATAGAGTTCAAATAATAGCAAACAATGATAGTACTCCCTATGAGCTATGGTACAATAAGCTTGTGTCAGTCAAATATTTCAAAGTATTTGGTAGAAAATGTTACATTAAAAGAGAAGAAGATAACTTGTGGCAAGCATCAATGTCAAAATTGATGAGAACATTAAACATGTCCAATCTAATAAGAATAACTTTGGATATGACTCAGATTGTGAGTAAGAAGATTTTGCAAATGAAGAAGAATAATTTGAAGAAGTTGAAAAAGCACCTACAAAATATGTTCAAAAGGATCACCTTGTAGATCAAATTATTGGAGATAGAGATGAAGGTGTATAGACAAGAAGAAGACATTCAAAGAGAAAGGAACAAGTAAATATTTCTCTCATGTCACAAATTGAACTTGAAAGCTATATGGAAGCTAGCAAGGATGAGAACTGGATAAAGGCATTGGAAGAGGAACTAAATCATATTGATAAGAACAAGACATGGGAATTAGTTAATAGACCCCCAAGAAAAAATGTAATAGGTACTAAATGAGGATGGTGTTGTTGTGAGAAACAAAGAAAGATTGGTGTGGAAAGGGTATGCACAAGTTTAGGGCATAGACTTTGAAGAAACATTTGCACCTATTGTAAGACTAGAGGCCATAAGAATGTTTCTTGCATTTTTATTTTACAAAGGATTTAAAGTTTATCAAATGGATGTTAACTCTGCATTTTTTAATAGAAACCTTGGAAAAGAAGTCTACATAGAATAACCAGAGGAGTTTCAGCTTTCAGAAGAAGAGGATTATGCTTGCAGATTGAGAAAAGCATTGTATGGTCTAAAACAAGCACCTAGAGCATGGTATTCAAAATTGGACCGGTATCTACAACAATAAGGATTCAAGAAAGGATGTACAGATAGTAATTTGTACTTCAAATCTGAAAAATGAGTACATGATTATTCTTGTAGTTTATGTTGATGACATCATATTTGGTGGTAGCAATGACAAAATGTGTAAAGTGTTTGCTACTCATATGCAAGATTAACTTGAGATGTAATTGCTAGGAGAGTTTTATTTTTTCCTTGGTTTTCAAATTGTACAAATTGATGATGGGATATTTATATCTCAAACTAAGTATGCTAAGGAAATACTTAAGAAATTTGAAATGGAAGACAATAGATCAATTAGTACTCCCATGATAACTGGTTGTAAGTTAAGCAAATTAGATAAATCACCAGATGTAAATCAGACAATGTATAGGTCAATGATTAGAAGCTTGCTATATTTATATGCATCAAGGTTAGATATAATGCAAGTAGTATGTATGTGTAGACACGTAAAATGTGCATGCACCTGATCCTGATTTAACTAACACCAATTCATCCTGAATCATCTCTTTGCTAATCATTTAATTAAATAATCTCTATTTAATTAAATTCATCACATTTCATCTCTTAATTAAATAAATCAATTTTATTTGATTAAGTCATCATCACCTATTAATTAAATAAATCATTTTTATTTAATTAATCCTATAGTCCCTCTTTTAATTAAATAATTCATTTTATTTAATTAATCTCTAAAGTCATTCCATTAAATTAAATAAATTAATCTTTATTTTATTTAATCTAACACCATCATCTTTCATTAAATAAATCAAAATCTTTATTTAATTAAGTCTAAATCATATTCCTCTCATTTTGATTTAAAATAATCCAAAAGCCTAAGTCAAAATTGTCACATCAACTAATCTCTCTTTAAATTAATCAAATCCCGATTAATCCTAATCTTAATCCATCAAATCCTCTAGCTTTTGCCACTTGCTCATGAAAATAACTTTAATTGATTTATTAAATCTCTTTTTTCATTCAAAAAGGCATCAAAGTGGGAATATTCTCCAAGTTTGAATTCTCCCTCCCAAAGGACTTGTCCTCTCCAACAAAGCATTAAAGTCTCTTACATGTCCTTTTCTTGAGCCATGTGGTATTAACTTCATCTTTCACCTCATCTTTCAAGCCATATTTTGAATTTCAAATTTCCCCCTCTTTGTATATTCTCCAAAATGTGCTTAACCTTCATCCTCTCACATGTTGACAAGTGGCACTTTATCATTGGATCATCTTTAGTCCCACATCCTCCATATCTTTCATTCTTCAATCCTTATCACTTATAAATAGAGGCCTTCTATATTTGTTTGGAGAGCCACAATCAATGTAAAATCATTATGCTCATTTGAGGAGGAGAATTGGAGCCAAATTTATCATCTTCATCCATTCTTCATCCATTTTTATCATTTATTAGCTAGGTTATGCAGGATTTTCTCCAAGGAAGCATCAAATCATCATCAATCTTCATCAAATCATCACCAAGCTTACAAGGGATTGGGAAAGGGTCATTTTCCACATAAAAATGGCACCAATTCCCCCATGGGATTGAGAGTTGGATCATCTAAATAAGATTTAATAGCTTCTTTCATTGTGTTCTTCATTTATTTCTTATTTTGATGTTTCTAATGAATTGCATGGGGAATCTTAGTTCTAACTTCCATATTGATCTAACATTTTGTTGTTTCTTGTGTTTGTGTAGGTCTAGGATTGGAGTTCACATTTTGGCACTAGAGGGAGACAAAATCTCAAGTTCTTAACACGTTTTTTGAAAAAATTCTATGTTTTTTTCTATTTTTTGTGTATATATAGGAAACTGCGCCGCTATCAGTTCAATGACTCCATACAGTCACGCTGACTAGTCTAGCGATGCCATACAATGACGAAACAAACTTCAAAGTCCACCAATGTGTCTTCCCGCCTAAAAATTCAAAATTTCAAACTCCGATGTTGGGCTATTGTTTTGATGTTGAGTTTTCAAATTTACAAAATGTGTTGTTGAGAGTTCAATAGTGTCACAATCGCGCTCTCTATGCCTACTGCAGAGCACTACTATCATTCATAGCGGCACCATTTAGCACCGCTAATGTATTTAAACTATGACGCATATGCAGGTTGCACCACTGGGTGGGGTAAAAATTTGATTTCAAGTTATTTCAACATGTGTTTATTTGCTTTTGACCATTTTGAGCTATTGAACTATTTTTTTGCCTCTATTTTTCTTGGTAGAAGCAAGGAAGGAGCAAGGATAAGTTTGAAGTATAAACATCATTTATCCATTGTATCTAGTGTCTTTAGACACTTTTGGAAGCAATTATAATTCCAAGTCTAAGGATTTTACCCCTTCAAGCTTTTAGGACTCGATAGATTTCAATTTTGGTTTAAAACAAACAAGACAAAAGGTTTAAAAAGAACTTTAGGAAAACTTACTAGATTTTTTTTAAGGTTAACAATTGAATAATCAAATCTCACACTTCCTTTGGTGCTTTAAAAAGAATCAAATCATTTGCTTCGATGATTTAAACTAAACATGTGCATCTTTGTTTTGTAATCACTTACCCAAAATAATATCATCTAAAAGACTTATGTGCTTCTCTCGCACCTCACAACAATCTTGAGAATCAAAAGGCTTTTGGTGATATTGTGTTGTGTACATGACTTCCTCCACATTTCGATTTGGGTTTAACATTGACAAATCTCGTGAGTGTGAGTTGAACATATTGTGTGTGTTCTCTCTTTGTTTCTCAACAAAGATTTGATCAAACTACGGATATGTTTGCTCACTTTTGTTTATCTTAGAGGGCCTGCCTTGTGGGAAAAAGTAATCACCCAAGGGAATGACCCAACCGGGAACACACTAAATCCAAGTGACTTCCAACCGGTATATAAGTGTGGGTACTTGAGGAAATGCAAGTATCACGAGGATTATTCCAACGAGAAGGGCAGCAATGGTCTCTCATTGCATGGATGGTCCCCCATGAACGGAATTCCCACATTAAAACCCTTGTTTAGAAAAGGCCAAAATCCTTGATCTATTTGTTGGTACAAGAACGGTCGTTCTGAAGCCATCCCATGTTTTTATGGCTCAATAGAGATGAGAAGTATGACATGGGAGTTTCATAGGTACTAATGCTTGGATGACCCAAGAAATGAGTGCACTGTAAGGGGGAGCATGTGTGGTCAATCATCTAATCATCCACTAAGAGTAAGTGTAGTTATATTTTATCCAAGTGGGAACTCAACAAATATTTTCTTTCATATACATAGGTTTGTGCATGTTCTTGGAAACAAAACACTTTGCTTGATCATAAACATTGCAAAAACAAACATTCAACATTATCATCAAACTTCAAACCCTTTAGGAAGAAAATACCTTTGACAAAATTTGAGTGGTATTGCTTTCCCTAGGGATTCTATCCTTAGAGGTTTCTAAACATTTGAATTTATATCTCAATTTGTGCACTAAAGTCAACAATAGGAAATTTTTTCCTTGATTTCCTTGATTTACACATAATACACATTGTGGGATGAAAAGAAGTTAAGACATTAGACATTTAGTTTGAAAAAAACCTAAGCAAGAATTGTTTGTGGTAAAAAGAAGCTATTAAGCAAAGACTAAAGAACAATTGAACCCCACACATGTGTTCTTACAAATGATTTCCCGAAAGATCAAAGTTCAAAAACCAAAATCCAAAGGTCTCAGTCAAAAAGATCGCAAGAAAAGGTTGTCTATGCTCTACGAATTGAGAGAAAGATTGACCTTCAAATTTTATAGAAGAGATTCAAGAAACAACCCCAATTTGTATTCATTTTATTATTGTTAGAATTTGAGACTTTTTCAACAATTTGAGCATCGTGTATGAGAAGTGAAGCATGTTCTTCAAAACTGGGGTCTTATAAAAAAAGAGTCTTTTTAGGTACACATAGGATCAAAATAAAAATCTTCATCCATCCTTCAAACATCAAACCAAAATCACCTCACCAACAACTCTTGAAAATTTTGAAACCATCCTTTATTCTAGACTTTTTGGAAAATCCATGAATCAAACATCAAAACATTTTTTTTGGCTAGGTATATGTAAATGTATCATTCTCCATATGCTTAGTTGAATTATCATCAAATCATCTTGTTTGGCTAGGTGTGGGTAGATGCATCCTTCTCCCTACACTTAGTCAAATTACCATCTTGTGAGAAAGTCCATCCCATAGATAACATCCAACATCTTGGGATCTATTTGTTCATTATCCAAAATCAAAAAAATCCAAAACAAAATCAAGGTCAAAATCAAAATCCAAGAATCCAAAAATCCAAAATCAAGATCAAAACAAATCCAAGAATCCAAGAATCCAAAAAGTCCCAAAAGTCTATCATCCCCCTCAAGATCTTCTAAGAGTTTAATCATCCATATCATTCATCTTTCACACATTTCATCATCACACTTTGATCCTTAATCATCCTATAGATTCTCTTTTTGTGCCTAAAGATAGATCAATCCAAAGAATTAGAGATTTATCTCCCACATTCTTGAAAATTGATCCCTATTTTATGGTGCAAACTAGATCACAAAATAAGAATAACATGGTGGAAGTCAACAAAGAAACATCAACTTCGAGTGACTTGAGCCAAACCACTCCCCAAATCAATCCAATTAAGTCAAGAAATCCCCTATCTAATCTTCCTCTATCATCATAAAATCATCAAGAGGAAGGTCAAGTAGAGGATATCACCAATAATACCTTTGGGGTGACACAATATGAGATCATCGAAATGGTCCAAAATCTTGAAAATCATAGAATTGTCAATATCATGATGAAGTTCCATCCCTCACAATATATGCTTGAATTAGCAAAACAAGGGGCTAAACTCCCTTCCGATTACAATGTGAGCACCATTGTGGAACAACCTATTGGAATCATGACCCCAATTTCATCCACATCACCAATTTCATCCACACCTCCATTCCAAAGCATCACTCAAATCATCCCCCAAATCACATCATCCATTGATCCAACTCAACCTATTGTTAACAAGGGGAGCTTATTCCTTAATGAATTACAAACACACCCCCTTATGAACAACCAAGATTTGGATGCAAACACTATCTTGGGTCAATCTATCCCATTGAAATAGCAACACCCATATGTTTCGCTCACCTTCCAAGATCCCAATGACCCATCATCATCTTTTCGTGCAACACCGACAGTTTTGCTCAACACAAAAACCTCTCTCCCCTTGACCTCACAAGGAGAGGGTGGATTATTTAGACCAGGGGACATCTTTGACCCTTCATCATCATCCTCTCCTCAATAGAATGCACCACCTACTTTTCCACCACTTCCACCTTTGACATTAACATCCACACCACCCCTTAGTTTAGGGCTTCCCCCTTTACCAAACATCAATCAAAAAAATCAAAGCAACCCCCCTATCATCAATCAAAGCATCATACCAAATCCTCCCATCTTGCCATCGATATCGAAACAATAGATGACAACTATCCAAGCAACCCAAGTGATCAATACATCTACCACACCATCCACTACACAAATCCCCATTATCAATACAATGGTGCCTCTCATCACCACAACAAACACCATTATGAATCTTCCACCACCACCTCCACCAAACTCAAACACATCAAACCAACATAGCATTGTGTTGCAAGCCGCTCAACAAGCTACCTATCAAAATGAACTTCAACAAGTTCAAAACTAACAAGCCACACAACTAGCCACTTAGCAAGCACAAGCACAACTAGCTGCATAACAAGCACAACAAGCACAACAGAATTCCTAGGCACAAGCTCAAGATTTCTTACAACAACAACAAGCCGCTCAAGCTGCTCATACCGCTCAAGCCGCTCAAACCGCTCAGGCCGCTCAAGCCACACAAGACACACAAGTTGCACAAGCTTCCCAAGTTACACAACAAGCCCAATAATCCCAAGCACAAGTGCAAACATAGGAACAAGCACAGTACCTCACACAACAACAAGCAACCCAACAACAAGTGTACTAGTAAGCACTGAAGCAATACAAAAAGCAACAAGAAGTAGCCCAACTAGCATCCCAACAATAAGCATTGTTGGCACAACAGTAACATCAAGCTCAACAATAGACGTTATTAGAAAAACAACAATAATACCAACAACAAGCGTTGTTGGTATAGCAACTATTACAAGCATACTTTGTGTAGCAAAAGATGCAAGCACTATCCACCAACACACCAACCAATCCACCCATCCCTCCAATGATTGAACCACCACAGAACACCTTCATCCCACCCTCTGATCCTCAAGATGATGTATCAGTACACATGAAATTCCTCTCACAACAAGTGCTCGATCTTCAATCAGGGAAAACCACAAAACCACCAAAAAAATTATGCCCCTACCCATTCGACAGGAGCATTATCATGAAACCCTTCCCAAAGGGATTTGATATCCCAAAATTTGATAAGCATTAGGGGACAGGAAACTCTGAATATCACATTAGGTAGTTCCAAGTGCATTGCATGGAGGTCGCATACAACGAAACTTACCTAATGTGACTATTCCCTTGGAGCTTGGAAGGTCCCACCATTGACTAGTTTTCCCATCTCCCAGGAATCAAAAAGTTCCAGGAAATCGTGGATGCATTTGTACAAACTATGCCTTTAACATAGCTATGGATGTGAGCCTGGAAGAACTATCATCTATGAAACAATCCAAGGGAGAGACATTTGCTTCATTCTTGCAATGATGGCAATCAAAATCCAACAATAGTAAATGGGCCATGCCTAAGGAATAGTAGGTGTGCACCATCATCGCAAATCTTGACGGACTCTTGTCCTTTCATCTCAAAATGTAATGCATCACAACCTATGATTAGTTGACCCGCAAGGTGCTCAATATCGAATGAGTCCTTATATCACAAGGGGGAACACCTTCTTATCAAGAAAACCACCCATCTACTAGCTATAACAACAAGCCTCGCACATGGGAAAAAAATAGAAATGTTACCAACAATGGTATTATTGACACCAAAGTTATCATCAGTTCTCCTCGATAAAACACACAAGCACCTCAACAACCACAAGCCAACAATCAGAACAATCGACAAGCCAACACCATCACACAATAGCCAAACAACCAAAAAATCAACAACGTAGACAATCAAGGTAGACCACCTCATCAAAACAAAAATTCTCCCAAGAGGAAGTACACACCCCTTGGGGAATCAGTTGAATCCATCATGAAGAGACCGATGCAGGAAAAACTCATCACAATTCCCACCTATGATAACTATCAAGAACCCTTGGTAAAACCAATGTGGTACAATGAAAATAACCTTTGTGATTTCCATAGAATCAAGGGACACACAACTGCTAGTTGTATGAGGTTGAAAAACCTAATCCAAAACCTCATTGATGACAAAATCATAAATGTGGAACAACCAGTGGGAGATCAAAATCTCAATATTTACACGAATCTGATGCCTAATCACAACAACAAGGGGAACAATAACAATGATAAGGGAAAGGGTGCATTCAAAAGTGTGAATCATGTATACGACCATGTCATCGCATCCCTAGATGACTATTGCACAGTTATCACCATCAAAGGAGCCCAAGATGATTGTGGAGTCACCTCAAGAGGTGGAAAAGTTACCATCACAAGATCATCTCAGCCTCCTAGAGCACCCACTTCCAACCCAAGATCCATTCCTAGTGGCTACAATGTCCTTGACTAGTTGAAGAGAACCCCAGCTCAGATCTCCATCATGGAGTTACTGAAGATTTCACTAGCCTACAGAAAGATCCTAGAAGAATCCTTGGCATCATCTATTGTCCCCACTGATCTTGATGTAGAAAAATTCTAAGCTATGGTCGCACACCTCACTACACCTCACCTCTTAACTTTCTTAGATAAATATCTTCCAACGCAACCATCTCACAATCGTTCGCTTCATTTGGAGGCTTACATCCATAAAAAAAAAGTCAAAAGAGTCTTGGTGGATGGAGATGCAGGGTTGAACATATGCACCCTTAAATTAATAAAAACCTTGGGCTTCTCTGAAGATGTTGTGTAAAAATGAAAAGTAATAACTATCAGAGCCTACAATGATCAAGAAAGAGTGTCTCAGGGCACTATGTAACTCCCTATTCAAGTAGGGTCGGCCATCATGGAAACAACTTGTCAAGTTCTCGACCTGGAATTGCCTTATAATATCCTCCTGGGGTGTCCTTGGATTCATGAGATGCAAGTTGTAGCTTCCACCTTCCACCAGTGTGTAAATTTTCCATACCAAGGCCAAGAGGTCACTGTCCATGGGGACCCTGATCCCTTTTACTTTTGCAAAAATCTAGAAGTAATAATTACAAAATCCCCAAGTTCCCAAGAATGATGAGGGCCCCTCAACTCCATACATAGACCCAGCTACTCTCGCCTCCACTTCTGTGAAAGAGACACCGAGTATCCCTTCCATATCCAATATCAAGGCCATTATTTGGGACAATGGTTGTGGGGATTATGTAATTCTGAAAAATGCTTTTGTAGTGGGAGAGTTACCACAATCTCCTAGGTCATGAGGACAACCACAATCAAATAATGCTTCCTCATCTCAAACCTTCACAATAGGCTCCTCTAGCTTTAGAAGTTGGGGAGACCTAGGTCAAGAAAAAATAGAAGAGGATCCATCAAACCTTCTATACCAAGACAACAGACCAACAATTGACCTACCTATGGATGATAGTAGTAAAGGCTTACAAATGATGCTCACCATGGGCTATGATAGAAACCAGAGGCTTGGATAGAATGAAAATGGACTTTTAGTACACATCATTCCTAAGATGTGAATGAGAAATATTGGCCTTGTATGTACCCCTCTGAGTATAACCGTACATGGCAGGGGTCCCCCAGTTAAAGCAGTCAAGACTCCCCCACAACTAATAGTAGTCAAACTTTGCTTACCCATATCTATAGAACAAGTCATTGACAACTTCACATTTGACATAACTAACGTCTATAGTAGTAGTGATGATGAGGAAGATGCCATAACTGATCTACCTATGCTTTTCGAGGATACCTCTCTCCTCATGATTAGTACCTTGTCATTTGATCCAACCAGTCAAACCCATTAAATAAACCTAGTCTACCCCTAGCTCATCGATTACAACCAACGAGGACCATTGGTTCTAGAAACTTTCAAAAATAATGAGGCACTCTCAAAATTCATGGGACTACAAGATAGTGCCATACGGATATCATAAGGTCAGGTTTGACATCATACTGGACACACAAGCCTATTATGGGGAAATGATTGAATCCTTTAGTCACAAAAGCAAAAATTTGAGAATAATCTCAAGGTCTTTGAGTCAAAACCACACTATGGCACTCTCTGACCAAAAAAAAAGTAAAAATAAAGGATGTATCCAATGGTGAAAACCTCTCTAAGGTGCCTGAGTATGAAGGATTCAATCTTCCTCTCAGTGCTCTACATTAGGAAAAGTGAGCAGTTCTAGCCAAGAAGTGCAACCTAGTTAACTTGGGAATAGAGGAAACCCCGCATATCACATTTTATGTTGAATCATTGATGATAGAAGAATAAGATCTCCTAGCTTCTTCCTTAAGGGAGAGAAAGGTCAACTTTGCATGGACCTATGTCGACATGCCCAGGCTTGATCCAGAGATTGTGGTCCACCATCTAGCAGTTTACCCTGAAGCAAAGTCTATCAAACAAAATCTCAAAAAAATGCATCCCTAGATAGCCTTGTTAGTTAAAATGGAATTAAAGAAGTTACTTGATGTAGGATTCATATGGCCGATCAACTACCAGAGTGGGTATCAAACTTGGTACTTGTTTCAAAGCCCACTGGGGCCATCTATATCTACATAGATTTTAGGGACCTAAACAAGGCATGTCCCAAGGATGACTTCCCACTTCCCAACATTGATATGATTGTAGATATGACCATGGGACATGAGATTCTTTCATTGATGGATGGATTTTCCGGGTATAACCAAATCATGATAGCCAAAGAGGACCAACACAAAATGACTTTTACTTGTACATGGGGGAAATATTGCTAGAACATGATGCCATTTGGCTTAAAGAACGTTGGAGCAACATATCAAAGGGCCATGACCTTGATCTTTCATGACATGATCCATAAGACTATGGAGGATTATGTCGATGACATATTGGAAAAATCTAGAAAGAGAAGGGACCACATAGCAGCATTAAGTGCCATCTTCGACAGACTTGAGGAATACAAGGTTCGTCTTAATCCAAAAAAGTGCATCTTTTACGTACAGTCAAGAAATTTGTTGGGATATATTGTGTCCATGAGAGGAATTGAAATAGATCCCGCTAAAGTAAAAGAAATCCTGGAGATGGAGGCACCTAAGACTTTGAAGCAGCTAAGAGGCCTACAAGGCAGGCCTCAGTCAATCCACCGGTTCATAGCCCAATTAGCAGACAAATCAATCCCATATTCTCACCTACTCCACAAGGGGGTATTGTACAAGTGGGACAAGAATTGTGATCAGGCCTTCAACAAGATTAAAGAGTATTTGCTCACACCTCTAGTACTTATGCTGCCAATCCCAGGAAAGCCTCTAATCCTCTACATATCAGCAATAGCGGTAGTTGTTGATGCTCTCCTAGCTTAGCACGATGAAAATGAAACAAAGAGGGATATATACTACATTAGTTGAACCATGGTAGGGCATGAATTAAATTATTCCTTCATCGAAAAGGCTTGTCTCGCAGTGGTGTTTTCCTCATATAAGTTCAGGCATTACATTTTAAGACATAAAATTAAACTCAATGCCAAGATCGACCCACTCAAGTACCTACTCTCTAAAGAAATGCTCATAGGAAGGATGGCCAAGTAGGTCATGATCCTATCAGAATACGATATCGAGTATGTAGAGCAAAAAGCCATCAAAGGACAAGCTATTGTAGACCAACTGGTCGAAGCACCAATGTATTCAGAGAATCCACTAATTTTAGAATTTCCCGATGAATCCATCTTCAACTTCAGCATAGCAAACCATTGGAAGTTTTACTCTGATGGTTCCTACACACAGCATGGATCAAGAACCAGGGTCTTCTTCATTACTCCATAGGGAGACTGCATACCAAGATCCTACAAGTTGGCATTTCCCTGCAAAAACAATATCACAAAATATGAGGCTATAACCAAAGGGCTCAAAATAGTAGTGCAGTGGCATATCATGGCTCTCAAGGTATATGGGGATTCAAAACTCATAATCAACCGAGTGAATGATGAGTATCAGACTAAGTACGACAAGCTAAATCCATACAAGAAATTGGTAGAAATTCTTAAGAAGTCCTTCATTGAGATCACATTCGAGCAAATACCTAGAGCAAACAACAGAGCAACAGACACCATGGCAACAATTGGTTCCCTATTGGACATCCCTCGCAGTGTCCCAAAGCATGAATTCCTAGTAGAGCAGCTTCTTGTGCCTTCATTCGAGGTACTAGAGTCTAAATTTTTGTGTGAAATTGTTGGTCCTGGTGATCCTTAGTACCATGATATATACACTTATCTGAGAATAGAAGTCCTCCCAGCCGACATAACCTCAAACCTTAAGAAAACATTTGTCAAGAAAGCATCTGGTTTCTTCATCCTAGGAGATACCCTTTATCGAAGAAGCATTGGAGGAACCCTGTTACATTGCCTAAATGTTGAAGAGGCCTTGACTACTTTAACTGAGGTACATAATGGTATTTGTGGTTCACACTCGAGCGAAATGACCTTCGCTAAGAAATTGTTGACGATGGGGTACTATTGGCCTACTATGGAAAGAGAAGCACATGACTATGTTAGAAGGTTTCTACAATGTTAGCAATATGGGGACCTCATCCATGCACCAACTCAAGATCTCCATCCGATTGTCACATCATGGCCCTTTTCATAGTGGGGGCTTGATCATTGGAAAAATCACCCCCACCTCATCCAATGGCCACAAGTTTATCATTACCACCACTGAGTATTTCACCAAGTGGGCAGAAGCCATCCCCATGGTATACATCACTGGAAAGAAGATATCAAAGTTCATCCTGAACTACTTAATTTTCTGTTATGGTGTTCCTCAAGCCATTATCTCAAATAATGGGACACCTTTCAAGAATCAAGATTTCCATGACCTTTTCCAAAAATTCAACATCCAACATCGCTTTAACACTCTGTACTATCCCCAAGGCAATGGCCAAGTAGAAGCCACCAACAAAACCATTCTAAAAATCCTCAAGAAAACAATAAATGACGTAGGTCATGACTTGAATCTGCAGCTAAATATCATCCTATGGGCCTATCGAACCAACATCCACACACCAATATGTGTCACCCCATTTTCCCTTGTCTACAAATCAGAATCCATACTCCCCATCAAGATTGAGCTCCCATCACTGAGAATATCACTGTAGAACCTCATCATGGATGAAGAATACTAGGTATCAAGATTTAATGAGTTGGAGTTACTAGATGAGTGGTGTATGGATACCTTAAATCATTTGCAAGTCTATCAAAACTGACTCAAACAGAGCTATAACAACAAAATCAGGAGTCAAACATTCCAAGTTGGAGAGCTAGTGCTGAAGGAAAATCAGAAGAACGTTCCTAATCCAGATAGCAAGGGTAAGTTCGAACCCAATTGGTCGGGACCCTTTGTCATCACAACAAGCTACAAGTTAGGGGCATATCAGCTTTCAACTCCAAAGGGCAAGCCTCTATAGGAGCCCATGAATAGTTCTCACCTCAAAAAGTTCTATGCCTAAACCTTCTAGGTGTAAAACCAAAAAAAAAAAAAAAATAGAAAATGTCCTAAAAGAATGGTCGCCTCGATGAGAACATGGAAATTAGGCATCTTCATGATGACAACAAAATCAAAAAATACAAAAAAATCCAAAAAAAATAGAAAAGGGATTAAAAATAGTAAAGAGAAAAAAATCATCCTCTAGTGAAAACCACTTTGGTGGTGCTTTGGGCAAGTACCTTGGTGAAAACCTGGAAAATAGGTGCCTTGTTTAAATAAGCACTTTCCATCCACTAGGATCTCCATGGCTTGTTCTGCATCATCCATCCTTTACACTTTCATCATCCATTGCATCCCATATCTCCATCCATCATCCACATCTGCATCATAGCTTGGTCATGTGTTCGTGTCATGATCCCTCCTAGTACTACTTGGCCCATCCTCAAGGTTAGTTTGTCCTGCCTTCATTGGAGTAGTCTATTGCATCATGCAAGGGGCATGTTCTTGCATCGGATCAAATTCATGTAAATTCTTGAAGTCTTCCTAAAAATTAAAAAATCCAAAAACATTCATAAAATCAAAAAATCTAAAAACATTCATAAAATCCAAAAATCCAAAAACATTCATAAGATTAGAAAATCCAAAAACATTCAAAACATATCAAAATCCAAAAATAGGTCAAAAGGTCAGTCAAAAACATATTTGTATTGTCAAACTACATCATCTCCGAGCTTTGAACGTAGGCAAGGTTGATCTTTGATCATCCCCCGAGACACTTAGGTCAATCCCTTAGGAGTCTGTCATAATAAACTAGCAATCCATTTGTTCATATCTCATCAATAATCGGGTTTGTGTCGGTCGAACTACGTGGTCTTTGCATGTATAATGTAGGCAAGACTAATCTATTGATCAGCCCCCGAGGCCCTTAAGATAGGTATTTAGGTTAGGTCCTTGGGAAAAATCTCGAAAAACCCCAAAACATTTAAAATTTTAAAAATCAAAACATTTGCAAAATCTTGAAAATACCAAAAACAACCTCAAAACATTTTAAAACATCAAAAACATCCAAATATTTGAAAAAATCAATCTATCTCATCTCTCTTTCACCCGCAATAAACATCCACTCATAATAAATCCATCGTCATCTTCAACCTTTGGTGAAACAGTCGAAAACAAGTCTAGTAGGTCAAAAGTGAAAACTCAAACATCAAAGTCTCAAGTCTAGGTCAGTAAGTAAACAAGTTGGTTAACTCTTTGTATCAATATCTTCTCATCCAATCAATCCCAAATCAATCATCTAATATCGTCATGTCCTAGGATGCGTCCTTCATACAATGGACATCAACATCAGGCATCACCGTAGTTTAGTCTTGGCTAGCAGTATGAAGAACATTAGCTTGTTTGTTTACTTTATCTTTGTCTTTTCATTTATCTCATTTCCTCATTCCAATGACCTCTCAATGATGTCTAAACAAAAAAAATTAGAGAGAAAGGAATGGGGCAATGATCATTATCTTTTGTTTGTTGTGCTTGTTGGACGTTCTTGTAAAATAACCTTGGAAAATACTTGCTTTGTTAGGTGCATCCTAACAAAGTTTCCATATGTTAGGTGTGAACAAGAATAATCCTATCTGTTTTTCGAGTCAAAGTCCATCTCACTAGATACAATGCCATCTTGGCTGTCTATACCTTGATGCATCATATCTATGTGTGTTATCAAACATAAGGTAAATAGCCTTTTTAAAATCCCAACTCCTTGGTAAGAAAAATCATCATGATCATCATCATCGTCTCTAATACAGTCTTGTAAATCATGGACTTGTTGGATCCTCTTGTCATCATCTCTTATTCCATCTTATTCTTCTTTTCTTTACTAACATTTCTTTCCAAGTATCAAATGTATGTAATATATCAAAGTATACATGAGGCTACCCATGGCCAATGACTGTTTATGCATCATCAAGTCTGTCTACATCAAACATTCAAGTTGAACTAAACTTGAACCTCTTTGTTGAGAGATCAACCCTCAAATCAAACTTTTCGCCCGATCTCTCGAGGGGGAAGTATACCAACATAATTCATTCACTAGGGCAACAGAGGGACATCTGTAAAAAATCAAAGAACTTTTGAAATTTGACCACAGAAAGATTATTCTTTGAACCAATGCAGCAGGTGCATTTCTTCAAAGAGGGGAAAAATGTAGACACATAAAATGTACATTCACATGATCCTAATTTTACTAAGACCAGTTCATCCTGAATCATCTCTCTACTAATCATTTAATTAAATAATCTTTATTTAATTAAATTCAGCACATTTCATCTCTTAATTAAATAAATCAATTTTATTTGATTAAATCATCATCTCCTATTGATTAAATAAATCATTTTTATTTAATTAATCCTATAGTCCCTCTTTTAATTAAATAATTTAATTTATTTAATTAATCTCTAAAATTATTTCATTAAATTAAATAAATTAACCTTTATTTTATTTAATCTAACACCATCTTTAATTAAATAAATCAAAATCTTTATTTAATTAAGTCTAAATCATATTCCTCTCATTTTGATTTAAAATAACCCAAAATCCTAAGTCAAAAGGGTCACATCAACTAATCTCTCTTTAAATTAACCAAATCCTAATTAATCATAATCTTAATCCATCAAATCCTCTAGCTTTTGCCACTTGCTCATGAAAATCATTTTAATTAATTTATTAAATCTCCTTTTTCATTCAAAAAGGCATCAAAGTGGGAATATTCTCCAAGTTTGAATTCTCCCTCCCAAAGGACTTGTCCTCTCCAACAAAGCATTAAAGTCTCTTACATGTCCTTTTCTTGAGCCATGTGGTATTAACTTTATCTTTCACCTGATCTTTCAAGCCATCTTTTGAATTTCAAATTTCCCCCTCTTTGCACATTCTCTAAAATGTGTTCAACCTTCATCCTCTCACATGTTGACAAGTGGCGCTTTATCATTGGATCATCTTTAGTCCCACATCCATATCTTTCATTCTTCAATCCTTATCACTTATAAATAGAGGCCTTCTATATTTGTTTGGAGAGCCACAATCAATGTAAAATCATTATGCTCATTTGAGGAGGAGAATTGGAGCCAAATTTATCATCTTCATCCATTCTTCATCCATTTTTATCATTTCTTAGCTAGGTTATGCAGGATTTTCTCCAAGGAAGCATCAAATCATCATCAATCTTCATCAAATCATCACCAAGCTTACAAGGGATTGGGAAAGGGCCATTTTCTACATCAAAATGGCACCAATTCCCCCATGGGATTGAGAGTTGGATCATCTAAATAGGATTTAATAGCTTCTTTCATTGTGTTCTTCATTTATTTCTTATTTTGATGTTTCTAATGAATTGCATGGGAATCTTAGTTCTAACTTTCATATTGATCTAACATTGTGTTTATTTCTTGTGTTTGTGCAGGTCTAGGATTGGGGTTCACAGTATGGTGGCAAGACTTCAAGTTGCTCTAAAAGAGTCTCATGTCAATAGAATGAAAAGAATTTTTAGATATATCAAAAGTACAGTTGATTATGGACTATGATATCCCAAGAGTAGAGAGTTCACTTTAATTGCATATATTGATGTTGATTGGGCCGGTAGTGTACATGATATGAAAATCACTAGTGGTGGTGCATTTTTGGGTTAGTGCAAGATCATGGGGGTCCAAACTAGGCCCTTAAGTGGTAATGAAAATTCAAAAAAGCAGAGTTAGGAAACTTGACATAAAAATTTGAGTATGTTATTAACATAATTTGAAAAATATATAACAACAAAATTTGTAGCAAATTGAATGTAGTTTCTAAGTTACTATTCCTTTTTTGGAAAAAAAAAGTAAATCTATTTGTTGAAAATTTGAAATTTCAATGCAATAGTACTAAATCTTTAGGAAAACATAAAAAGCAAGTGGATGTTTGACCAACCTAAGTACAAGAAAAAAATAGCATATTTTTTTGAAACTTTCAATATAAGTAGAGGACAGATGTCCAAATGTGTTGTGTTTTTTTTTATATTTTTTTTCAAGTAAATAATTAGTTATGAAATTTTTATTTAAATTTAAAAAAAATATTAAAACGTGTTTTTCTGACCACCATAACTTGGTCAAAAATTTATGATTTTTTTTTCCTATACTATGAGAAGCATAGAATGTGATGTATCTTTTGGATTCAAAATATATGAAATCGTTTAAGGATTATAGATGTTTTTCAATCAACCTATCAATCGGGACTTTAGTCAAAATGTATGTAGAAAATTAATAATAATTATCTATTTAATTCCAAATAAGGCTATCTTATATTTTTGGAAAGCTGATGAATTTTTCAATAAACCCTTTTCATTTCATCAAAGTTAGATAAAAAAAAGTCATCAGCCACTTTTTTGTCATATCAGTGCCAGTTTTTGGACCCCCATGATCCTGCACTCACCCTTTTCTTGGGTGACAAAATTATGTCCTAGATGAAAAAAATAAGAATCATTCACCTTATCTACAGTAGAAGAAAATTATGTAGCCACAACAACATATTGTACTTTGGTACTATGGATGAAACAATCAATCAAGGACATCAAAATTGAGTACAATAAACCTATATCTATTCTTTGTGATAATTCAAGTGCAATAAAAATCTCAAAGATTCCAGTGATGTACTCTTGGACAAAGTATATTTCAATGAAGTATCACTTCATTAAAGAGAAGGTTGTAGACAAATAATTTCACATAGAATATGTTTCCACCAAAGAACAAGTTGTTGACATATTCACAAATCCTTTTCCCAAGGACCAATTTGAATATTTGAGGTAGAAATTGAGAGTAATTTTCTCCCACATCATATCACTAAATTTTAGTTATAAGGTAGTTGTCTAGGGGGAGCTTCATTGTTAGTTTATTCATCCTTGGGTATATAGGAAAAATCAAGTTAGGTAAACTTGGTTTTACGAATTTATAAGGACATGATGGTTGCAGGTTTATGAATCTTTTCTTTCTCTTTGGATTTCTTGTCAAAGGGGGAGAATACTCATAGGGGGAGTGAGTATATTAGTCCTGTGGCTGACCCTTTGTCATTGATGTCAAAGGGAGGAAAATGATAAAATTCTCATGAATTTGAGTAAGGGGGAGTTGTTATGTTTGAGCACTCATGATATATTCAATTTTAATTGGTAATACAGTAGTGAATTGGTTCAATCGTTATAGAGCATAAATTCACCCATTTGTGTGAGCAATTGGTTTTTCCATCAATGACAAAGGGGGGGATTGTTGGAATAATGTTGTCATTTATGTCAAAAGGGGATGTCTATGTGATATCATGCATGGGATATTGTTGGCATGATCAATGGATCAGATTCTAGAAGTTCAAAGAAATGTTGCAAGATTGTCATGAAATGTTGTCATGACATTGCAGAGACTGCATCCAGGGGTTAGATGAGTAAACTAAGGCCATCTCAAGGTTGTGGGTTTTTCAAGAGGATTCGATTGGTGTGGTTAACATGATCAAAGAGGAAGTAATAAGATAAAAAAAAGATCTAATTATGCCTTATGGTTCAATTAGGGTTTGGCAGATAAACCCTAGGTCTAACAGTCATGACGATCATCACAAATTTTATTTTGAGTTGTCTATTTGTAGGTGGTTACAGGTTTCTAAAGTTATCACTTAATCTATCGAGTTCATTAAGCAATCAATTCCCTTTCCTATAATTACCAACCTAGAAAGTATTTATGACTATAATATATCCTAAGTCATGCACACAATATTTTTCCTTAGCTTGATTGACGACTATGATTAAGTCTTAGAGATTGATGGCCTCCCCACCATCCCACTGAGATGTGGTGGGTCCCCATATAGCCCAGCAGTATAGAGGGCTTGTGACATGTTTCAGGTGGTACCATATAAAGTATGAAGCTATGGAAGCAAATGATGATGTGTGAAGACATATGGTGATTATTGATTGCTTGATATGACAATTCACATCGGTGTTGTGAATTGTACTACATTGTCAAAGATGAAAAGTGGTGTTAGCCCACCAGCCTACTGAAAAATGGAGGGAATATGTCTTTGGCTCATAGGATAAAGAGCTTGTGACGTGTGTCTCGGTGGACCCCGCGCTATGTAAGTTGCATATGATGGAGATCGACGATGATGATTAAACATATATTTAATCCAACAGCCACATTTTAAAGTTGAGCGATAAATATGGATAATGGATTATGGCACAAAGAATATAGATTGATCATCTGAAGTCAAATATGAAGATTCTTAACAACTATTTCTATGTGAACAAGGGTTTCACATGTGATGATGACACTGGAAAGAATTTAATTGGTCTAACTATACCAACAACCAATATAATTAAAGATTTAATGTGTTGAATGACAACATAGACTGCGACAATGATTGAGATCAAAACCAGATCAAGAAAATGAGGGAATGCATTTAATGCATGTATCACTTTTTTGGGTTATATAGGTTTTCATACTTATAAAATTCACTAAATGTGTACATCAAGGTGTGTGTGTGTGGCTCAAAGAAGGAGTAGCTTGCTAAAGAGGATACCAAAGAAACCCTAACATAAGATCTAAACTGTATGTGAAAATCTTGAAGTAATTGAGGAAAAATACTGTGAGTTATAAAAAAGTAGAAATCAGATTGTGAGAAGTTGTAGAAACTGGGTGAATCTACAAGTAGTGCATATTGCTAAGAGTATTTTAAGCTTCTTGACGTAAACATAGAATGCACTAAAAGGATAAGGGTGTAACAGTGTTGTGTAGTGTATCAGTGAGCTCTGAGGTGGATAGAGAATGCAATAAAAAGAAAGGGAGAGAACTATAGAGTGTGGGCATGGTCTTCTAAGGCAGATTGAGAATACACTAATAGATAAAAGAAGGTGCAAAGCATAATAGAGTAGGTGTAGGACATAGAAATGAGTTTTAGAGGTAGCAACAAGGAATAGAGCAGTTGCAAATTGAGTTGCAACATTTGAATTGTGTTCAAATGAACAAATTGTAAAAATTTGCATTGTAAATCTAATTTGTGGGCACCATTAGGTATCTAGGTAGGTGCTCAAATTAGGGAGTTGGTTCTTCCTTAGAGTAGGTCCTCCTAAAAAAGGATTGGTTTCTCTTTAGGGTTGGTTCCCTTAAATCTTGTATTAGAACATTTGATTGTGAGTCTGGAATAGGATAGTAGATCCTAGCAACATTTCTCAGTGTGGTTTTTCCCATCTTGGGTTTTCCACATATAACTTGTGTTATGTGCTATTGGATGTGCATGTTTATCTTTCTGCATATATTGTTTGCATCTACTCTAAAAGGGTTTAAAAGGAGTCAATTTACTAAGTCTATTTAGGGCTAGATTTTAAGTGATCTATTGATTCACCCCCCTCTTAGTATATCATTGTGCTCCAACAAAAACAATTAGAATCACTTAGTTTTTGGTGAGGCTTTTAGAAAAATTTGTACCTAGAATCATTAAGTTAAACTTTCAAAAAATTGTCAACAAAAAAATCATTTGAGTACTCAACAAGTTAGCAAGGTATGAATGTGATTATATTTATGTATTAGTGACATATATTGTGATTTATATTTGAACCTATATGCCTTATTCTGTTTCATATTTACATTAGTTTATGAGTTGATAGTAAATTACTTTATTGGTTCAACCTTATTGGTTGATTTAATGCCCAACTGTCATTTAGTTAATTACATAGTCTAAAATTATGTTGAAATAAAAGGTTAAAATTAAGTTTTGATTATGATATGATGCAATCACAAGATATATGTGTGCCTATCTTGATCCCATAGTCTTGTTAGTTATTATTATGCAGCTTTGGCTATTGTATTGTATTGTGCAAATATGCTCGATGTGTGTATTGAGTGTGCAAACACATGTTAGACCAATGAGGATTAATTTAGAAATAGTCAATTTTTGTATGTTTTCTCATGTTATCCATCTTATTCGATTTTGAATGAAAGAATGTACCTTTTTAACTAGTAAACCAATCATCCAAATTTCTTGGAATTCTAGATTCCCCAATTGTGTGAAACCCATAAAGTTGTTTTCCTTTGTGTGTGTTGAGCTTAGGGTGATCCCACAATAGTGTATTACACGTTTTGGCCAAACTTGACATTGAACTATTTTTTTTTTTAACTAAATCTTCACTTTCGGGCACCTATAGCTACTAAGCCATGAGGAATTTGAAGATGATGCAAACTAGTGATTTGTGACATTTTATCTGTAGATTATAAATATATATTTTTATTTTTATTTTGAATCATTTTGCATTTATTTTTCCATCTCCTTTAGAAACTAGTTTTTAATAGTAAACGCCATTTTTAAGAGTGGTGTTCACTATATACAACACAACTTTTTTTTTTTCTATGAAGGATAAAAAAAAAAAAATCAAATTTAGATTTGTAACTATGATATCTAGCATGTTCATTTGGTTTCATAGTGTTTTATTGAATATTTTTCTTAATTAAGTTTTGAAGTTAAACCAATTACAATTTAGACATAGGTGGACCGTATACAACATAAATTTTTGTATGTAGGGTATGTACAGGATCATGATGGGCCAAAAAGTGGCAATATGATGGGTATGTGTAGGGTATGTGGCTAACAACTTTTTTTTTAAAAATTGATGAAATGAAAAGGGTTTTTAAAGGATATTCTCAACTTTCCACCAATATAAATTATGCTTTACTTTGAATTTAATAAATAATTATTATTAATTTTCTATTTGAATTAGGACTAAAGTCCTAATTGATAGGTTGATTGAAAAACATCTATAGATTTCAAATGGTATCACATTTTTGAATCCAAAACACATCAAATTCTATGCTTCGCATACTATAAGATTAAAAAAAAAAATGAATTTCATGAAGTTTTGACCAAGTTAAAGTGGTTAGACATACGAGTTTTTATATTTTTTAAATTTGTAATAAAAAATTCATAATTAATTATTTACTTAGAAAAAAATTACAAAAAAATATACATCACATCAATACATGAGTCCTCTACTTACATCTAAAATCTTATAAAAAATATTATCATTTTATTGTGGTTAGGGTGGTCAACAAACACCTACTTATTTTTTCCCCGAAATTTAAGTACTACTTGCATTGAAATTTCAAATTTTTACCAAATAGATTTTTTTAAAAATAAATAAACCTAGTAGTTTAGAAACTAAATTAAATTTTCTATAGATTCTATTCTTACATATTTTTGAAATAATATAGATAACTTATTCAATTTTTTACGTCAAGCTAACTCGATTTTTCTAAATTTTTCGCCACTTAAGGGCATGTTTTTTCCATGATGATCTTGCACATACCCTATATTGAAATTCTTTTTTTTTGTTGGATCAAGGACATAAATACCTAGCATGAACATATTTTTTAGAATTTTTTGATAATCTACTATTTTGCCACATGTGTAGAACAAAGAGCTTGATTTTGATAAAAACCCTATGTTTAATTAAACTAAAAAAATACATAATAAAACCAAAATATATTATAATTAAATTTTATGGATAGCTCATTTCAAGGACTACCATCATCTAGTTGGGTCTGTGAAGTTGATTTCATTTTCATCTTCAACCCAAGCTCATAAAGGAAAAAATTTGCAAAAAATTGCAACAGGAGGGGGAGAAGGGCAAAAAAGGGGGTTCAAGTGAACCCCACTAGACCCCTTCAAGCAAAGGGGGGTTTTCTAGGAAGGGGATTTTCTTGAACCCCCATTTTTTTCCATTTTCTATTTATTTCATAAGAAAAAACCCGCAAAAAGATGTTCAAGCGAACCCCTAAAAACCTGAAATTTTTTTTGGAGCGTTTTTACAAATTTTCTTCGTGAAGGGAATTATAAACCACTATTGTGGGATCACCCCTTAGTGTTATATTGAATTTTAGTTGTTTACATCTGAAAATATTTTAGAATATTTAAAAATTATTAAATGCATTAAAAAATGAAAGTGGGACGTTTGAATTATTCGTGTTATTTATTTTTGCTTAAGAGAATGTCAAAATTTATAAAATAAAGTGAGTGTTATGCACATACTGCTTGGGTATGTTTCCAAGTAATCAAAAGGGAAAAATTTATTGGTTAGCATGATATAAAGACATGATTGAAAGTATATTGCATTGGAAAATGAATATATTACTCCTCTTTGTAAAATAAATTGGCATTGAAATAAAAGAATTTTAAGATGGGGAGAAATGTAAAAGAAATAAAATAGGTTTTAAAATATTAAAATAAAAGGGAATAAAGAGTTGTAGGACCCTTTCATTATGCATTTTGGTTTTGGAAATAAATTGGTAGAAGAGGAATTTGGGCTTTACACTAAAATCCTAGAAGCTTTCTTGACATGAAAGATTGGATTTTGATAAAGATTGCTTGGTGTGAGTGGTTTGGATTTAAGTCTAATAATCTTTCTTTCCAAAGGTATTTTACTTTTTATGGAATTATGATTCCATTATGTGAAGTGCATATACTTATTTTTGGTGTGTTTGTATGAGGGCTAGAGTTAGATTTATGTTTTTTGTTCAATTTTAATTGTAGAAACTTAAACCGCTTCAAAATATTGCAAAATTTCCAAAAAGATTATGTTAATGTGAAATTGGATTCTACTTACTATTTAGAACTAAAGGATAGGCTTAGATTTTTGACTGAATTTAAATTTTGGGTGAAAAGCTTCCAAGACTCCATTAATAGATGTCATGAAGGTTCTACGGCTCATGTGAATAGCATAAACAAATGTGTTTTGTGCTTGTGTGTACGAAATTATGTACATAAGTTTTTATTTTGTTAAGTTAAAATAAACATCCAATGCATTTATTAATGGATAGATCTTTTCTACAACATACATCATTTCAGATAACTAAAAATAACTCTCTCTAGCAAGTGATATGATGGAATTAATATTTTTTTCATTTTGATATTTTTATTTGGTTTTATCTTTTGTCTCATTTACATAGCTCCCTTGAAACTTCCTTGATATTCAATATATTGGTGTGTCTAGAGGAGTACATAATGGGGCATAGTCATTTCTTTTGTCTGATGTTCTTGTTGGATGTTCTTGAAATGTATGCTCTTGGAAAATACTTGCCTTGTGTGTGTAGTGATAATATCGAGTAATAAAATGGTTGGTGCATATAAGGATCTTCATACCTTTTGTGTATTAGTCTACTTACTTCAATGACTTCATTTTCTCACATGATAAAACAAGTTGTCAATATGTCAGGTATGAACAAGGATACTCCTATTTGTTTGTAGAGTCAAAGTCCATTTAATAGATACATCACCTTGGTCCTTCATACCTTGGTGCATTGTGTCTACTTGCTATATCAAAATAAGGGTTTCTCTATATTATTTAGCACAAACTAAAAGCAAAGAAAAATCGTCTATCCTATATCATCACATGTCTATTAAAATATTAGAATAATTATAAATTTATCAATATCAATATCAACATCATCATTCAATTTATTTCCATTCTAATCATTCATTCTTTTATTTCTACCATACTAAAATTTCTATCCACATATAATGACATAAAATTAAATGCATCCACCCTACATCCACAATCCATCACCATAACATAATATCCATCATATATAAGTATCATCATATTATCATATATCATATGGAAATACAAGAAAAGAGAACCAAATATCATCATCAGATATCACATGCATCATGTATCCATATCATGAATCATCCATAACCATCATACAATCATATACTATCATAAGAAATAAATCATGCATACATCATAGGACCATATCATAGCTACATCAAAAAGGTCTACTCATCTCATATATCATCAAAAATAGAAATGTCATGATATAAAATCCGGTACATCAAGTATGTGACATGATATATATACATCAAAAAATTAAATATACATGAGGCTCAAAACCAAATAAATGTATATAAATGTATACTTCAATGATGAAAATATATCAAAATACCATATGTACAAATATTTACCCTAATCTCCTCTGCTCCTCTTTGTTAAGAGGAGGTTGATCAGGTGGTGGTCTCATAACTTGCTATTGTTGTGAGGGTTGATTAATAGAACTGCTACCCTCCAACCTACTTGAACCCCCTATAGTGATGCTTCAAGATGATAACCTAGGCTACCTCTAATCTAGTGGGAAAACCAACTCATAGAGAGTTTGATCGTATATAACCTCCTTCATAAGGAACTCCCTCTCTCACACATATCTACCCACCGCAACCATGGAGCCTTGTACAAACTCAAGCCAAAACCTCTAAACATTCTCTATGTCTCTCTCAAAAAAAGCTATGCCTCTCTTAGCACATTCCTGATCTCACTCAACCATGATCTATGCTACTTATGCCTTTGTTGGTTGTCATTGAGTGCTCTCAAAGTCTCGCTTTGTCGCTCGTGCATCCCTATCATCCAGATCATAGTCTCTCTTAGCTATCTTCTAAATCAACTAAGTGGTAACCTAGTCACTCTATCCTATAGCCATCATTCTCTCTACAAACCTAATATATCTCTACTAAAACCAATTCTAACCTCATGTTGGGATCCCCCCTCTCCCCTCATCTAAACGAGGATACTGCATGGGTGGTTGTTATGGTTTTTGCTAGTCCTTTTGTGGTGGGTATTGTCCATCATGAGACATAGCCTATCTAAACTCAACCTCTACTCTCTATCTCATTCATCGAGCCCTACTAGGCTCTCCCTCAAGCTATCTCTTTTTTCGCATTGGCATGTACTATTAGGTGATGCACCACCAATTATTTAAATCAACTACCATTTAATAGTAAAATCCTCCAAAATATCATGTGAAATCCTCAAAAAACCAAAATCAAATAATACTCAATTTTTGTAAAGGAAAAATCTAGATTTATCTCAGTGAAAAAAATTTGTCGACATAACCCTTGAACCTCTTTTAGGTGCAAGCGCTTCTAATAAATACTCGAGGCATTGTAATGAGTAAAACTTATCATGTTTTTTTATTTTCATTCAACGAAATTAAATCAAGATTTTCTATTAGACATCAAGGAGATTCAAAAATTAGCTAGTGTGATGTATGCATTAGTTTTTAGTCTATTTTCAAGTAATTTTTGTTTGAGAATGCTCCCATGGAAATTTATTTGTTTCAAATTTAGCTAGGAATTCAAACCCATATATTGTTTTAAAAAAATTCATATTTTTCCTAGCATATTGATAACTTAAAATTGGGTTTTGACCATCCTTTTCATATGAAATTTAAACTGATCCTCCATAATAATAACCTCTAAATTAATACTTCAGTGGAGGTGATTAAATTTCTATTCTTTGTAGAAAGACTGGTATTATGTGCTAAACTTATGTTGATAATAAAACTAGCTTAAGGTAAAGAGTAGTTCAAGTATTTGAAGAATATGATGAAAAACTTATGGCACCTGAACACCTTTTGGAGATTATTTAATATATAAATTATATTATTTAAAAAAATTATATAAATTTATATATATTACAATGGTGAACTTTTAATGATGAACTTGTGGCACTAAAATGATGAAATTTCACTGATAAACGATAATTGCAATAGAAAATAGATAAATATTGAGCTACTCCTTAGTTTTTATCCATTAACAATGGCCACAAACCATGTGGAAGGACACAACAAATATTCTTCTATTATCTCAAGTATAAGCAGTGTAACTTCTCCCTCATCTAGATCTTTGTGATACATTAGAACAACCACATTTTTTCCCATTCCAAGAAACTACAATTCCTTAACTAGGGAACATTTACATTGACTATGAACCCCGATATCTAGGATACAATGAACCCTTTTCCGTTTCAAAATTTACTTTTCTAGTTTTGACATGACTCAAAACAAAGGCTTAGTTTTCCATTGCAATTTTCTTGAATCATGACTAGACAAGAATCGGCCAAGGTAATGCATTCTAAGATGCCAAGGATTTTTTGGTCCTTCTGTTTCTTGATTAGCTTATAATATATTTTCAAAAGTGTAGCCTAGTATAGTGAGTACCCTATTGTGGTCTTGGTAATGAAATCATACATTTTTGGAAAGAATGAAAAACCCTAATGCTATGAGAAAAAAAAATATAGCGAGTGTTTTTTCGACATGATGCTAGAGAATCCTTCACAATCTAGAGAAATGCATCCATATGTTATCCTACAATGAGCAATACAAAAGAAAGAAAGTTGTAACAACCTGAACAAATAATCTCAATTTTTCTTCTTATATTTTTTATAAAAATTAAAAATATAATTTATATAAGAACTATTTTACCAAGTTATAACTATATATACACATTAATTTCATACTTCAAATAAAATTAAATTCCAACATCTTTTTCCAACATTTATAATAATGTATACATAGAGTAAGGCTTGCTCACCTCCCAACCATATTGGCATTGTGAAGCCATGTGGACTCTAGCCAAAACCACAAGCAAGAAAAAGGAATACCAATAAGCTTAGTTTATTATTGATAGTCACACTAAATGAGTATTGTATTAGTGCGTATGTAACCCTTTGTAGGGTCCAATTTTCCTCAAACAGTTCTCATTGGTTTCCACCCACTCAAGTGTAAAAACATTCACAAATTATCCCATAATCTTATTGTTAGTCAAATGTCTAATTAACAACAAATAGGAAAATCATCTAATATCAATTGAATCAACTCCATCTTTTATTCATCAAGATCCATAATGGTGAGGTGAGAGCATACAATAGTAGCCTAAATCCAATGATAAGATTTAAGAATATAATAATATAACTCATAATTTCCTTCATCAATTGTTAGGTTAAAGTCTAGATTTAAAGAGTCAAACATCAAATAAAGATACTCATCTAGAAGTCATTAGATTGAACTTCATTTTTTGATCACCAAGATCCATTAGAATGAGGTGAAAGCATATAATGGAAGTCCAATTCCAATGATAATATTAAGAGTACCAAAACATAGTTTAATAACTTACCATATTCCTTACCTTAGTTTTAAATCCATCAACATCAAATATGAATAACATCTAATAATCATTGAATCAAACCCCATTTTTTGATCACCAAGATCCATAACGGTGAGATGAGAGAATACAATGAAGGTCTAGTTTCAATTAAGATTTAATGATGACATTTTAGGAAAATAAATTATAACATCAACACATATTCAAAAAGGATAAATAGAAACATGAATTATACTCTCCTGCTTATTCAATGGTGAGTGAAATACCACTTTTTCAGTGGGGTTAGGAATATAAAATAATAATGAAATGAAACAAAAACTCTTCCACTTATTTAGTGGTGAGTGATCATCCACTTATTCAGATGGGTAAGTAGTCATAAAGAAATAAGAACTCTTCCACTTATTCAATGGTGAGTGAAAAAACATACTAGTGTATCTTCACAACTTACCTAATGTTAGAAGATCCTTGTATTGATAGAATCATATACAACACAATTATTTATTCCTTTACAGCTCTTATTATCATGTACTTGTGGCTAAAATACAATATCATATAGATTAATAATGTCAAGCATTAGGAGAAATTGTATTGTATTATAAACAATGCAATAATATTCAAGTAAGAAAAACTATAGTTGAGTGATTAAGTCAACTATCGATTTACACTAGTATGGGAATATCTCTTCATGGAATAGATTTAACACATGCACTTGAATATGTCATTCCTTACCATCATATTTAGGAGTACAATGTTTAATAATTAGGTTAAATATTTAGATTCAAAAATCTAACATCAAATAAGGGAACATCTAATACACATTAATAACAATCATGAAACATTCAAATTGAACAAGTTGTCTAAAAATGGAAAGAACCCAATTCAACTAACCAATGACCTTACAATAAGAAACAAGATAGTCAACCTAAATTTCCTTTTCAAACTAACCATAGTGATAACCTTTCACCATTGGAAATACATAAATAAGAATAACATCTATGATTATTTAGATTGATACCTTACTAATTCAGTAATATGAGAACTTGTGACATAGAAAATTGGACCCTCTTGAGAAAAGAGACAATTTCATGTCTAATTGGACCCACTTTTGAATATATTTACACTATTTATTCTTCTAAAAAATATTTATAGGCCCCTAAGACCCATTATTTTTTATCTAGAGGCTCGTTTCACCTAAGAAATCACTTAAAACCCAACAAATAACACTTAACTCTTTCATATCTCAAAAACCCACCTTCAAAAATTAGTAGTGGGACCCATTTTCCACCTTGGGCGAATGAGTCCATTTTGGTGGGACCCATTCACCAAGGGTGGCGAATGAGTCCCTTTTGAGGAAAAACTCAATTTTGAGCGAGAATTTTATTAATTCAACTTAAATTTCCGGTGAATGTCGACCTCTTAGGTCTAAATAACAGGAAAATTAGGTGTTGAACATGCATATAAATACTCATTTTTATTCATTTTTCACATCTTTTAGTCATTTTCACAAAATAAATTTCTAAAGTCAAGTCTTCTACAACAAGTGTTATGAGTAAAGTTGAAGTTTTAGGGCAGCAAACTAGGGTTTTTGCAAGTCTTGAAGCTCACTTCTTGGATCAAAGTTAAACATTTCAAAGGGTTGTTGATTGATGCCTATGGTTAAGATCATGGAGAAATCTAGGTTGAGGAGATACAACTAGCCATCAAATCACACCTAATGACTTGTTTTCAAAGTGATTTCATCCTCCATTGCTCCTCTATCTTCAGATAAAGGTTTATATTTCATTTGCATTCTATTTGCATGTCATTCTATCTCCATTTTTTATGTGTTGTGAGATTTATAGGGTTGAGATCTTGCACCATTCAAATCACATTTGCATGTCTTATTCTTGCATGATAGAATAGGGTTTTTGATATACTTCAGACTTTCCTAGTCTTTAACACATCTAAGGCTAGGGTTTTTGCATATTTTTATTCATTTAAGGTTTGATTACCCAACTTGGGGTTTGACCAAGGAAAACCCCCCATTAGACAAACAATTTTAAGTTGTTTTGCAAGAATTTCCTGAGATCCCAACCCAACTTTCCATCAGAAATTACTATATAGGTGTCAAGGTGCAAAACAAAGATTTGAAGTTGCAGAAATTTGAAAGTGGACTGATTCGCCATGCATAGTGAATGAGTCCCACTTGTGTTTCCATTTTTAGTCAGATGCAGATCTTGGTTCTCGGTTAACAAAAACTAGCTTCTATGCAGAAAAACCCAGAACTAGGACTGTTTCGCCCAAGGTGGCAAATGAGCCCCAATCAGCTCAATATCATATTTCATCAGTTTTCCATATTATTCTCTAGTCTTCTTTAGTTTCCTAGGTGCACACATTATGAAAAACAACATTTTGTTCAGTTTAATTTGCATTCTTGTTCATTCTTTCAAGCTTTTTGCAAACAACACTATGTTTTCAAACATTGCATTAATCTTAGGTTTTGTATTCACAATTGCTCAATTTCATAGTTTAGTTGCATTTGTATTATTCCATTTAGTTCTAATTACATCACACATTTCCTAATTTGAGTGAACTAGTTAGATTCTTGGGCCCTTGCTTTCTCCTTTTAGGTTAAAAACCCTAGAAGTGCTAGAAAGACCTAGAGAGCAAAAAATCTACGGTTCATTTTGGTGAACCTGCATTTTGAGAATATTAGCTTTCTGATTCCACTTGCATTTTTCATCTTAGACCTCATTTACATAAACATTCAATTAGGGTAATGTTTTGTTTTTACATTTTCAAAAGCATTGCATTACTGAAAGCATCATTTAGAGTTCATCATTGCTATTATTTGATAGAATTATTCCAAAGTTCTACATTTTCAATTTGTATCTACATTGTTTAGACCTGATAAACTTCAAAAAATTCCAAAAAATTAGAAAAATCTAAAAAATACATGCCCTGGGATTCATTCGCCACCTTAGGCAAATCAATCCCTCTGTAATTTTTGCATTAGAATTTACAGATTTCAATTTCCTACATTGCACATTTTTGTTTTATCATTTCTTTTCACTCAAAAATTCATAGAAATCTTATCCTTAATATCAAGATCTTCTCCCACTCACTCTGCTTATACTTTCACAATGAAGTGTACAAGTTTAGATAGCTTTAAAAGAAAACATGATTTATAGAGATCATTATCGATAATTCTAAACTATGATAGACATATTAGGTTATAAATTAATCTAGGTTCATGTATACTATATTTCTATGGGATTAAATCCTCAACGCATCTAAAAATCAAATTAATTTTATCTCTACTAAGGTCACAATAAACAATTAAACCAAACCACTATCTTATGACCCAAACACTATATGCACAAGTATCTAAAAAATAAACTAAATAACACAAGTTGATAATTTACTATATATAAGGAAAAATAAATAAACTATATTATACCACATAGATTCCACAAGTACCCCAATATCTATTAATAACATATTCCTATTTCATAAGTAGATTATAATGAGTCAATAGATATAATCAAACTTTGATATCTTCATTTGTGTTGTTGTTAAGTAACTTTTATTGGAACATTAATGAGCTACCACTAACAAGATTTTAGTTACTTGTTTCTCCAACAATATTTTATTTCATTATTGTGACAATTGAGATTTGGATAACATATCAGTATAAACTTGATCCCTTAGTATCCAGTGCAGTCAAAATGAGATGATCACTCCAATTAAAGGGGTATTGATGCCCTTTACTACTACGGGTTACCAACAAGGTTATTCAATCAAAATGTATTCTTAAGATGAGAGAATGTTATTAGTGTTCATAGGAAAACTTAGGTATGTTAAGAAAGAGACTTTGCAATAAGTAGAAAATTTGTCCCATCTTAACTACCCGAGACATGATGAGACCTAATAACTTCTATACTATTAATAAGAACAATTTGCTAATGCATCCTCTTTGATGATTGACACTATTGACATAATAACAATAATTCACAAACAAAAAAATTATTTGTTAAGGATGTAGTTCCCAAAAAAATTGTCTATGAAAAACCCAAAAAATATGAATATTATTATTTAGATGAAAAATAGGGTTCACCAAAATGAATCAACAAAGTTATGAACCACTATTTTTTCTAAGAATCTAAACACTACAATTATGTGTATAATAAGGTGCAAATAACAATAAAAAATGCTACCTAACTATTGTATCAATTGTGAGGGAATTTGTTAGAGCATAAAAAGTTGTGTACCTTTAAAAGAACTTCTTGTTTTTAAGCTACAAAGGACTCATTCGCCTTCAGTGGTGAATGGGTCCCTGTTAGGGTTTCTAAAACTGAGAGATCATGGTTTTGTTCCTTAATTTTGCACTCTCAAAGTCCCGATTATCAGCTTCTAGAAGCCTGTACATAATTATGTAGCTTCAAATCTTTGATTTTGCACTTTAGATGATAACTTTTGCAACTTGACAACTTTGAAAAAAATTCTCCAAACTTGCTCCACTTGATCTTCAACCTGTAGATCTGCAATCACACATTCAAGGGAAGAAAAACTTGTTTTTTGTTAGTGAATGGGGGTTTTCCTCAGTCAAACCCCTTGTAGGTAATTAAACCAAATGATGAAATAAAGGAATGAATAATTAAACATGAAATATGCAATAGATGTCACCTTGGATGATGTCTTGTGAAACAAATATACAAAATAGCATGTAGTGGCAATGAGGAATGTAGATCTAGGATCCTTGAATATGATGTGAACCATTTTTGCAAGTAGATATTCAATGCTACATCGACTTCTTATCTCAACACACATGAATGCATTAAACCTTTGTCATGATGATATGATCTTGAATTGCTGCAATAGACTCTTGAAATTTGCCTTGAAATTCCTTATGAATGCTCTTGAAGTGCTCTATAATGCTCTCTTGAAATTCTTAGAATGCTTCATAAACTTGCTAGGAGAAACAATGTGAATTAACCCCTTATTTATACTAAATTAGGAGATTAACCCCAAAATTCAAATAATTCAAGCCCACACCAAATCTGGAAGCAAACTTTATTAAATTCTTGGCAGAATGAAATTTGAAAATGGGGTCCTTATTAAGGGAGGACCCATTCACCACCTATAGTGAATGGGTCTTGGCTCAGTTTTCCAAGACCTAACCCTAGGGGATGGAAAGAGTGTTAGAAACCCCTTTTAGATCAACTGAAAAAAGGGGGTTCCTATTAAGGGAGGACCCATTAGCCACCTAGGGCAAATGGGTTTTGGCACCATTTTCTAGAACCTATTTTTTCCAAATTTAAATGTTATATTATTTAATTACTAGGTGTTGGGATAGATCTTCAAGAGGTGTTATAAATAAGGTTTGAATTTGAATTAAAGGGACTAATTAACTCCAATCAACTACAATTAATTAAAACTACCCTAGATAAATGTGAAATTGTATTACAACACTTTACAACACCTAAATAAGGTACAAATTAGGTACATTTATTCAAAAAGGGACCCATTAAGCTTATTTAAAAGTAAATAAATCCTAGAAAAGTGTGAAAATGTGATACAACACTTCATAAGACCTTTGCAAAGGATCAATTAAAGCATGTTTTAATCAAATAAAGGTCCTAGAATGATGTGAATGTGTACAACACATTACAACACTACTCCAAGACAACATTAATTTAGCTTTAATATTAATTATCCAAACCAAGTAAAGAAAAAGGCTACTTTTTATGTTAATACATTTTTCCCCCACTTTAGTGAGAGGATGACCCCATGTCAAAATCATACTAAAGTATACATCCAAGACACTTTAGCATGCAGCAATAACAAAGATACATGATCATAGCCTATCAAAGGCCAAAAGAAAAATAAAAACAAAGGATCAAGCACAACTATTCCAACACGATGTGGGATGGGGTTGTTTGTCCATAACATAAGTTGCTTACTCTGGGGTGTGGAACCTTAGTCTGTCCACTAGGTGAGTTGTCCCAATGAAGTGGTTTAGTGAGGAATCCATGCCAGTGTGTCACCTTCTAGCCATATAATGATAAAGTCATGCCAGTGTATTGGCTTCTCATCATACTAACCATATCAAAGCTATCCTCCTAATAAGTTAAATAAGGAACCATAATGCAATGCTTTTTGTAAATTCTTTTGTTATGTTATTTTTTTTTGTTAAAGGGGATTTTGCTTTGTTCATGTAAAGGTCTTCTTCTTAGGGAGCATTGTTCATAATGTCTCCAAGAGAGGACAAGTCGAAAGTGTTAGATCGTCGCCTATGGGATGCCTCATTCACATCATTCCATGTTAGTAGATTGTACACTCTTGGATGACATAAAACCCAATGACACCACCAAGAAGAGGACATGTCACAAGAAAAATAAAATCACACCATGAAATTTTTCCAAAAGATGTCATTGATGTATGCCCCAACTTTAAAGTAGTTGCTACACCATTATTGTGAGCAATTTCTTTAAAGTATCCAACGTTTTTAGCTTAATACATGAGAACTTTCCTCAAAAAACTCTATGCCAAATCATATGTTTCTGAAATAAGTCACGTCATGAAATAGGAAGGAAGGGTTTCCCTCACAAATATATAAGGGATCTATGGATTTGGGGTCAATATGTCTATGCTACAATGTTGTCATAGAGCATGGAACTATCATCATTTCCCAAATACTCATAGAACTAGAAGAATGACACAAAGAGAGTGAAAAAAAGAAAAATCCTTTCGGGTCAACATGGAAGAGACCTAAATGTCTTGGCGTCTTGCGTCATTCCCAAAAGGAAAACACATGAAAAATGAAAGAGAAAAAAAGAAAAATATTTTGGGTCAACATGGAAGAGACATGAATGTCTTGATTCCTTGTGTCATCCCCAAAAGGAAAACACAAGAAAAATGAGATTACGCCATATAGAAGAATGAAGGTACATATAGAAGAAAGAAAAGAGAGAGAGGATACATCAAACGAAACAACACAGGGGATCACATTATGTACATGTAATCACACAAAGAAAAATATGGTAAAACAAAAGACTAGTAAGGCATAGACGAGCCAACCTAAAGCAATTCATCTGCCTCCCAATCTCGGTTGGTATAAGGAAAAGGTGGGAAACTAGTGAAAGGGACAACATCAAGTTCTGAACTAGAACACACCAAGTTCATCACTCTTAGTAGGAGATTTTTCATCCATGCTCATAGAAGAAGAAAACAATGTATTCAAATCATCAAGCACTTTTTCATCAATCTTTGCAATATCAATGTCATCATCTAATTTTATCACAGTAGGAGGTTGAATAACAATGTCCATGCAATGTACTTGTTTATGTTGTGGCAAGGGTTGAGAGTCACCATGCATTGCTTTAGGTAGGTTTCGATTTTGATTTTATTTATTGTTGTTGTTTTCTTGAGTTTGTAATATACGAGCAATATCATGACGTCTACATCTATTCTCTCTAGCACTTCGATTTCTTTTCAGTTTATTGTCAATTTTTTTTTGTGTAAGAGTGGGTTTGTCAATCATAGGTTCCTTCTCTTCCTTGGGAGGAATAGAAGAAACAATAAGAAGTTGTTCAACCACTTTCTCTTTGACTTTGTAAACTTGTTTGACTCTAGGAGGGACAACATGATTGCTTGTGTTATCTCATGGTCTCTTGTATGAAATTACAAGATGTTTATCTATAAGTTGTTCTTGTATGTGCGAAAGTGCTTTTGGTTCAATCATTGTTTCATCAAGGATAGTTGGTTCAGTCATAGGTTGAGGCATATTGCGAAGAGATAGTTCTACTATTTTCCTTTCCTTGAATTTTTGATATGATTTGAAAAAGAAATCTTCATGAGGCTTGATAGGTTCCATAGGCTTAGGCCAAAAGTAATCTAGTGAAAAATTCCTTTTGCCGAGGCTAGATTAAATCCACTATGATGCATAGTGAAGATATCATTTTCAAATGGAAACTAGGGAAAGTAAATTTATTATGTGTCTTGATCCATGCTTTCGAGTTATCATATGTTTCTTGATATAACTCATGCACATATAAGAATTCTTTTGTGATCACATTATCTCCATAGACAGGATCAATAATATCCTATTAGTGGGCTTGTTATTGATTCAACCAACTATGTAAAAAGGACCATCAGGTGCACGTTTAGGTATGTCACTCTGTGAGAAAGCAATGTCGAGGTTGTTTAGTCAAGCCCTTATGAGATCTATCTTTGATGAGTGCTACCACATTATCTAGGGGATTCTATTGAAGAATATCCATATTGCCATCATTCATGTCAACATTCATCACATCATTCTTGGTTTCATTAGCTTTCACAAATAAGATATTGTGATTAGGCATGGGATTTGTAAATATTTTTAAATTTTGATTAGGAGGAGCTACAAATTTATTACCTTGATCATTCAAACCTCTAATTTGAAGTTGATTATTGTCAATAAGGTCTTGAATGAGATGCTTAAGATGTTTACATTATTTTGTACTATGTCCATTTTTTTTATGGTAATGATAATAAGGATTTTTTCAAAAGCCTTTAGGAATGGTATAGTGAGATCACGTTCTTTAATAGGAGTTAAGGTAAGCATGTTCTTTTCAGTAAGCTACAACATGATATTATGAAGGGTGTCAGGTAAAGGGGTGAACTCTCTCTCCCTATCCCCGAAAGGAGTTTTCGCCTTTATAGAAGCCACTTGATTATTGTTGTGTTGACTTGTTTGAGGAGGATTTATTGTAAAAAGCCCTTATTTTGTTTCCTGGAAGGTTGATAATTGTTTTGGGTTGTGGATTCGGGCTTTTTCAGGATGACTAGGCAAATTTTTCACATCATGGCTACCAAACAAGTTTTGATGGTCACGAAGGGTTGTACATAACTATGCGAAGGATGGAAACCTCAACATTTCAAGTTTTCTTTGGAGTTTATCTTGTAAGTTAGCAATGAACATTAGTTGAAGGTTGGAATCAAGAATCTTAATGTTCACTTGTGAATAGAGTGTTTGATATCTTGTTATGAAATTGATCACTTTCTCATCCTCTTTTTGCTTGCATATCATTAAATTAGCAAGGGTCATCTTGGGACCTATGTGAATATGGAAGTGGTTGTAAAAGGAATCAATGAGTTCATTGAATGAACCAATTGAATTGTTCTCCAAAGAGGAGAATCACTCTAAAGAAGTATCTTTTAATGATCTAGGGGATAATTTAGCCAAGAGTTTATCCTCAAATATGAAGTCACTACACAAGGTTGTGAAGGCTCAAACATGGCTAACAAGATCTCCTTTCCCCCCAATATTTCTCAAATCAAGGAACCTCTATACCTAGTGGAATTTATGCTCTTAATATATCAAGGGAAAATGGGGTGGAATTGATGTATTCCAAGGGTTGAGGGGTGTTGTTTTGTTGTAATGTTTCCACTTATTTTTGAAGGGATGTCATGGTTTGCAAAAGTGAGTTAATGAGAGGGTCATTTTGGTTATAAGATTGAGGGGAATAAGGTGGTGTGGTGTATGTATGTGGAGGGATAGTGACTTGCAGGTTGGTGGAGTTGGATTATTGCATAATTATTGTATTTGAAGGCACAAAGGTGGAAGGAATTCCTACGGGAGTACCTAAGGAAGTGTACACATTGCTAGTGGGTGTGAATGTTATGGTTGGTTGAATGGATGTTGTAGGTTGGAATGTTGTTTTAGGTTGGAATTTTATTGTAGGTTGTGTACAAGTGTATGTGGGGATGGAAATTGCTATTGTGGAGGACAGGATTGGAATTCCACCTTGACTTTGAGTAGACCCCAAAGCTTGAGTGGAATTGGTAATGGTAGGGACGATGTTGGTATTTTTAGGGACATTGGTTGTAGGAGGTAAATTCATGGGTAATGAAGTATGCAAACTATGAGCCTTGGAGGGTTTATTCTCAACACTATCAGAAAGAGAGTTAGAGCACCCAAGATCTAGGACAAGTGAGAGATCGCTAGATGACATGAGTCTCAAACTACATCTTATAATAGTATTTTTAATAGGACACCAAGTTGTAAAGCTCATACAAGTTTTACAACCCTAGTGTGTAACCCCTAGAATGGAAAAGGGGAATTTCAATAACCTAGAATGAAATGCAATTTTCAAATTCTAAGCAATGTAATTTAATGATTACACAGTGCAATGAGATGAAAATGAAATGTATTGAATGCAATTTCAAATTTTTAACAATGCACTAAAATGAAGCACTTTAAGCCTAATGCAATGAATTTGATAACACAGCAAATTAGGAAACTAAAATAGGAAAGTAACAACACCAAACAGAAGCTAGAAACTGATATTTTAATGTCCAAAAAATGCAGATCAGTAGCTAACAAGGACTCATTCACTAGTAAGGGAATGGGTCATGGTTAGATGTTTCTGAAATATTTCAGTGGATTTTAGGGTGATTTTTATTCCTTTTTAGATGCCAGAAGATACAGGTTTGACCTGATCAAGGACTCATTCACCAGTAAGGTTGAATGGGTCATGGTTAGGTATTTTTTAAACTATATTTAATGATTTGCAAGCTTTCAATACTATGTTTCAGTTCCAGGTTTGAGATAGTGAATTACAGTTTCAGATTTTCCAAAAATTCAATGCAAATATGAAATGAAAAGATGAAATGCAAGGTCTAAATTGAAATTAAATTTTATTTTTTTTATTTTCAAATGCAATTGAATAAGATCTAAATTATACATGCAAAGTGACTAACTTGTTTTTGTATTTTTTAGATTTAAGAAATGCAAAACAATGCAATTCTAAACCCTAAATGAGATGCAAGATTGCAATGCAAAACAATTAACTCTACAAGAGATATTAATTCAATGCAAATGAATGCAAGATCTAATCCTAAGATACAAAAGAGACTTCAAAAATTATAAAATTGCAATGCTCAATATGTCGGGTTCACCATTAATGTTTAGGTGAAAAATAGGGTTCACCAAAATGAATCAACAAAGTGACGAACCACTAATTTTTCTAAGACCCTAAACACTACAATTATGTGTATAATAAGGTGTAAATAACAATAAAAAATGTTACCTAACTATTGTAGCAACTATGAGGGAAGTTTTTAGAGCATAAAAATTTGTGTACCTTGTCAAAAACTACTTGTTTTTAAGCTACATAGGACTCATTCGCCTTCAGTGGCGAATGGGTCCCTGTTAGGATTTCTGAAACTTAGATTAGGGTTTTGTTCCTTGATGTCTACACTCTCAAAGTCCCAGTTATCAGCTTCTTGAAGTCTGTAGATAATTTTGTAGCTTGAAAAATTTTACAACTTGACAACTTTGATGACAACTTTTGCAACTTGACAACATTGACAATTTTGCTCCAACAATTTTGCTCCAAACTTGCTCCACGCTATCTTCAACCTATAAATTTGTAATCACACATTCAAGGGAAGAAAAACTTGTTGTTTGTTAGTGAATTGGGGTTTTCCTCAGTCAAACCCCTTGTAGGTAATTAAATCAAATGATGAAATAAAGGAATGAAGCATGAAACATGAAATATGTAATAGATGTCACCTTGGATGATGTCTTGTGAAATAAATTTGTAAACTAGCACGTAGCATCCATGAAGAATGTAGATCTAGTATCCTTGAATATGATGTGAACAATGTATTCAAGTAGATCTTCAATGCTACATCCACTTCTTAGCTCAACACACATGAATGCATTAAACCTTTGTCATGATGATATGATCTTGAATTGCTGCAATAGACTCTTGAAATATTCCTTGAAATGCCTTATGAATGCTCTTGCAGTGCTCTATAATTCTCTCTTGAAAGTCTCGAAATACTTCATAAACTTGCTAGGAGAAAGAATGTAAATTAATCCCTTATTTATACTAAATTAAGAGATTAACCCCGAAATTCAAAAAATTCAAGCTAACACCAGATCTAGAAGAAAATTTTATTAAATTCCCACCATAATGAAATTTGAAAAGGGGGTCCTCATTAAGGGAGGACCCATTCGCAACCTAAGACAAATGGGTCTTGGTTCAGTTTTCCATGACCTAATCTCAGGGGATGGAAAGAGTGTTAGAAACCCCTTTCAGATCAACTAAAAAAGCGGGGTCCTATTAAGGGAGGACCCATTTTCCACCTAGGGCGAATGGGTCCTAGCACCATTTTCCAGGACCTAATTTTTCCTAATTTAAATGTTATATTATTTAATTACTAGGTGTCGGGATAGATCTTTGGGAGGTGTCATAAATAAGGTTTGAATTTGAATTAAAGGGGATAATTAACTCGAATCAACCACAATTAATTAAAACCACCCTAGATAAATATGAAAGTGTGTTACAATACTTTACAACACCTAAATAAGGTACACACTAGGTACATTTTATTCAGAAATGGTCCCATTAAGCTTAATTAAGTAAATAAATCCTAGAAAAGTGTGAAAGTGTGATATACCGCTTCAAAACACCTTTGCAAAGGATCAATTAAAGAATTTTTTAATCAAATAAAGGTCCTAGAATGACGTGAATGTGTACAACATATTACAACACTACTCCAAGACACCATTAATTCAGTTTTAATGTTAATTATCCAACCCAAGTAAGGAAAAAGGCTACTTTTTCCATTACTACAACTATTATTATGCTTGTTCATATTATTCTTTGGTGCTAATAATATTAATATTATTGACATTATAAATTTCTCTCCACATTAATATCATTACAAACCACCATGAAAATAATATTAATTATCATTTATATAATTAACATTAATGTTTTTATCCATTTGTGAATTTTAGTATTAAATTGCTTTAATACTTCCCCCTTTCTTTTATAAATCTATTATTACTTTTATGTTTTTTTGTGCAACAAGGAGACCTCTTTTTTTTATATTATTATTTTTTGCTCTATTAATATAAATATTTATATCATAATAATATTTGTCACTCTATATTGGAATATTGATAATATTTATTAATACTATTCTTTTAGTATTAATGTTAATAGTTTCAAATTCTCTATTAATTGACCTAAATTATGTCAACATATACAAATTCTCTATGTTGTGGTCATTAATAGAAATTAGAAAGTAACTAACTTGCTACAACCCCCTCTTGTACTTGAAATCAAAGCAGAAGTTGACTCCCTCAAAATAGAATATAAACCCTGCACAACTTTAACCATGTTCTTTTTGTCATTATTAATAATGTGAGAAAATAGGATATTAATGTTTCAATCAAGTCTTATTAAAATGAAAAATATTAAATTATACTTTCAAATAAAATACTATTATATAAAAACTCTTATTACAATAAATTAAAAAATTCTAAATATAAATTAAATTTAATAAAAATAATTTAAACTAATTTAATATTAAAAAAAATTATTTCATTGTAAATTTGTTTAACAGTAAATAAATATACTTCATAATTAAAATAGGAAATAGCCTGTTAAGGCAAAGGAAATTTTCAGTGTATTCATTAATTGTTTGCCTACACACAGGCTGACCTAAGCCTACTTTTGCATTCATGGTTGTATGACTCATTGGCATACACTGGATATTTTCCTCATGAGCTACCCAACTAGTTCATAGACTAGAGGCACTGATACATTTTGACTAAAATTCCGATGAAAGTTCATCGGAATTATTTCATTGATTTTCCGACGAACTTTGAAATGTCAAAATTCTGACCAAGCATCGTCATCGTCTGTTGGGTCAAAATTTCAATGTTTCAAATTTCGTCAGAAAATCGACGAAATAATTCCGATGAAAGTTCGTCAAAATTCTAACGAACTTTCATCAGAATTTGAGTCAAAATGTATCAGTGAGAGGTGTCTATACACCTCATGCTTGGATATTTCTCCTTTATAAGGAGACCCTTGACTGTCTAATACAAAAGGTTTAGTTTATGCATTATGTCTTCACAGTGCTTGTTGCTAATCTATGTGTTTCACTATTTCTCTCATGACCTATCAAAGTAGAATAGAGAGTTCTCAAGCTGTAAGGTGAAACTATTTAGTTGCATACTATTTATTTAATTTTTTGTGCATTCTTAATTCACAGGAAAGAAAAATCAACCCAACTCAACTGATTGGAGGCACGCTTTGCATTTTGGAGGGAAGAATGGGCTTTGTGAGGCCACAAGAGCACTGTTTGAGGCCCTTGACTAAGGTGTGAAGAAATTCAAATGTTTTCTTTATTAGCCCATGTGAACTGCGCATAGCCCATGTGTGGGGAGTCCCTATGAGAGCCGCGAGAGACCTCTGTGTTGTGGAGTGTCCACATAGCAGTCTCATCTTCTCTCCAAAGGCTTCTATAAAGTCGTGACCTTCTCATTCATGCCTCCACTTATTTTGGATTGTTCTGACCTTTGTTCAAGGCGTCTGACACATTTTTGGCCAAAGTTCTCTCAAGGTATTGGCACTGTCTTCCTATTGAATCTACAACCTGTGGATATTGGAGGCCCCCATCCTCCACTAATTAGCAGTACTTTCCCACTCTACTCAATAGTGGAAGGATGCGAAGATTGGAGAAATGTGTAGGCCATGATTTTCATCAGAAATCTAAGACATGTCTATCTACAGGTTGTCCTATCTTTTACCTAAGGCAGGGCTCACGTAGTATCCCAAAGAGGTCATTTGAGGTGATTCAGAGATCTTTGCCCTATTTTTTTTGCAATTTTGAAAGTAGGGAGGGCGATCTAGCTATTGAAAGTAGGGAGGTGTCGATTTGAAGGTTTGGGCGAATGCTTTTACAAGCTGGTAGGTGTGATTTGTGTGGTGCCCTACACATTGCAGCCTTTCTTGCTGAAGTTTTTGAATCTTCAATCCAAGGGAGCTTGTTTTTTCTTTGTTTCCCTCATTCTAACTTTTTGATGCATTGCAATTTTCTTTAAAAAAATATAAAATTGTATTTTTGTAAGGAGGTTCAAAGTTTTTGTAAAAGGGTGAAAATTTCAAATTGTACTAACTTTTGCACCATACCTCAAGATTTGAGTTATTTTTTGCAAAAGTTTATGTCTTTTTCACCATGAATCCATGGAGCACAAAATTTCACTCACCTTATAAAGTGCTTGTTTGTTTCTTTTCTGGGTCAGTTACAAGCACTCCTATAAAGTGCCAAATTGGGGGGAGAAACAAATAATCAAGTGAGTTGTTGTGTGTGGTTCTTTTTCACACTTCCTTGAGAAGTGCTTATGTTTTTTGTGTTATTTCACTTTTGTATACATTTCTAAGTTCTTCATTTCCACATTTCTACAAGCAACTATCTTAGTCAAAATCAATATGGAATCTAATGTTATTATAGTGCCCTTAACACCTTTCAATTATCATGATTGGAAGATGAAAGTAATTCTTGTACTTAAGAACAAAGGCTTATATAGGGTAACTATGGGAACAGAGAAAGAACCTAATGTAGCTTAAGACAAAGAAAATTTTTTCAATAAGTGTGATCAAGCATTTGGCTTTCTATGCCTAAATTTATCTCCTAATTTGTTGTTTCATGTAGAGAACTTGAAAACATCCAACCAAGTTTGGGAAGGTCTTGAAAAAAAAATTGGGAAAATAGATGAACTTAGAAGCCATGATTTGGAAAATCGACTCTTAGGTCTTAGTCCTAGGAATTTTTCAACTTTACAAGACATTTTTACTAAGTTTAAATCCTTGAAGTTGCACTTAAAAGATTGTGGAATTGACAAGAAAAAGGATCAATTAATCCTTTATGTACTTTCCAAGCTATGTCCAGAATTTTTTGTGTTTGTATCAACTTTCTACTCTACTAAAAGGGCTCTTGGAGCCTCATGGTCAATTCCCACACTTGATAAATTTATTGCCAACCTCACAAGGGAGCAAGAAAAGTTAATTCAAATGGGTACTTTGAAGTCTACAAAACCTCAAGCCCTACTTGCAAGGAATGAAACACATCAAACTTCAAAAGGCGAGAAGAAGAACACTAAAAAGGGAAAGGAAGTTAAGAAAGAAAGAAAAATTGAAAACTCCAAAAAGGACTCTCACTTAGGTAAAAAGAGAGTTCCATGCACCTTTTGTAAAAATCTTGGACATGATGAACATCACTGCATGAAGAAAAAATTGAAGTTCTACAACAAATTCTCAAAAAGAATAATATTGGGCTACTTGATTCTATCAAAGAATCTTCATCAAATCAAGATAATACTAAGGAAAAAGAGAAAACAAAGGGAAAAGCCTCAATTGCTAAAGCATCTTTACCTCCATCATGGATTCTAGACTTCGGTGCTTCACACCATATGGGCTCTTCACAAGTTGTATTTTCATCCTTAGAACCATAAAGTATGTCCACAATCACCTTAGGTGATGATACTCCAACATTGGTAATAGGGAGAAGGTTTGTTGAAGTTTAAGGAGGAACATTCGCCAATGTTCTAAGTGTACCTTCACTCTCAACTAATCTCCTTCAATTGTATCAAATAACTTATTTAGGGAAGGGCATGAGAGTACACTTCTCTCCAGATTCAATTGAGATAAGAGAATTACAAAGAAACAATTTGGTAGCAATAGGAGAGGCAAATCACCAATCAAGGTTATACACCTTCTCCAATTTTTCCACAAAAATTTCTCCCAAAGCACTACTAACTCATTTAGATGAAGTTAGCAAACTATGGCATGAGCAGTTTGGCCGTCTTAACTACCACTACCTTGAACAACTATGTCAACAAAATATGGTTAAGGGATTACCTAAGGTTAAATTTTCTAAAGGATTTTGTGAGGGTTGTGCACTTGGTAAGCATCCAGAAGCAAAATTTGACAAAGGTAAATCATGGAGGGCAACACAAGTTCTGGAACTTGTTCATAGTGATGTTTCAGGGGATTTTCCCCATCCATATTTTACAAAGGCTATATATGTTCTCACCTTCATTGATGATTTCTCATGTTTTACATGGGTCTACTTTCTTAGACAAAAATCAAAAGTGTTTGAGTCTTTTCAAGATTTCAAAGCTCTTGTTGAAAAAAAAATTAGGGAAAGTCATCAAGGTTCTTCGAACAGATAATGGGAGAGAATATGTCAACAATAGTTTTGATCAGTTTTGTATATCAAAGGGGATAGATTTGCAATGCAAAGTTCCTTATACCCCACAACAAAATGGTGTTGCAGAATGTAAAAAATAGATCTTTAAAAGAGATGGCTAATTGTATGATTCACTCTAAGGGCCTCACACCATCATATTGGGTAGAAGCAATCAATTGTGCATGTTACATACAAAATAGAGTTCCACATAAAGCCTTAAAGGGTATCACTTCTTTTGAAGCTAGGAAATGATGGAAACCTATAGTTGATCATTTTAGAGTTTTTGGCTCACATTCGATGGCTTGCATTCCAAAAGATCAACGCAAGGCTATGGATCCTCAATCCAAACCTTGCATCTTTGTGGGATATCCAGATGTTGTAAAAGGCTATCACCTACACCACCCTACCACACATGATTTTTTTATTGAGAGAAGTGCTAAGTTTCAAGAAACATCTCTTGAAACTATACTTGACACTTCTCAACATATTGTGGACTCTTCATATCTTGATTACAGTAATGATGATTTAGATCATTCTTAGTAGATTCCTAGTGTACTATCTTCTTCTTCCAATTCTCACAATGATGAGTGTTCATCTTCATCTAGTTCATGGATTGCATTAGAAGTTCATATATTTGCACTCGACTCACCCACATCTTACAATATACATAAGACAGATACAAGGGTACGGGATTCAACAAATAATAGAGTAACTCAATTAGATTTTTAGGGGGGGCCACATGCCTTCTTTTCTTTAGTTTTTGATCCATAGACATTCAGAGAGGTATCAAGCACACCAGAGTGGGACATTGCTATGGATGAGGAATATGATTCCTTGATTAGAAATCATGCTTGGAATTTGACTTCACTTCCTAAGGAAAGGAAGATAGTACGATGTAGGTGCATCTATCAAACTAAGTTTTTAGTAGATGGGTGAGTTGATAAGTACAAAGTACGACTAGTAGCCAAAGGTTTTTCACAAGTTGCAGGCATTGACTATACTGAAACCTTTGCACCATTTGCTAAGATGACTTCCATTAGACACACTTACTATAGCCACATCACATGGATGGAATGTACATTAGATGGATGTGAAGAGTGCTTTTCTTCACGGAGACCTTAAGGAGGAAATCTAATTGGAACAACCACCAGGTTTTGTTCAGGATTCATCCTTATTTTGTAGACTTAAGAAATCGCTCTATGGCCTTAAACAAGCTCCTAGAGCTTGGTATGCCAAGATGGACTCCTACCTCCTATCTTCAGGTTTTACCAGATGTCATTTTGATCCTAATGTGTATCTACTATGGCAGGATGATTCACTTTTGATACTGGTTCTATATGTTGATGATCTTTTGGTTACTGGGAGTACTTCATCTACCATTGTAGCAGTGAAGACATCACTTCAGGATAGATTTGACATGACAGACTTGGGTGTATTGCATTACTTCCTTGGAATTGATATTTCACAGTCAACTTCAAGGATTACTCTTGCACAACCCAAGTATACTCTTGTTCTACTTGCATAGTTTCATATGACTACTTGCAAACCATCTCCAACTCCCTTTCTTTCTGGATTCAAGCTTGAGACTTCTTGTACTACACCATTTTTTAATGCTACATTGTATCAACAACTTGTTGGTAGTCTTATATACTTGACTCATACCAAGCCAAACATTGCCTATGCAGTAGGCATGGTTTTGAGATTCATTCAAAAACCTCATGAGCTACATTGGAAAGCAGCTAAAAGTATCCTTCACTATCTTCATGGTACTATTTGGTTTGGGATTCGCTACAGAGTTGGTTCATCACTTGACTTTGTTAGTTATATAGATTCAGATTGGGCTTGTGACACTGAGCATCGTAAGTCCACTTTAGGTTACAAATTTTCACTTGGTTTAGGTCCTACCAATTGGTCTAGCAAGAAGAAAAATTCTATTGCTATATCATCCATAGAGGCAAAGTTCAGGGGGGTTGTTAACTCGTCCATTGAGGCTATATGGCTTCAACGCATTCTTTTTGAGTTTGGTACTCCTTTCAGGCAGCCTATAGTCATCTATTGTGACAACCAAAGTACTATTTAGATATGCAGGAATCTGGTTCAACATCAATGAACTAAACACATAGAGATTCATATGCATTACATTCTAGAGTTGATTCATGGTTAGATCATCTACTTAGTATTTTTCTAGTCTTCAGAGCAGGTTGCTGACATCTTCACCAAACTCTTCACTAAGAGAAATTTTATTCATCTATGAGCTCTTCTTGGCGTGTGGTCTATATCAGCTTCATCTTCATCCTTGGGGGGGGGTCTTTCTAGTCTTCTCCACATCTCTCTTTTTGGAGGATAGTTTTTTTCCCACTGGGTTTTCTATCTTACTCTATTTTTTGGAGAGATTGCATTGTACATGGGTATCTCACCAGGCTAGTAGTCAAGACCCATTTTATCCATGCCCACCTAAGTTATGCCTAAAGGGGGATTTCAATGTATTCATTAATGGATTTCCTACACAAGGCTGACCTAAGCCTACTTTTGCATTTATGGTTGTATGACCCATTGGCATAGAATGGATATTTTCCTCACGAACTACTCAGCTAGTTCATAGATTAGAGAGGTATTTATACACCTCATGCTTGGATATTTCTCCTTTATAAGGAGACCCTTGACTTTCTAATACAACAGGTTGATTTTATGCATTCTGTCTTCATAGTGCTTGTTGCTAATCTCTGTGTTTCACTGTTTCTCTCAGAAATTAATGAAAGTATAATAAGGAATTGCCACACCAATACAACAAGTCAAAAATACTTGTGAAATGTTAGTTGTTCAAATCTTTAAGTTTGTATTGTGTCAATTCTCACCAATAACTCAAGCACCTTTGTTGAAACTATCATTCCTCACATGTATTTTTATGCCAAGAGGCGTCTCTAGTGGCATCCAAAATTTTGTGTAAAGTTTATGAAGAAAGTTTTCGAAGCCATTTAAAATACACACAGGTGGAAGTCATATGCAACTATAGTAGATTTGATGAAACAAAAAAATCAAATAAAAGAGATTTGATGAAACAAAAATAACAAATAAATAATAAAAATAATTCAAATATTTGCATAAACTAAAAGAACAAATAAATAAATGAATAATTTTTTATTTTATTTTTTTGATCGATAATCACTTTTGACTAGAGCTTTGAACCAGTGAGACCACAATTGTAAGGGACCTCATCCCCATGTTTTTCTGGTGTTCATACCAGTTCATTTTCTTCTTCTTCCCAATCCTCCATCTTCCCTCTTCCTTTCCTTCTTGCTCCTCCATCTTCTTCCTCCCTTTTTACTCCCGTACCCTCTTCTCCTCACCTTCCTCATTGCATCGCCCTTACTCCTCTCTCCTTCATGCCTCCATCTCTCCACTCTGTACTCCATTCTTCCCTTCACTCTGAATCGCCTTCCTCCTGTACTCCACCCTTCTACCCCCACCACCGCTTCTTCTTCCTTCTACCCCGTACTCCAAATTCCACCGTTCTCCATCCTCCATCTCACTGGTATTCTTCATCTCTTGTCTGCCCAATGCTCCAGTTGCCATCCTCTGACCTTTCTCCAACACTGCCTCCATGGAATTTTGACTCTGCCACGTCTTTCCTCCAGCATGCCAATCTTACTTCACCTCCGCAGCCGAACGGAACACTCCAACATCATCGGTCTCACCCATTTGATCCTTGGCCTGCCTTATCTCCCACAACCTTCCTTCACATTGAATGCATGGTCGTGAGACTCGAACACCTAACCACTATATCAACACAATGTTGCAACTGTCGTTGCACTGTGGGGTGAACCCAAAATGAATAATATTTTTTATCGCAAAGAGAAATCAAAGATTTGATCACACAAATAAATCAATCAAAAAAGAAAATTAGAGAATGATAACTTTGGCATATTTAATATGTGTATGCTAGTTATTTTTATTTTTAAGTCAAGAGGCTTCATACAGTCACATAATGAATTGAAAAACCTAAGTACATTTTTATTCTTTGCATTTAAGTTGACGTTCAAATGACATGCAACTGGTGACAAAATCTTGTTTACTTGCTTTATTATATTCAGAGATGTTTGTACATAAAATAAAAAAGCATGGATAGAAGCAAAGATGAAAATGCAACTCCTTTCTTTCTTTTCTTTGCTTTAAAGCTATGGAATCCTAAATCATTTTATGCTTTTCTCCCCTTTGATGTTTGTTGTATTGACTACTTCCCGATTTCAATCAAGAAAACCTGGGTGTTTTCTTTGAAGTTAGCATATTCGATATAGATTACCAAACATTTCTCTGTGGACACTACCACTGAATTTTACAATCCATTTGTGGAATCTTTAGGATTCATTGTTGCGGTATTTTAAGTTCTTGTGGTTTTTTCTTTCTTTTTTAATCAGCTAATTTGTTGTATTTTTATTTTGTTCTCATCCTCCAGAGGCTCTTAAATCAAGTGCAAGGATTTTAGGGCTTTGATAGGTGTATATTGTGAGAGCTTCTTTTCCATGGGATTCGTTTTGTTGTTTGTTGAATTTGAACAGCTGCATGTTGTTGCTTTTTGAAGGCCAACCAATCAACTGCCTACTGTTTTGAAGATATTAATGGTAATTTCTCTTGTTTCAACTTTTGTTATGTGTTTTGTCTTGGGGGTCCAGTTTGAGATTGATTGATTGCCTTCTGATGAAATCAAAGAGTGAAATATGTTTCAATATACTAGGAAAATTTGAGTATTTGTCACAAGTAGAGTATTTTATAAAGGTTTTCTTTTCACAAATTGAAGTTTTGATTCACCGCTTAGCAAATTTGTGTAAAAACTATTTTCTTTGTTAGATGAATATTTTGTAAGTTTTAAGTAGATTTCCCTATAAAATGAATGTCATAATTTTTAAGTAGATTTTTCTATAAAATGAATGCAAATTTTCCTGTAAAATTAATATGTAGTAAATTATGTTTCATAATTATCAATTCTTCTGGTTTAGATGTATGATTACTTATCATGTTGTAAGGGAAAAGAAGTCGATTTCAATGAAATCTAGCTATTTATACAAAAAAAAAAATCTAATTATTGAATCACATTACATTAAACATGGTCTAATATTGATCATGATTAAAATTCAAAATATTTGAATTTTTTAGAGATTTTCAAGAAAGTAGAACTTAAAGATCAATATACTCTCCTCTTGACACTTGAAATTGAAGAAAAATCTCACTTTGTCAAAAATGACTACACCTATTTACAAACAAGATAGTGCTTAAAATTAGGCATGATTTAAAATGTGGTCTTTGCAAAATAAATTTTCAATTAAAAAAAATAAAAAAATTAACAAATATTTTTACAACTATTGACTATCAATATGACCACAAACACTTTATAAAACTAAAAAAATAGTTGATCCTAAATAAAATTTTAATACTAAAACTATGAGAAACAATTTATTAACATAAACATAAGAAAAAAGTTAAAGTGCATTTACTACATTTGAAAAGGATAAAGTAACTCATATTTTTGTGGGGAAACACCTTTAAGTGAATAACATGAAGCAAAGGGCATCACATAACAAATGAAGTATAAGCTTATAAAGAGAAAGGAATCAATTCTCTTATTCCCAAAATATTACCATGTGAAATGTTAAAAGAGATAGATGGAACTTCTAAGTTTTAAGGAATAAAAATATGCCTCTCCTCTTGAAAAATTAAATGTGAATATTTAAATATTTATTTTCTTTAAAAACCCACAAGTAAAAAATACTAAGGCATAGAATTCAAACGTCTCATTAATAAAATAAAAGATTAAAGGCTCTCCCAAAATGGACAATAGTTGGTTATAAGCATTTTGGCACAAATTTGTACTATTGAAAAACCCATTTACAAAACGAGAATGCATTCAGCATAATCATCCAATTTTAATAACCTCACTCAAGTAAGTCAAATAGGTGCCACACGAGGAGAAAATCCATGTAATTCAAAGTGTTTTTTAATCTTATCTTTACACAATTTAGCCCATCTGCTAATGTGTGCTAACTTTTAGCCAATTTTCCATAGCCAAGTCTCTAATGCACTCTCATTATTATCTTAACTCACATTTTTAAATTTTAATTCATCATTGTAAAAGTTGTTTTGAATATTCATTTGCATCAATATAAAATAGAACTTAATGTTATTTCCATTAGTTGAACATAACTACAAAATGTAAGATTCGATCAATGAAGTTTTCAATAATGTAGCCTACAAAAGTTTATTGTTGGTTTACCAAGCCTCAAATTTAGTCACTGATCTAATTAATTATTTTATAGTAATAAATATACTAACTTATTGTTTAATAATAATATATTTAATTTATATTTTATAAGTGTTATTATTATCTTTATTCATTTTACCTATGTCAATATTATATTTTGAATCATTAAATTGATCTATATTGAGAAAATGACAGAACACTAGAGCAAGACTTGCACTAAGAGCTACAAGAGAGGTGGAAGAAAAACTCGTAGAGAACAGGCAAAAGTGGTGAAATTGGAGGAAGCAAGACATATGACAAAATTGAAAGAGTATAGAAACAAATGTGTTATCCATAGGAACATGTGATATTATGACACTTTCAAGGAACAAAAAGAGAAATCAGATTTTATGCCAACCTTAATAGGTTAAGCCTTGCTGCCTTTTATGACAAGCTTGAAGATATGGTGGAGACTCACCAAGTGCCTAATGACTCTCAACTCATTAATGAAGATTTGATAAAAGAGGGAACATAATATAGGTGTCTAGTGGAGCCACTTGACATTGCCAAATATTATAGGCTGGGAAAGCATTAGCTCTTAGGACATTATATTAACAATGCAAGGCCTCATCGCTATAAATCTCTTGAAAAATGGTTGGCAGACATACAACTCAAAACCAGCAATCGAGATCTGCTTCATTATTAAATAGACATAATAAATATTGGCTAATTTTTTGTTTGTAGATAATTCATATTTAGATAGAGCTAATTTATATTTTCAAATCCTTCATTACATAGTCAAAATTTAAATTGGACGAACCAAGATTTTTGGCATAAAAATAATTATGTTTCTTATTTTAAACCAATCCAAAACAAAATAATTTTTAAATTGACATGAAAAGTTTAACACCTACAAATAAATGTGTAATGTAACTCTGTCTTGTCTCTAACCTAAAACGAAGGCACTTGGATCAGCACAAATGAACATAAGTGATAATAAACAACACAACATGCTTGTGAGGCTTCTGGTTTAGTGCAAATAATTTTTTAGAGCCTAGGAAAAAAAAAGGAATAATATTTCACTAAATATATTACCATCAAGATCTCCAATATAAACAAATTCATATTGATATAAATTGATGGTGTCGTGGCATCTAACAGGGCAATAATCAATGGAAGTTAAAGTGGTAATAGTTGAGTTAATGAAGTATAGTTATGCATCATAGGGAATGATCGATGTTGGATAGTCATTGACTATGATTGCTAAACACTTTAGAACCTTTCAAGGAAACATAGCTAATAGGCGTAAAGCTTAGGACTACACCCGAACAGGAGATTTGGAATTAGGCTTGTGCATTAAAGCATGGAGATATGGAAAAGGAAACTTAATTATTTTCCAATGCCCTCATAACTTTGAAAAATGATTGAAGTTGTAGCCATGCCAAAAGAGAAAGTAATGTAGGAAAAATGTTCAAGGAAGACAAGTTGAGAGATCTGTCAATGTGCTCTATCAAAGATAAGAAAGAACAAGGCAAGAAAGCAATGATGCATGTTTTTATAATCAGTCTTCTTAATGCATTAATAGTACTGATGGAATTCCACTAAAGCACTTTTTGTATGTGCCCATTCTGTAACTTGTATCAGAAGATCATCTAGCTCTAGCATAACAGCAAAGAATCTAGGCCCTTGAATCTAGGTCACTGCTTTTGCACTCAAGTTTCCCAAATTCTGCTCAACCCACTTCATTGATCATATCTTTCCACATAATGTACTCTCATGAGCACTAGATCTAAATAAAATTGGTTAATGATGCCTATATTACCAGTGAAATAGAGATTTATCTTAGCTTACTCGTACTACAATGAAAGTGAAATAGAACCTCTATTCACAGGATTAAAAAATATAGAATGCCCCAAAATTAATATTACCAACCAGCTTATTGTCAGCAATGTCCATTACTCTTTCTACTTCATCTTCCACATTGTTTTGTTACGTAGGAGGTGAGTTGTAATGTTCAATCCATGTGACGCATTTCATCTTCCAACATTCTTGAATTGTAACTGTACATAGTTTGGGAAGCGTCAAAATAAATGCCTTTGTTTCCAATGTACATGGACTTTTGGCTATTGTTGTAGAATTCCTCTCGTTGTAATAAAATTGAAAGGAAGCTAGGTACGCAAAAAATCTTCCAACACTAATCTATCAGAGGAGAGAATGTGCAAATTTTGACAGTTTCAAATGGTCCTCAAACAATTACAGTAACAAAGATGCACATTATTGGTAAAGATAAATAACATTAGAGATACAAGAAAAACACATAACACCAAATATACGTGGGGAAAACCCTTTTGGGAAAAAAAACCCACACTTCAAAAGCTTGAACAATATATTATTTATAAACAATGGTTACAATACACTTGCATCACAAGCTTCTACAAGAGTTTGTCTATGTTACAATTCTAGACTAAATCCAATAGCATAATGATATCTCAACACAACTTCATACAACTCCAAAATACAAAAATGCTCAATATATAAGAGCTTACAATGCATAAAATAAACATTTCTAAAACAACTTCAAAAGGTTGAAGTTGCAACATGGAAAGCGCCAAAACATTGCACACTCATAATGGTAAGTTTCTAATTGTCACTATGCATTCCACACTGCAAAAAACTACACTTGCCAAAATAAATGCACTTCGAAAAACTCACATTCCATGTAAACTCAACACAAAAATAGAAAAATTCTTTATGCACAACTCCACCTACAAAATTCAACTTTTCGACTTGACTCCTCACCCGAATAGAAACTGCAAGTTGTAACTCACAAGACAAAGTGAGAAAATTAGCAACATTTAATATTATGGAAAAATCAAAGCTATGGAAAAATCAAAGGTTAAGACACCTTCTTTTTCTTAACATTATCCCACTTGTCAAACACCTTTGAAAAGCCAATGAAAGTAATATGATTTAATTGTTGGAGGCTATGCGGCCCATAGACTCTGAACACCATCTAAACTTTTCTATGCTCACTAGCTTTGCTAATGCATCTGCAACATTCGTTAGGTTGTCAACCTTCTCCAACTTCACCTTTCCATCTTCCACCATATCACAAACAAAATGAAATTGAACATCAATGTGCTTTGTCTTAGCATCCAGAAAGTAGGATTCTTTTCCAAGCAAATGGCACTCTGACTGTCACAACAAATAGTAGTCCGCCCTGCATCAAAACCAATATTAGAACACAAAAACTTAAGCCAAATGGCTTCCTTGAAAGCATAAGTAGTTTCATGTACTTTTCTTTTGTAGTGGACAAAGCAACTATAGCCTACTGCTTACTCATCCAACTGATAGCACCACCATACATCATGAACACATATCCACTAGTGGATCTTCTACTGTTTATATCACCCACCCAATCTAAATCCAAATATCCAAAAATACTCACTAAGTGTCGAGGTTCAGTAGGATAACCATGAAAACATAAGGAATACTCAGAAGTATCTCACAAATATTTGAAAACTCTCTTCACTGCATCCTAATGTACCTGTCCAGGATTATCCATAAACTGACTAAGGACTCCCACTACTTGGAAAATTTCTAGCCTTGTACAAACCATAACATACATAAGATTTCCAAAAACACTTGCATATGGTACTTTGGTCATGTCCTCCATCTCAGTAGGATATCTTGGACAATCCTCCACATAAAGCTTCATCCCTTGCATTACAAGAACAACTAATTGTCTGCAAGTTGTCATGTTGAACCTCTCCAACACTATATTTACATACTTTCTTTGGCTTAACCAAAGCCTTTTGTTATCTCTATCTCTTATGATCTCCATCCCCAGAATATACCTCACTGCACCTAGATCCTTCATCTCAAATTGTGCTGACAACTGAGACTTCAAATCTAAAATCAAACTTTTCCCATTCCCAAAAAATTACATATCATCTGCGTACAATGTAATTATGAGAATATGACCATTATCATATTTTTAATACACACAATAGTCAAATTAATATCTCAAGAATCCCAATGATAACACATAGGTATCAAACTTTTGGTACCACATTCTAGGAGATTGCTTAAGACCATGCAAAGACTTTTTCAACTTGTAAACCAAATTTTCTTTACCTTTAACCATGAAATGCTTTGGCTATTATATATAAATCTCTTCCTCTAAGTCACCATGAAGGAATGTTGTCTTCACATCCATCTTTTCCACTTGATCTAGATCATATGTTGTTGCAAGTGATAACATGAATTAGATAGATGTCAGCTTCACAATAAGAGAGAAAATTTCACCATAGTCAATTACCTCCACTTGAGAATACCCCATAGCAACCAATTGTGCATTATACTTCTCAACATTTCCATTTGTTGGACCAAATTTTCTCTTGAACACCCATTTACACCCAATAGGTTTCCATCCTTCGAGAAAAGGTACCAAGTCCCATGTATCATTTTTCTTCAATGCAACCATTTCTTCATCCATGGCTTTCATCCAAGAATCTACATCACTCATACCCATAGCCTTTCTAATAGTCCTAAGCTCATCAGTGTTAGAAATCAAAGCAAAAATACAACCCAAATCCAACAATTAATAACCAAACCTTTCAAGTGAATATCCAAACCTGTCAGGTTGTCACCTATCTCTTAGAGACCTCCTTGTTGAGATTGAGGTTCTTCTTCTTTTTCAAAAATTTTAGAGGTTCTCAAGCTCTCCTCATCATTAGGTCCATTTTGGGCTTCAATCTCAACTTTCTTAGAGTCAAGAGGAATTTGAACCACATCTTGTTTCCTTTGTTCTTTTTTAGGCTGCAAAATAGTCGAAGAAGGTTTCATCTCTCTAAAGATAACACTTTGAATATAGAGAATGTTTTTGGCCACTAGGTTCCAAAGATTGTACCCTTTCATACCAATAACATATCCAATGAAGATACACTTGGCAACCTTCTTTTCCAACTTTGACCTTTTCTCCCTTGACACATGAGCATATGCCTCACAACCAAACACACAAAGATGTCTCAATGAGGGATTATTTCCTGAACACACCTCCATGGGTGTCTTATCAACAAGAGCTGATGTAGGCGATTTGTTTACCAGATAGCATGCAGTGGAAAAAACTTCAGCCCAAAACTTTTGTTCAAGGTCAGTTTACATAGCATACTCCTAGACCTCTCCATCAACGTCTTGTTTATCCTCTTCACAACTTCATTCTATTGATGTGTATATGGAGTTGTCTTATGCCTTTCAATCCCATGTTCTTTATAGAGCTTAGTGAAATTTTTGGATCAAAACTCACCACCATTGTTAGTCCTCAAACACTTAATCTTACCACCATTGTTAGTCCTCAAATCTAATTTCATACCAAGGCCTTAAACTCTTGAAATTGACTGAAGACTTCATATTTACTTATGATAAAATAAATAAATATCCTTTTATTGTAATTATCTATGAAATAAACAAAATATACAGATTTTGATAATGAAGGAACATTTACAAGACAAAAAACATAAAAATGCATATAGTCCAAAACCCCAGAAGATTTGTGAGAACTGTGATAAAATTCAGCATGGTTTTGCTTTCCATAAATAGAACTTTCGCAAAAATAAAACTCAAGATTATAATCATCAAGCTGCTCAACAAGGAATTTATTTTTCAATGTTCTTAAACCCTTTTCACCAATATGGCCAAGTCTTTGGTGCCAAAGCATTGTCTTCTCAACGGGTAACTTCATCTCCAAAGCATGAGAACCCTTGGGTACCTAGAAAGCACGACCATCAGAAGTAGATGCAACTTTCTTCTTTTTTGTTGGTTCCAATGATGAGGATAGTGACTCAGAAGTTATTTTATTCTTTTCCATAGAAGAACTATTGCACTAAACTGTGCATGCATCCAGCTAAAATAGAGTGCCTATCTAAACACCCTTAGCAAGCACCATAGCTCTTCTTGTCATTTTGCATCCTCCATTTGAGAAAACAACCTGCACACTCACATCATTCAACTTACTTACAGAAAGAAGGTTTTGTACCAAACCAAGGATATGCAGGACACCATCGATCCCCTTCGCTCTACCATCTGGGAATCTTATCTTGACTCTTCCACGACCAAAAATATTCAGGTGAGAGTCATCACCCAATACACCTTCCCACCATCATAACTTTCATACTTAGAAACCAATCTCAATGTGAAGTCATGTGGAAAGAAGCTCATGTTAAGGGGTATATGGAGTTGTCATATTCCTTTTAATCCCATGTTCTTTATAGAACTTATTGAAATCTGTGAAAAAAAACTCACCACCATTATCAATCCTCAAACACTTAATCTTCCTACCAATCTAATTTTCTAACAAGGCCTTAAACTCCTTAAATTGACTGGAGAATTTAGATTTACTTATGATACAATAAATAAATGTCCTTCTATTGTAATCATCTATGAAATAAAAAATATATACAAATTTTGATAAAGAAGGAACATTTAGAAGACCAAAATCATCATAATGGACATAGTCCAAAACCCCAAAAGATTTGTGAGAACTATGATAAAATTGAACATGGTTTTTCTTTTCATAAACACAATGTTCGCAAAAATTGAACTCAATATTACAATCATCAATCCCCTCAACAAGGCATTTACTTTTTAGTGTTCTTAAACCTTTTTCACCAATGTGACAAAGTCTTTCATGCCAAAGCATTGCCTTCTCAATAGGTAACTTCATCTCCAAAGCATGAGAACCCTTGGGTACCTAGAAAGAATGACCATCAAAAGTATATGCAACTTTCTTCTTTATTGTTGGTTCCAATGATGAGGATAGTGACTCAAAAGTTATTTTCTTTTTCTCAATAGAAGAATTATTGCACTAAATTGTGCATGCATCTAGCTAAAACAAAGTGCCTATATGAACACCCTTAGCAAGCACCCTATCTCCTCTTGTCATCCTACATCCTCCATTTGAGAAAACAACTTGAACACCCACATCATTCAACTTACTTATAGGAAGAATTTTTCATGCCAAACCAAGGATATGGAGGACACCATCAATCCCCTTCACTCTACCATCTGGGAATATTATCTTGAATCTTCCACAGCCAACAATATTGAGGTGAGAGTCATCACCCAGGTATACCTTCCCACCATTGTAACTTTCATACTTAGAAAACCAATCTCGATGCAAAGTCATGTGGAAAGAAGCACCAGAGTCTATCAGCTACACATCTTGTGATGCATGTGTTGCCAAGGAAGTGAAAAAAGAATTTGCATCATCCTGAGAGGATTTATTAGATTTAAAATCAAAGAATGTCTTATTTTTCTTCTTTTCTTCTCCTTACAATCTTTGAGGAAATGACTATATTTTCCGCAATCCCAACATTTCGCCTTGGTCTTACCAAGAGACTTAGATCTCCCATGGGATTTGGATTCTAACTTTTCTCGCTTTGTGTTCTTCTTTTTCCCTTTTACTTTTTTTCTTGCTCAAACCGCCAGAGCCTCCTTATCTATTTTAGAAGATTATATTTGTATCTCTTTACATAGAAATGACGTCACCACTTCATGCATCTTAAAGGTGGTTGTCGTACTTCCAATGGCCATGGCAAGGTGGTCCCAAGAATCCAGTAGCGAACACAGTAAAGTTATGCAAGATCCTCCTCCATTTTTACACCAACAAAGTTCAACTAGGCAACAAGCATGTTGAATGCATTCAAATGATTTGAAAAAAATCCCCCTTCCTCCATTCATAGAGAATACATCTTCTTTTTGAAATAATCCATGATTGGGATTCCATAATCCCTAGATGATATTCTGAAGAAAAAACCTGTCACACACACGAATGAGAAATTACACAGCAAAAAGAGATGAAACAGTAATGATTATTGATTATCGAATCAATTACTGAATGAATATAATGAAGGATTGAATATCCATATGTAGACTTAGATAAACTCAATATGAGATCCCTAAATGGTGGAGTTCTAACTAAGAGAGGAGTGAGATAATAGAATGCATGAATTAGTTAAGTGACTAATGAAGCACATGACTAATTGAAAAGCATGATTAATGCAATAACACTCGCAATAAGAACTAGATGTCCTTTTCCTAAGTTTTCATTAAGCACTGGAGTAAATATTGATTAATTAACTCCAGCACCCCCCCTAAATGACAATTGAGGAGAAGCAAAAAACTGATGAAGGAAAATAATGCACTAATGGATTCCTCTAAAAACTAATCACGTGTTGACATGTTGGAAAGTGATGATCTGTTGATCCAAGATCTTGTGAAGACTAATATAGAACAAGCTGCAAAGATGATGAAGATGGTGGGCCAACAATGGTAATGTGGTTGTCAAAAATTTATCCAAACTAAAGAAGAAAGATGCAATTGTTGAAGAACCTCAAATATGCCCTCCGTTAGGGATAATTCCATTGTTTATCCAATCGTAAATATTGTCCTACTAGAAAGAAACTCTGGAAGCACTTGAACATGCAACTCTAGAAACTCATGTAGTTAGGAACCCTGGTAGAAAGAAACTTAGAAGCACACAAGGATGTGACACTGGAATCTCATGTAGACAGGAATTTAGAATAGAAAAACATTTTTGGCTGCAAATTGGAGGAACGGTGCGAAGCTTGATTTAGCAACTTTTAATATTCTAAGTTTGTTTATCCAGAAGCAAAATGAAAGAAACCTATACTAGAAGCATGCATTCATCTAGAACCAAAGGTTTACATTTGCCTCCATTGTGGCAAAAATATTCATAGCAATCTGCCAAATACCCCCCTTACAAAGCTTTCATCTTTTCAAAGAAATTTTCCCAAATTCAAAATCCCCCTTTCAAAGCATAGTTTGAAATATTTTAGTGCCTATATAAAATCATAAAATTAAATACTTTTATATGCCTAAATTGTTTTAATATGAAATCATAAATACAATCATAAATAAATAAAAAATAGGGAAAATAAAAACTTAGACACGAGAAGATTAGGGAAACATATGCCAAAGAAAAAAAGACAAACAGAGGAAGTTGAGAAAGGGCGGCCAAAATACTCAGAATTTGGGGGCATCATAGATTAGGGGCTAAAAGCCTAAAATAGACAAAATTGTTCCTTCTCAAGCTTGACTCGCTCTGACCAAACAATAGATCAAGCACCTCCAATCTACTTGAAGGGGTTTGACTGGTGTGTGGCTATGTGTGGGAGATCCACTGCAGCAAATCAAAGACACCACACTACACCTTAACGGCTCCCTCTACTGGCAATAATCACACCTCCAATGGATTGAAAAAACAACTCGAAAGGGAATAATCGACCCCAAATCCTTGCCTCAATCAAAAATGACTGCCTTTGTTTCAAAATCATGGCCACCCAGATACAAATTGCACCCTTAATAGATTTGTCATGATATATGCACCCACCAGAGAATTTATTGCAATCAGCAAATCTGACCCAATAAGAAGAGATCCCCCACGTGATTAATAGAGAAAAATTAACTCATTGAACTGAGCACTTCTACACATATAAAAAGCATTTGATATGGCGCTAATTATATAGATTACAAGTGCTTGAGATGGCATGATGATTTGAAGAGCCAAACAAGGTTGATTGAGGCTCTCAATGAGCAGAATGATGCCTCAAACACCAGCTAAGACGTGGATTTGCAAATAATGGCATTGCTATATTATTCCAAATGATCACATTCAAACCTGTGACATGTAGAAAGTGACCTACACCAGGCCTTCAATCGTAGCCGACATAGCCTAGATAAAAGAAACGACATTCAAAAGAATGAACCGCAAGATTCTGTATAAGACCATTGAGTGTATATTTTGGCACGAGCAACTAGAGAGTTTTCTAGAAGATGGAGCATAAATTTGGCACAAAATAATCTTCCTTGCAATGCCTCTTCTTTCTCTTCATGCCTTTACAACACTCAATAATGGAATCCCACGAAATGCAATGGCTCCTTTCCTCAAACAAATGAACAAGGATCTTTACATTTAGAGCTCTGATACCATGAAAGAATCTATGATCAAGATCCCACAAGCCCTAGATGATATTCTGAAGAGAAAACCTGTCACACACATGAATGAGAAATTACACAACAAAAAGAGATGAAATAGTAATGATTATTGATTATCGAATCAATTACTAAATGAATACAATGAAGGATTGAATATCCATATGTAGACTCAAATAAACTCAACATGAGATCCCTGAATGGTGGAGTTCTGACTGAGATAGGAGGGAGATAACATAATGCATGAATTATTTAAGTGAGTAATGAAGCACATGACTAATTGAAATGCATGATTAATGCAATAACACTCACAATCAGAACTAGATGTCATTTTCCTAAGTTTGTATTAAGCACTGGAGTAAATATTGATTAATTTACTCCAACACTTTCACATGAACAACTTATTTACCAAGGATTTAGCCTGATAAATCTAAGAAAGTTTCTTTCAAAGAAGCACAATATTCTTCTCTTCATGAACATCTAGGAGTATTGAATAAGCTAAATAGAGTCTTATCATACCCTTAGCCTTCTGATCCATTAGATCCCAATTTTCTTGTTTCGTGCTCAATGGCATAGTTCTTGAAACAGTTGTCCACAAGTTGTGATCTACAAGCATGTCTTTCATCTTGAGTTTCCACAACTCAAAGTTGCCTCCATTAAACTTCTCTATCTCAATTCTACCAAATGTGCTTGTCATCTCCTTCCTGCAATAGGGTCAACACAAAATTTCTACAATAGGCTCCCACCCAAATAATATCAGTACAAAAAACCCTTTAACCCACAATAGGAAATAGAGGTGATCAAGCTCTGATACCAACTGAAAGGAAGCCATGTATGTGGAAAATATTCCAACAATAATCTATCAGAGGAAAGAATGTGCAAATTTTGATAGTTTTAAACTCTTAAACAATTACAATAATGAAGATGCACATTGCAGGTAAAGATAAACAACATTAGAGATACAATAAAAATACTTAACAATAAATATACATGGGGAAAACCCTTTTGGGGAAAAAACCCCACACTCTAAAAGCCTGAACAATGTATTATCTATAAACAATGGTTACAATACACTTGTAGCACAAGCTTCTAGATGAGTTTGTTTGTGTTACAATTCTGGAGTAAATTTGGAAGCATAACAGTATCTCAACACAACTCCATACAAATCCAAAATACACAAGTGCTCAATATATAAGAGCTTATAATGCATAAAATAAACATTTTTAAAAAAACTACCAAAGGCTGAAGATGCAACATGGAAAGTGCCAAAAACACTACATATGCATAATGGTAAGTTTCCAATTGTCACCACATGCAACACTGCATAAAACTCTGCCTGCCAAAATAATTGCACTTAAAAAACTCACATTCCATGTAAACTCAACACCAAAGTAGAAAAACCCTTTATGCACAGCTCCACCTGTAAAAATTAACTTGACTCCTCATCCGAATAGAAATTCCAAGTTGTAACTCATAAGACAAAGTGAGAAAATTAGCAACATTTAGTATTATGGAAAAATAAAAGGTTAAGACACCTTCTTTTTCTTAACAAAATAAATGGCTTTGTTTTGAATGTACATGAAATCCTAGTTGTCACTGTAGGATGCCTCTATGTGCAATAAAAAAAAATCCTTGTTATTTTAACTGCAGAAATAGAGGTTCCATATCATTGTGTGATATAAGAGGGATTCACTACACACGGGTCTCTCCTTTCGTGAGAGATCACCAGGGAACGAACTGCCCTTATACACCTTAGAATAATAGATTAACGAAATAATAAAGAACTGAGATTCAGTTATGCTTCAGATAAAAACTATTCAGATATCCTGAGGGAGCAAGATCAAAGGATTCTTGTCTTAGAAGGGTGAGCTTTCGGCCAGAAGACGTCAGCACAATTCTAGGACTCTAGCGCAACGTGTTGTCGTCTAAAAGATGTGTTGGCGGCTTGAGAAATAGAGAACTCGGGAACTCAACAGACAAAGCGAACCTACTTCCAGACTCAAGAGTAGTCTATATGGGACTGTTTAACTAATCAGAAAACCAAAGACTGAAGTAAATACAAAGATGCTTGGGGAAAGCTTACCTTTCTCAGGATGTTCAAATCTTCACTCCAAGCTCCTTTTCGTGACCTACACACAAAAGACCAAGGAGAAATTTGTTGAGTGGCTGTGTAGGGGCCCACATTAGTCAAACCCCACTTTGGTGTTCCCACCTCCATGGACAACCAAGTTGGAAAGGAATGCTAAAGAAGTAAACAAAGCATGTGGTGAAAGCAATACCTGCTTAGAAGTAGAACCCGCTCCATGATAAGCGTGTAGTGAAAGCAATACCCGCTTAGGAGTAGAACCTGCACCACGAAATAGTAACAAATGAGTAATAAAGGAAAGTGAGGGGAAGAGAGTGTTACCCATGGGCCAAGTCCCTCTCTGGAGCACACGGACGCACCGCTAAGTTCTTGCTTGAGATTTGTTGTTGTTGTTGGGAGGACCTCAGTCCAGCATGGCTTTGCCTGTGAGTGCACTGCTATCAAAGATGAGGAGATCTCAAAGTTGGAGCAAGTGGAGAGAGAGCTAGTGTGATGTCTTCCAACCCTCAAATGAGCGGAAAAAATAGGTTTTAATGCTTGCAAGGGCAGCCAAGAGCCATTACTTTTAGAGTGTAACCGCCAAGACACGTGTCTCAAGGGTTAACCCTCTAGATTCCACATTTTGAACTCGGGAAATCGATAGGACATTAGTGCACAGTGTATACATCTACGCACCACACATTCTTCCATAGCCTATATTCTCAGAAAACATGTCGCCAGGATTTTGTTGCTCAACCACTTGTCCACATGGAGTTAGAATCGTGAAATTATTACCCATGGGGTTTTGTCATTAATATCTCAAGGTGACATAAATGCTAGGCATAAATGTAAAATATGGAATTTCCCTTAGGTGCAATTCTATGATATTATATTTTTCCCCCACTTTAGTGGGCTCGATTTTGAAAAAATTAGCCTCACTAAAGTAGAAAGAAAAAAATTATCCAAAGTTTTAAATTTTACATATTTGTGTGCCAATAGAGAGAGACCATAGCGGCTACCACAACCGAGCTAATTGGAACTTAAGGTTCCCCTAGCATCTGAGCTCAAGAAACAGTATCAGAATAGTTGCAAAAACTATCCAAGGTTCTAACCTACAAAACTCAAATTTTAGGTTAGCCTCAAAAACTCATAAGAAAGCTACCACGGAGAGAAGAATAATTAAGAAAAAACTCGTCGATTCGGAAGAAAAATATGATCAAGAGACAACCTTATGCCCCCTCCTAAATTTTTCCCCAGCTAGATGGGGTAAATTCAAGAGAAACCAAGGAGCCACAAGCTCTAGGAAAAATTGGCCCCAGGAGGCCTATATATACCTAGGTGGGCCCCTAGAAGGGTCATTTTCACTATTCACTATGAGCAAATTGTTGACTTTTGTGAGAGAAAAGTCAGAAAAATGCCGAGGAGAGAGTACGAGGAGCTGAGGTTGGATCAGTTATGTTGGGACATTGTCGAGGGTCACTAGGTGGACCAAGTAGGCCACAAACTTGCGTTCATTATGCTTTTTTATGTATTTTTTAGATTTTTCCCATCGGCGAGGTACATAGGCATCTTTTTTTCGCGCCCTCATCTGAAATTTGCATTGTCATCCTTGATAAGCATTGTAGTCTTATAGATGCACTGTCATCTCAGTGACATGTTGTCTCTGAGTTGATCATGGCGGTTAGGAGATGTATGCACGCACGCAAATGTTTGCGCGTCGCGCATAAGTCTTACTCATTTTTCTTTGTTTTGATGAAAAATGTTGATGTTCTGACTCAATTTTTTGCAAGAGCACCTAGAGATTCAAGAGTATCTAGGAGGGCGAGAGTTCCAGCTCGTTCATGAGTAGAGGGACCACTTATCAGGTGATGAGGTCACACTCTTAGAGCGGTTCAGTCTTTGACATGTATTCACCATGCCAGAGATGAGATATCATGAGCAGATGTTGATGGCCCTTATAGAGCAGTGGGATGCTACTATGTCATCTTTCTAGCTACCATGAGGATAGATGACCATCACACTCGAGGACATCTATCGGATCCCTTAGCTACCCATCCATGGACGGTGGTTGGCTCTCGACGATATGCGATTAGCATGGAAGTGATCAGAGGGCATCCTCTATTGCATAGGGAGGAATGATGATGGTGATGACACGAGTCATATCTACACGCCCGAGTCATGGTTGTTATGATTTCCTTTGGTATCAGAATAGATGGGTGAGGCTCACACCTACATGGGGTCCTCATCCATATGATTAGGGAGATGGTGGAGCATAGGACCATTTTTTCCAAGGGATGTAGCATGCTTGTGTACCTCTACCAAGAGTTGGACCGGTACATACATTATGAGTACCACAGCCTCACAACGTGCTACCAAGAGTTGGACTAGTACATACATTATGAGTACCGCAGCCTCACAACATGCACACTTTTGTAGGTGTGGGTCGTTTCCCACATCATGTGCACTTAGCTAGTTAGTTTTCCCCAACGATGGCCATATCGGATCCCCATGGCCCATTGGTATGACATGGCGGGCCAGTGGAGGTTTGGAGACCTACAGTTTTGGCATTTATAATTTGACACTCTTACTACATATGGGGTCTAGTGGAGACCCTATCGATATTTCAAATAGGTGGATGATACTAGGTACCAGAGGAACCTACAATGGGATCACTTTTTGATCGACCAAAGGGATTTTGTTATAGCACCCTATTACTAGAGTCAGGTCATGCAGCAGCATGGCCGACCACAAACCATACCAGCAGACATTCCCACATACACCAGGGTCCATAGGAGTGTGGCAAGGGTTGGGGATTTCCCTTGCCCCACTATTATGGATATTGTCCCTTCTGATGATGATGAGCCCAACCATGATTTTTTGCCTATATCAACGATAGATAATGTTGAGGTAGTAGTTACTTCACGTGGTGGTGGGAGAGGCATCGTCCAGCTCCTATGTTTGGTGATGATGCTCTGAGGGGAGATCCTAGTCCACATGAGGACTTTCCCTCCCAACTGTCGTAGGACAGGAGGAGAGACCGGCAGCAAGCTAGGGAGGAGGTGGCACCACAAGAGGAGGCAGCAACACCGAGGCCAAGGCGGTGGAGGAGGTCAGATTCCCCACTAGCTACACCTGTCTCTACGGCACCACCATTTTCTTTTGTAGCTACGACACTAGTGGCACCAAGAGTGACCACTGATGCTAGCGGCGTAGGTCCTAGCACCGATCCTCACCCTGACTTGACATGGCAACTAGGGGACCTAGGTATACATGATACATTGTTTATGTTTTATACTTCAGTTTTATGATATATGTATCTATACATGCTATGTGATACAGATACCTTTTTCCTTTTCTATGGCTACAAAGGATGCACAGGGATGGATTGGGATCATAGCTCAGTGTATTTCATAGGTTGCCCCTATTGTGCAGATTCAGGGGTTGGTTCTCGAGGCATACCAGCTAGCATCGGTGGGACGTCATGCCCCCATCTTTGAGCCGGTTGCACACCTACAAACCTCTTACAAGGAGCGGGGCGTGGAGATCAACCAACTCACTATAGAGTTGATGGCTCCCCAAGGGCAACGTGACCAGCTATCGAGGAAGTTGCATACAGTGCTCACTGAGTGAGACACAGCAGTGAGGAGGGATGATGTCATTGAGCAGGCGCAAGATGCCCTCTAGAGCTATCTCGATGACCTTGGTAGGAAACCAATGGCCATGAGCCCAGTAGATGTTTAGCGACTGTGTGATCAGTTATGAGAAGCGGAGTTGATGATATCTTCTCTACAAGGAGAGATCAAAGGGATGTGGGCAACTGTCTGTATCACGCTCACATCACTCACACTCCATGACCACTTTCTAACCTCTTCCATAGCTTCCAAAGCATCTACTAGAGCCAGAGGGCTTTGGGAGCCACACACATCATTGTGATCAAGAGCTCATCGTCATTTTTTGTGCATATCATCATTTTTTGTAGCGAGAAACATATACATTCATATATACTTGTAGATCTTTTGTATAGACATATATTCAACAACCACTCATTTTTTATAGTAGTGGCTTGATACATTTACATGACATTGGATAAATACATTTTGTATATATATATATATATATGGATACATCGATTCTGACCTCATGGCATTGTTTATCTGGATGTGTATGTTCTTTTTATTTTTTCACATATTTTTATGCTTATGGATGTTATATTCTCATGTGGGTGTATGCTTATATTAGATGCTAATATGATTTAATAAACACACATAGTTGTATGTTAATTAAATATAATGAAAATCTAATGGGCACACATACACACACATGCACGTGGTCATTCACAACACAAAAATTCTCATAATGTGTTAATGAATAATGTCAACATATGTAGTTCTACTACCCTTCTGTAGAGAGAACACCACACTGACGACACATAGAACACTATGCATAATATCGACAAAGATGCATTGCATTAACAGGTTCTTTTAAAGGCGTTTCATCAATAAATGATAATCCATAGGTGCACGATCCATATACGGAGATCACAATGTAAGGGCCTAACCAGTTAGGAGTAAATTTTCCTCTCTGGTCAGGCAGCGCATTTACACTTCTCTAGTTTTCACAGAGAACCAAATCTCTTATTTTAAAGGTTCTAGGAAGCACACTTTGATTTTACTGTCTGGATAACCACCATTGATAAGCTTTAATATTTTCAAGGGCTTGTAAACAGCGCTCATCGAGCATCTTCAGTTGATGCAAACGGTTAACTCGATAGGTCTCATTATAAATTATCCCCTTAAAGGAGACCTGTAAAGACGAAATCTCTAACTCCAAAGGCATGATAGCTTTGACACCATACACGAGTTTGTAGGGTGTTGTTCCTGTAGCCATATGAACACTCATGCGATAGGCCCATAAATTGTACATCAGTTGGATGTGCCAATCCTTACCATGTTTGTTAACTATTTTATAGAGAATAAGCTCAAGAGTTTTATTAGACACTTCTACTTGACCATTAGATTGTGAATAGTACGGTGTGGAAAACCTATACTAAATATGGAATTTTTTGAGGAACTGCTTCACTTCCTTGTTCTTAAATGGTGTACCATTGTCCAAAACAAGTGTAGCAGGCAACCCAAATCAAGATATGATGTTGTTCATGAGGAAAATATAAATAGCTTTTGCATTCATGGATCAGATTGGGATAGCCTCGACCCACTTCGTGAAGTAATCTGTAGTGGTAATGATAAAGGCATGTCCCTTGGAAGAGGGAGGTGATATCTTTCCAATAATATCCAACCCCCACTTAGCGAACGGCCAAGGGGAAGTTTGATTTTGTAACTCTTTAAAGGCAGGTGCATGAATGAGATGACTGTGTTGCTGACATTCAGGACACTTTTGATAAAGTCAAAGGAATCTTGTTCCATCACTTTCCAATAGTATCCCATGTGTACCAATCTTCTTGTCAAGGATTTACCACCAAAATGTCCACCCCCAGAGCCCACATGGGCTTCCTTGAGGGAAAGGGGTATCTCTAATTTAGTAAGACACCTAAGAAGCAAGCCATTATAGGCCTTCCTATAAAGGACGTCAGATAGGATAACATAGCGAACTGAAAATTTCTTCAAATGAGTATGATCATTCTTGGTCACATCATTGGGGAAATTTCTAGTCTTTAAATAGTTATAGATATCATAAAACCACTCCCCAGAGTCTACATGGTAGCACACGAGGGATTTGGCTTTAGGTTTTTCGGGAACCACAGGGGTTCGCAGGACTTGGACCATGAAATGATATTCTTTCGTATCTTTTTCAAAAGGTACCAAGGAATTTGTGCTTGCCATGGCATCAACATGTCTATTTTCTCTCCTAGGGACACTATCTATTATGAAAGAAGAGAACTATTTAAGCAAATACAAGGTAAGGTCCCGATACCAGGACAACTTATTCTACTTGGCTTGATAGGTTCTCATTATCTAATTCACTATAAGTTCAGAGTCACCTAGGATACAAAGATGTTTAATTTTCAGTGCAATCAGGGCACATAAGCCAACAACAAGGGCTTTGTACTCAGTGATGTTATGGTACAAGGAAAATCTAGTCAAAAGGATAGGGGGAATGGTTTACCTTCAGGGGAGATTAGAACCACGCCCGCTCTGGAACCAATTTGACACCTTGATCCATCAAAATACATTTTCCATTCAGATTTGTGACTAACTACAAAAATGTTTTCATCGGGAAACAAATCCGAGCCAGGGAAGGAGCGAGATTAGGGAGCATCTTCCAGCTAATCCACAACCACTTGACCCTTTATTTATTTCTAAGTAATGAGCTTTATGTCGAACTCAGAAAGCAACATAACCCATTTCGCTAACCTCCTTGCCAAGTTGGTGTTGGAAAATAGATGTCTTAAAAGATCCATTTTTACTATGACATGCATTTCAGCATGGAGGAGATAGTGCCTCAACTTTTGTGTAGCAAAAAATGAGAGCAAGACATTGTTTCTCCATGGAAGCATAACGGGTTTCATAGTCAACCAGGACATAGATAATATAGTAGACCACTCTTTCTTTCCTAGTGTCATCATATTGAGCTAAAAGAGCTACCAAAGCATATGGTGATGCAACAAGGTAAAGCAGAAAGGGTTTATCTTGCATAGTCAGCATCAATACAGGGGGATTGGCCAAATATGCTTTGATTGATTCAAAGTCTTTTTGAAATTCCTCATCCAATATGAAGCGAACATTCTTTTTCAATAAGCGAGTGAAAGGAAGGGTACGATCAGCCAATTGAGATGTAAATCTACAAATCCCCTGAATCTTCCCTTGTAAACTTTGCAACTTAGTGATATTTCTCAGTGGAGCCATGTTAACGATGACATAAATATTATTATTTTCAACTTTGATCCCACGATGAGAAACTATAAACCCCAAAATCTTCCTGGCATCAATTTCGAAAATGCATTTAAGGGGATTTAGTCTCATTTTATAGAGTTGAAGTCTTTCAAAAATAAGACAAAGGTTCTTGGGATGATCTTGACGGGTTATCGACTTCACCAATATGTCATCGACGTAATCCTCTAAAATCTTGTGGATAAAATCATGAAATATTAGGGTCATCACCCGTTGGTAAGTAGCTCCCACATTCTTAAACCCAAAGGGCATGACTACATAACAAAAAGTAACCCATGGGGTAGTAAATGTTGTCTTGTATTGATAATTTGGGTTAATAAGGATCTGATTATAACCCGAGAATCCATCCATGAAGGAAAGTAATGCATGGCCTGTAGTCGAGTTAACAATCATATCTATATTAGGCAGTGGAAAATCATCCTTAAGATAAGCCTTGTTAAGATCTCAAAAGTTGATACATGTGTGAATACGACCATCAGGATTACTAACGACAACTATATTCAAAATCCAAGGGGAATAATCAATACGATGGATAAAGCCTTCTTTCAACATTTTCTCTATCTTTGTCTTGACCATCAATGCCACCCTGGGATTGATCTTTTGGATTTTTTGCTTAACCAGCTTCGCATTGGGACATAGGACAATATTGTGAACCACTATAGACTCCTCAATATCAAGCATATCCTCATATTTCCAAGCGAAGATGTCAAGATGAGAACGTAAGAGATCGAAGTGTTCATCTACTTCTTCAGAAGAGAGACACTTCCCAATTTTGATCGCTTTTTTAGAGGATGTAGAACCTATGGGGATTTCAATAGTATCCACCTTAAGGAGGGAGTTATGGTCCTCATGATGAGATATCGTAACGCCATCATTGGTGTTGGATAGAGGGTCCTCCTCATCAATACTCAAGACAGATTCTCCAAAGTACGCTTGGCTATGAAAACGATACAAAAGTCATTTCTTGTGATGATATGGAGGAAACGGGGAATAAGCACCTAGAAAATCCTCTAGCACTTCATCCAAAGAGAAGACATCGAGAGGTATTTTCTCGGCTTGCTCCCTTTGCTCTATTAACTTAGGATGAACAAAGTTCAATGGCTCGGCTGAAATCTTATTAACACTCCACCAAGGCTTTTGCTTAGATTGTTCAATGGAACATCCCAGTCCCAAATACCATTGTTGCAGCTTAAACTTGATAGGGACTTGAATTCCTTGCTCAATATTCCCTAGGCCTTCCTTTCCATAGCCATATCGAGAAGTGAGCTCATATCCGAACCCATAGTGAGTTTGCAAAACCTCAGGAGGCGGTGGCTCCACATAGATTGTTTCATTCCACCAATGGATGTCAAACATTTCTATGGGGGTACTTTTTCCTTCCTTGTTGGGCTCACAAATGTTAATTTCTTTTATAAGAGGGGGATTGTTCTCCTCGGCGCAAGAAGGAGTGATCTCCTAAATAGGGTTACACTTATTCTCCTCCACAAGAGTATTATCCGCCTTTGTGTTAAGGGCACTTGGAAGGTCCACGCAAGAGGGATTCACCTTATATTCCACAATAAAGAATTTAGAAAAGTTCAGGGAACCCCAATCATCTCCAAGGAAATCATTTGCTTGAGAAGTCATCGAGGGAGACTTAGGGTCCTCTACTTTAGGCAGTTCTTCATTTCCGACACTCACCCTGGGGAAAACTTCCACAGAGTGTATCGATGAAGAACATGCCATAGCATTGGCAGTCAAAGATGGAATACAATTCTTAAGGGTAGATATAGTCAAAGCGTGACCAGCGGCGGCCATTTCACAAAGGCGAACACCTTCCAGATCCACTTTAATTGTAACTACTTGATTATTTGCAACGAATTTCAAGGAACGGTGTAAAGTACAAGTTACCACACCCATAGCATAGATCCAAGGTCTCCCTAAGAGGAGGTTATATGGTAAGGGTTCGGGCATCACATAGACCAATGTAGGTAAGGTAATGGATTCTAGTTGCAAAGGTAGTATTACCATACCTAGAGCTTGGTGGCCAGTGTTATCAAATCTACGAATGTACAAGGAGGAAGTTGCTAAAGAAGATGAGTCAATTTTAATTTTAGGTAGTAGGTGTATACCGCAAATGTTGAGAGCCGAACCGATGTCAACTAGGGTACGCCCAATACCGATGTTAACATTGACTATAATCATCAAAGGCGCTGCTTTCTTTTGCACATCCAGAGGTGAGAGTTCTTGCAGGTGGAACGTGATATTCGGAGAATCCAAATGAATATTAGCCAACAACGCATTAACATCCACAGGCCTAGCAGAGGTAGGTAAGAGAATCTTTTGTAAAGCTTCCTGAAGCATCTCCTGGTAAACTAGAGCAGTCTGAAGCAAGTCCCAAAGCAAGATCTTAGTTGGAGTAACATGAAGTTGCTCGATGAGATCATAATTGCTTGGTGCTTTGATCACGGCTTTAGATGTTGAAGGAAGGCTTGGTTGAGAAGGTGGTAAAGAAGTAGGGATATATGGTTGTGAAGAAGGAACAGAAGGTTGTTGATTCAGATTTTGTTTATTACTCCTTGTAGGATATGTGTGTCTGATAGCATTGTAAGATGTAGAGTCTGTAGCTTTCATGAACCTTGAGTATAAGTCAGGTGAATTGCTATGACATGAAATTCCATAGACAAAAGGGTAGGTCGTGGTCACGTAGATTTTGGTTTCTTAGGGCTTGGAGGATCCACCAAGACCACCACCACATTTACTGATCCCTCAGCCTATCAAGAGAAGACTTGTTCGAGAGATTTGCAGATAGGGGAGAGTGCTTCTAATAAATCATCTAGAGCATCCTCCAGCATATCAAAATCTTCCTCAGAAAATCAATTATCATGAACGTGCAACATTACAAAGAAAGTTCTGACATTCACGTCAGGTTCACCAAAATGTGATATAAGAGGGATTCGCTGCACACGGGTCTCTCCTTTCTCAAGAGATCAACAGGGAACAAACTGCCCTTATACACCTCAAAATAATAGATTAATGAAATAATAAAGACTAATATATTTAGTTATGCTTCAGAAAAAAACTATTTAGAGATCCTAAGGGAGCAAGATCAAAGGATTATTGTCTCAAAAGGGGGAGCTCTCAGCTAGAAGACATCAACACAATTCTAGGATGTCAGCACAACACGTTGTCGTCTAAAAGACATGTCAGAATCTTGAGCAATAAAGAACTCAGGAACTCAACGGACAAAATGAATCCTACTTCCAGACTCAGGAGTAGTCTATACGGGACTATTTAACTAATCGGAAAACCAAAGACTGAAGTACATACAAAGATGCTTGCAAAAATCTTACCTTTCTCAGGATGTTTTAATCTTCACTCCAAGCTCCTTTTCGTGACCTACACACAAAAGACCAATGAGAAAGTTGTTGGGTGGTTGTGTAGGGGCCTACCTCAGTTAGACCCCGCTTTGGTGTTCCCACCTCTTTGGGCAGCCAAGTTGGAAAGGAATGCTAAAGAAGTAAAAAAAGAATGTGGTGAAAGCAATACCCACTCAGGAGTAGAACCCGCACCATGATAAGCATGTGGTGAAAGCAGTACCCGCTCAAGAGTAGAACCCGCACCATGAAATAGTAACAATTGAGTAATAAAGGAAAATGAGGGAGAGAGAGTGTTACGCATGGGCCAATGCCCTCTCCAGAGCACACGGATGCACTACTAAGTGATTTCTTGAGAGCTATTACTGCTGCTAGGAGGACCTCAGTCTGGCATGGCTTTTCTTGTGAGTGCACTGCTATCAAAGATGAGGAGATCTCAAAGTTGGAGCAAGTGGAGAGAGAGCTAGTGTGATTTCTTCCAACCCTCAAATGAGAGGAAAAAATAGGTTTTAATGCTTGCAAGGGTGGCCAAGAGTCGTTACTTTTGGAGTGTAACCGCTAGGACACGTGTCTCAAGGGTTAACCCTCCAGATTCCACATTTTAAACTCGAGAAACAGACGGGACGTTAGCGTGTCGCGTAGATGTCTGCGCCCTGTGCATTCGTCCATAGCCTATATTCTCAGAAAATGTGTTGCCAGGCTTCTGTTGCTCAACCACTTGTCCACATGGAGTCAGAATCATGAAATTCCAACCCATGGGGTTTTGTAATTAATATCTCAAGGTGCCATAAATGCTAGGAATAAATGTCAAAATATGGAATTTCCCTTAGGTGCAATTATGTGATATAACACGTTGTTAAGTAACAATGAACAAATTAACGCACATGATGTACAATGTGAAGCTTAATTCTTTCTAGAATGAGAACAAAGAGTTTTTCCACTAAAATGGTTGTATACTTGTCAATTTTACATGATGTAGAGGAAATTGTATCAAAGGCTCATGAGATTCAGAGTTTAGGAGTATTCATCTTAGAGCAGCAAGAGAAAATTGATAAGTAGCTCATCTATTTTGTCATTGGAATATTGAAAGTGCAAGTAGCCAACAAGACAATGCTCATGGAATCTTCCTATCCTAGTGACTATTATATTTGTTGGGCCAATTACTTCCATGGTCTATGACCAATTTGTTTCATTTTTTCTCCAGCAACTTCTCCAAGAGCTAAATAGGTTAGTTGACTTTTGTAGCAATCTTGATGAGGAATAACCCTTCTCTATTCAACTCTTTACACAACATACAATTGGAAGTAAATCTTAGAGGATTCTTGTGTGCTAAAAGGGATAGGTTTCTACTAGTGTTAACAATCTTCTCAAAAAAAATTATGATCTCTTGCAAACCTCTCTTTAGTTGAAATGGGTTAATACTCTTCTCACTTGATCTCTTCTATTGAAATATGCTATGTTTTTGTTAGGCTTAACAATTTAGTTTATTATTCCATAGAAAGTCTCACACTCTCTTTTTCAGAAGAGGCAACATAGCTTGCTTCTCTTGCTCTACCTCGTGCGCCTATTGTTGGTCTCAAAGCTTCCATGTCCTCCTGTTACTTGCAAATTTGATATTTTGGCTTAGATGTTGAATGTTTTCTCACGTTGTTGGGGCATTTTTTCTCCTTATATGAGCATTGCCTCTCTATATATGATGTTAATGTTTTTATATGTACTTGTATTCTATTTAAATAGAGTGTTATGCGAAAATTTTGTGTAAATGGGATTTTTTTTTCATACTATGGTTAAAGTAGGAGTAGGTTAGATTCATTTTATTACGTTCATTGGGTTTTATCCTTTTGAAAATTAAACAATCTTTCAAAATATTTAATATTATTATTAATTGTCAGGTATTTATAAATTTAATATACAGGTATTATAACAAATATTTAATGAAATTTTTCATTAATTGTTGCATAAAATTTAAAGTGAGAAATCAATAGTTTCTTAAAATTTAGTATTATGACTCTTCATATTTTAAGGATGATTTATTATTTGGTGATTATTTCTAATAAAAAATTACACAGTATTTTTTTTTTGCAGATCGTTTATGATTCGTGGAGCCACTATCAAAACAATATTAATGCTTAAAATTGTTGGGGATGAAAGATTTAAGTGGAGGGAAGCCATCACTTTGCATGTGCTAGGCGGAAGAAAATGGAGCCTAAGCATGCCACTATTCAAATGCAAATTGATTTGGTCTCTAGTATTCTTTTAAAGAAACCAATGACTCTTCCAATTCATTGGCTACATTTTGATGGCCATTCATTACACAACACACACAACTCTTTCCCTACTATCCATAATTCCACTTCCATGCAGTGTACTATCAGTTACACGTCAAAATAAATGAAAAAATATTTTTTCTTACATTGATTTGTGTTGCCACTATAGACATGCCTCTCGACATAATTAAGATAGCCGATTGGTAAACAAAACTCTAGAATATATTAAATTGTGCATCAAGTTATATATTAACTAGTTCAACAAGTCATTGAACAATTAGAAATTACAGTGCAAGGGATGTTTCTGTAAGCCAACAATGTGAATTTTGACACATTGATCATGAAATATATCTAAGGAAAATGCATAAGAGCTAGATTTTAGGGTTTCAACTAGCAAGTTTCCATCAAAACACTATTTGCACAAGGATCCTAGAGAAAATACTAGGGTAGCAAAATACATGCATGGGTGTGCGATCACACACAAGACCCCCCACAAAAGGTTAGGACACACACCCAAAAGTGACATGCTCAATCAAATGATGTTATTTAAAAAAATAATATATAAATCAAAAATAAAAATAAACATATGATTTAAGTTTTTGAGAATGAAAATGTACAAATAAAGTTTGAATCAAGAATTTGTATTTTTTTCCTTTGGGGATTCATGAATGTTTTAAATGGTTGATTGATAATGACTATTAAAGTATTCCTCTTTTTCTTCATTGTCCTCTTGTTTCTACTCAATTTAATAACAAAGTTTTGATGATGGATTAGATTGAGGGTGTGCATGTATATTTATTTATTTTTACGGTTTTGGGGATGGTTGAGATCATTAATATTTTAGGGTTAGATTTAAGTGAATTGGAATATTTTTAAATTGAATTTTATAATTCCCAAGGTATGGGGACTTCTTAGTATTCTCAAGATGGTCAATGGACTTCTTGAAGCCCCTAGGTTATTAGGCCATTCCAAGAACATCCCCAACATGGGATATTATAGAGATCTACTTTATTAAGGCATCCCAAAAATGTACCCTGTAACACGCCTGCCACAAAACCCTAGAGGACAACACACTAAACACCTAAAAACGGAAAAAAAAAATCTATTTTTTGAAAGTGAAATAGTCACGTGATTATAAATGAAACATTAACTCAAATTCTAACCTAAGTCCTCTACAGTCTGTGATACGCTACTTGATTCCCATTAACTAAACTAACAGAACTGAAAAATCATGACATTTAATTAAATTCCAACTGCAATAAGAAATTACATTTACAAGATCATCTAATAAGAAATGTCCATTTCATGGCAACAATATAATAACATCAAGATCATTAAATTGACAATAACATCCATTGCATTTACCATTACAGGAGAGAGTTTACAATTGGTTACAATAATAAATCATTACATAATTGTCCCCTTGAATGAGAGAGTAGAGTACATCAAAAGTATAATACATGATTCAATAGATCGATGATACAATACAAGTACATGAATAATAATCCACATGCACTAGAACAAGTGTGGAAGTCTTCAAATCTAGGAGTAATCACCACAAACATGAACAAAGTGAGGGAATCCGATGGAGAACAAGGAACATTCCACCCAACCATGTGGAACCCTAAGGTCCACCCCCCATGCTAGGAGATAGCACCTAGTCCCACACAACAACAAGACAACCACAACTGACACAAGGCTAACAGAGAACAATTTTCATAACATCAACAACACATCACAAAGAACATATATTGCTTCCAGAGGATAACACATATCAAGGAAGAGAAGCAACAAGGGCATACTAGTCTACAGAGGGAAGAGTGTCATCGCATGGTCCTAGCATGGGTTACCCTGAAAGTTTATCACTAACCATCAGCCCCCATCTATGGTTACCCTAGCAGTCTCCTACTAGCCGCTGGCCCCATAGGATGACACATGTGGAACCATCCTTCATTTCATGAGGACAAGGAAGTTGGTCTTTCCAACCAAGCCTTCTCTACTCAGCTCAAGTCTACACAATCACTTGAGTCGTGAGTGAGGTTGTTGGCCTCCTTCAATGATTTAATAACTAAGCCCTTACAGCCAGAAATTGATTTGCTTGGAATGATTTAAGTTGCAGTGATTTGGTTTGATTTTATTGCTTGGATTTTTTTTGTTGGCTATTTTATTTTTGTCTTTTTTTTTTGTATTTTTGAAATGTGTTGACTTTTTGGATTTTCTAAATGTTTTGATTTTTTGGATTTTTAAGGACATTTTTTCAATTTTTTGTATTTTTTAGAACTTTTTTCCTTTAAAAAAAAAAAGAAATATTGTTTTGATTTTTTTGACTTTTTTGATTTTTGGATAGAAGGGGAATATGGATAGGAGGGACTCAAGTGTCTAGTTCCATGAGAGGTGATAGTCCCACTAGAGATGGATTTCATCTAATGGACCATGTCAAATGTCATTATGCTCATAGATGTTGGTGAGGAATGACATGAAAGGGAGATGGAGTAGGTAGATGATAGATTATGATGTGGATTATGGAAGGATTGGTGGATTATGATGTCGATTATGTAGGGAAGATGAAGGGGAGGCTTAGCCAAAAGCATGGACCATAGGAAGGTGATGGGAGAGATATGTAGGATAATGAGTGAAGGATGAGGAGGAGGTAGGTGGAATTGTTGTGAAATGGAAGGAAACCATGACTAATGGTTGCACACACTATGATACACGTTGAAGCTTTTGATGTAGAGGAGGTGTAGGAAGAAATGGAGATGTTTGCTTGAGACATGGGCGATGAAGTACTTTAGGTACCCACATAGACTTAGTATTTTTATGACTTTTATTTTGCTTGTGGGATGGAATATGAGATTATTGAATAGAGTGGGAATGTGAGGTGGAAGTGGATGGTTGTGATTTTTGTGATGTGGATGCCTCATTTGACTTGATTTATTTTTGCTTAGGTACCCAAACCATTTTGTTTTTACACTTTTCTTTTGGAGTTATGGGCTTATATAGGTTTTTAGATGGATTTTTCTTTGATTCTTTTCTTTTATGCCCTAGGGCATGAGGACCCTTAGGATTTTTTACTTTATAGGTAGAGGAATTTAAATTTTTGCATTTGAATCACATGGGTATGGTGGAATGAGTGGAAGCTTTATGTTTAGACAATGTGTGCATTGATTGGTCATGATTAGGATTTTTAGAAGATTTATGGATGGATGGATAAGGGGATTGTATAATGGCAATATTAGGTGTTGGGAGTAACATCGGTAGATTAGATGGAGGGATATTAGAAGTTGGAAGAAATGGTAGCAAAGTTGATGGTGGAAGGTGTACGGTCACATGCTTTTGACATTTGTAGGATGATGGAGGAGGGATGGAAACATATTTTTTAGGTGTATGATAGGATTTATGGTGGAAAGAGGACTTAGGATGGATGGAGGAAGTACCAACATCTTTATCTTGTTTTCCTTGGGGCGAGTATCTAAGGCCAAATGAGCGTGGAGGGACTTTGATATGGATGGGCTCCAAAATACCTTGTTCATGAAGGCCTAAACCTTTACCTTGGTAGTTCATATTTTGTAGTTTGCAATGGACAATGGGACTAGGTGTGTTTTGGAAACTATACTTGAGTTCATTATTAAATGAAGAAGGTGAAGTGGATAAACGTCGTTGTTTTCCTAAAGAAGAACACTCATGGATGAAGGAAGATAGACCAATGGGATATGATGGAGGACTTGCAATGGGATCGATAGTGGGTGATGGAGGATCATTAGGATCTTGATTAGCATTGTGTTCACTTAGATTCAAGGTATTTGTTTAATATTCTATGTGTGCTTGGGAGGCATATGTTTCATCAATGGAAATGGATGTTGATGGATCATGGATAGGACTAGGTGAAGGTACATTTGGGATATCTTGCTCATGGATGGGTATAGGATCAATTTTCTCATGGATAGGCTCTTCATCATTATGGATATCATCTTGATCATAGAAAAGATATAGATTATGGATAGGTTGGATGAAAGTGATTTCATCTTGATTAGGACTAGGGCTTGATGTTTCCACATGCTTGGAAGTAGACTCTTGATATAACTATTGGGTTGCTTGAATGGAAGTGGAAGGGGATGACTCCTGAATAGGCTCGACATGTTCTAGATGGTCAACAACATGGAGACATGATGGAGGTTGACTTGGGCTCAATGGGGGAGACTACATGATGGAGTTGTAAGAATGGGCATGATGTTTGAAGACTCTTTGGTAGGTTCAAACATATGAGTTGGATGACATGGAAATGTTTGAATCCTTGCTAGTAGCCCTTGGGTCACATCATTTGTAGGTGGATGGGTGGATTTGGGTAATTCCATAGGTTTACTTTTGAAATGTTTGAATTTAGGGCATAGATTTGATGGAGGATTAGATGATGGTGGGGGTAATGAAGAGTTTGATGGGTTAGAAGGTGGAGAGGACAATGGATTAGGACTAGGACATGGTGGCTTAGGGATAGGCATTTGATTGGATGGTGGTATGATAAAGTTATATGGTGCATGAACTAGATTGGTGTTCCCCTTGTCAAATGGAGCATGAGAATTGAAAGGCTCTTGATTTTGTTGCCAAGGTGGACTTGGGCTCCTATGTTCTTGTTTTGATATGGGTGGATATGTTAATGTGGCATTGACATGATAGGTATATGGGTTAGGTTGGCATGATGATGAAGGTGACACATAGGATTGTGGTTGAATGTGTTGAGATTGGAATGGTGTTTGGACTTGTGGTATATTTTATTTTTGTGATAATAATGAAGGGGTTGCATAGGATAATAGTTGTTGAGAGGTGGATTGATATGGATAAGGGTTAACATTGGAAGAGGTGGAATAAGGTGATGTGGAATTGTTATGGAAGGATGTGGGATAAGGTGATATGGAATTGTTTTGATAGGTGGATGGATTAGATTGATATGGAATGGAGGGAGATGCCACATAAGAATGAGGTGGAATTGACTGGTGTTGAATGAATACAGGATGATTTTCTTGTTGGGTTTGACAAGTGGCTATGAGATATTGGGCTTGTGCTATGAGTTGTTGCATTTGAGGTGATTGGTTTGTTTCAAGTTGAAATTGTTGGATGAGGCCTTGGAGCCCATGAATAATTTTTTGGTCCAAGGGTTGTGGTGCTTAATAAAGTGATTGGAGGAGGTCTTGGAATTGGGGTACTAGGTCTTCTAATGTTGGCATGGTGTAAAATGATGTTGATTGGATTAAAGAGATGATGATGATTAGGATATGATGTGGAATGACAAGATTGTATGATATGGATGATGTGGCAAGTGTTTATTGGAAGTTTGAATTGGGAAATATCAAACACAAGATCTCACATGTAAATGCATGAACACACACACCAAACACAATGATAAATTTGTCTTTCGAGATTAAATGTTATGATTAAGCAAACACTCGAATACACAATAACCAACCTAGCATTAATCAAGTGGGTATGGCCAATTAGGTCTTAACCTAGGATGCACGAGGTTGAATAGGGATGATTTGAAAGAAAAATCATGCCATAGAGCCAGAAGAAAGGGGTAACCCACCCTTCACCTTCACTTCCCAAAGGTATAAAGTTCTTTAGGACTTAGCCAAGAGTAACAAGATTTTAACTCCCAAAGAAGCATGTCTTTCGATTCACACCTTGATTGAGGTCATCCCTTGGAGGGGTGTGTGCTCCAAGCAGGCCTCCTAAGAAGGGTATGACAAAACAAAACCAATTGAGGTGTTTTCAATCACACACGCACTTGATTCACACTCATAGTTGTTAATTGACCCTTGAAAATGAAATGTGTGTAGGAAAATAATGCAAGCACTTGTTCTATTTAACCCAATGCCAAAATGTGTGATGGAAGACAATAGTTATTTTTAAGACCAATTTCAAAGTGTGATTGCAAACAATATGTTCATTTTAAAGCCCCAAATTCAATTGTTTTGCAAACAAGATTGATTGATTGACAATTAAGAGATAAACATAATAGAATGAGTGCATCTAGAAGTGTTCACTTTCCAATATGATGTGTATGATTGATATTGTTTCCACTACAGCTCCTTATGATCACCTACAAAATTAAAAAATGATATTATAATGCAGCCATAAAAAAATAAGCTCATCAAAAAATTGCAATTTCAGATACATGTTTGTAACAAAGCCAAATTAGATTTGATTATTTGAAGACATTATTGATCTGAAAAATACAAAATCAAAGAAGAGGCTCCTATTAATTTTCTGAGATCTTTCTAGAAATTAGGTTTTCATCCATTTATCACAATGGTTTCATCGATTCTCTTCCATAGAATTGATTGAAACAAACTTACTAATCATGGGATTGGGAAAGGGTCATTGTTTCGCATCAACAGGACACCAATTCCAAAACAGGATAAGTTTCAAATGGGTTAGAGCAGGAATTTAATTTTTTTCGAAGTTTGTAACTTTTAGTTTGTATAAATGCTTAGTTTAACTTTTCAATTTGAATGATCTTGTTTGGTAGATTGAAGTTTAGTGGATAAATTGTGCTTCAATTCATCATGGATCAAGCGTAATCGACCCACCCTGATGATCCTCATCTCACAGATATGATAATAGACCTTTGATTGCTGCAATAAAACCTTGATAAATATTCTCTTGAATGTCTTTGAAATTCTCTTGGATTCTCTATAATTCTCTTTTGAAAGTACTCTTGATTGCTTATGAAGATCTAGTTATGAAACATAGTGAATAGCCTTGTATTTATACATAACTTAAGATTAAATCCTAAAATTCAAATAACACAAGCCGACATCAAATCTAGGATTTGAAATCATTAAAATACCACCAAAAACATATTCCAAGGGGATTTTCCTAGGTTAAGTGAGGACCCATTCGCCATAGGGAGAATGGGTCCTAGCACAATTAACTAGGACACACTTAGGGGGTTGTGAAATAATATGCCAAAAGGGGGTCCTAGGACCTAGTGAGGACCCATTTTCCAGGTGGTGAATGGGTCCTAGGTCACTAGCCTAGGACACATTCCTTGTAAAATTAAGTGTTGTGTAATTTCATTAATGGGGGTTGGATTTTATCCCTCATAATCTACAAATAATTAGGCTTGGATTTGAATTAAGGGGGAAAATTAAGCTCAAATTAACCTCAATTAATTAATTAATCCCTAGATTAGTGTGAAAGTGTAAAGATACACTTTACAACACCCTAAATAAGGCACCATTAAGTCTATTTTATCAAAAAGGGACCTAAACTTAGTGTGAATGTATAAAACACATTACAACACTAAATCAAGGCAACATTAGGCTCATTTATTATTAATTATTCCCAAATTAAGTAAGGGAAAAGGGATACTTTTTCTATTACTACATTTTGTCCCCACTTTAGTGAGAGTATGACCCCACATCAAACTCACACTGAAATAAACATTCAAGACACCTATGTTTGCAGCAATGACAAAGATACACAATCATACACTATCAAAGACTAGGAAAATAAAGGATCAAGCTTCGATCGTCCCAACATGATGTGGAACACAACTATTTGTCCAAGAAAAAGGGGAAGGATCAAGCCTTGATTGTACAATGCGATGTGGAACATGTCTCAACTATTTTTCTGAAAGCGTTCACAAGTAGAACTCAATGTCCACTATGCAAATGACACATGCACTCACTCTGGGGTAGTGGAACCTCTAGTCGTCCACTAGGTGAGTATCCCAAAAGGGTGGAAAATGAGAGAATCATATTAGGCTCCCATACCATATCAAATTTATCCTCCTGAAAACTTCAATAAGGCACCACAATGCTAAGCACTTATGAATATTATGTCTATAGGTTTTTGTTCAATGGGAACTTGCTTCATTTGTCTAAGGTATTCTTCTTAGGGATCATCGTGTCTAATGTCTCTAAGAGAGGATAGGTCAAGTATAATAGATTTCCACTTATGGGATGCCTTGTGTCACATCATGCCACTAAGGGAAAGTCATACGCTTAGAAATATCACGCTCTTGGAGGAAATCAAACCCAATGACACTACCAAGAAAAGGATTCATCATAAGAAAAACAAAAATCACACAATGAAATATGTAGAATGTCGAAAGATGTCATCAATGTATGCCCCCACTTTAAAGCATTTTCTAACACCATTGTTGTGAGAAATTGCTTTAAAGTAGCCAATGATTTCTCGTCAGACATGAGAGATTTCCTCCAAAAACCCTATGCCAAGTCATATGTTTCAAAAATAAATCTACGCCATGAACAATGAGGAAGGGGTTGCCCCCAAAAATACATAAGGGATCAATGGATTTGGGGTTAGTATTTCTTTGCTACAATATTGTTTTAGAGCTAAGAAACATCATCATTCCCCAAATACTCATAGAACTAGAAGAATGACACAAAGAGAGAAAAAACAAAGAAAAATTGTTTGGGTCAACATGGAAGAGATCTAAATGCCTTGACACCTTGAGTCATCCCCAAAAGGAAAACAAAAGACAAATGAAAAAGATAAAATGTTTACAACATAGAGAAGAATGTAGGTACATATAGAAGAATGCACAAAAATATAGAGATACATCAAATGAAACAACACGGAGGATCACATTACACACATGCAATCATATAAAGTAACATGAAAAAGCAAATAAAGCAAAATACTAGGAAGGCACATGGGTGAAATCACAATACTGTGTGTCACTTTTTTCCCAAGATGGATATTTACATGAATATTTTTAACTGAATCTTCATCTTTTGAGACCTATAGTAGCTAAACCATTAAGAATTTGAAGATGATGTGAACTAGTGATTTGTGAAAATTTGTGTATAAATTCTAAATTTATTTTTTTCAATTTTTCTAAAATAAATCATGAATCTTTCAACATCTCCTTTAATAACTAGTTTTAAATAGAAAACAATTTTTTTAGAAAGTAACATTTGTGTTGTACAACATAACTTTTTTCTATAAATGATTAAATTCTAATTTTTGAAATATAGATTCTCAACATCAATATCTAGGGAAAGGGTTATTTTTCATAATTTTTTATTGCATATTTTTTTTCAATTAATTTTTGAAGTCACTGTAACTATAATTTGGACATACATGTGTGTCATACAACCTAACTTGTTGTGTATATATCGAAATCCATATTTTTTCGAGCGAAACAAGGACATCAATACCTAGGGAAAGGGTATTTTTTGATTTTTTTTAACAATTTTTTACTATTTTTTCACCTCTGCACAACAAATAGCTTGATGTTCAAAGAAAATCCTATGTTTAGTAAAAATTGAAAATTAAATACATGATAAAATGAATATATCAAAACTATGCATGTTGAAAAGATCATTTTGATGGCTATAATCTTGTAAAATATAATTTGTAAATGGCATTATTTAATCCCTTAAAAGGTAAAGAAAAAGGGATTTTTTGCCAACATTTTGATAGGTGCGAAGGAGGGTCCATTGTGGGTATGATTTAATACTAGAGGGGTTCTATCCAAGGGGGTTTGATCTAATGGGGTCTTATCTATCCCTCTTCAATTAAACCCTTTATATGGAGCCTCTCAAGACTTAAATCTTTAGTTTTTTCTAAAAATAGTGATTTCAAGAAAAAATAAGCACGTCCCAAAAGTGAGACACACTATTGTGGTAGCACCCACATGCGAGTCAACCTATAGCTGGCCATCTGCATCCCAATCTCGGTTGGTATAAATGGAAGGCAGAAAACTAGCCAAAGGGACAACAACAAATGTTGAACTAGGGGAAGCACCAAGTTCAACACCCGTATTAGTAGATTTATCATTTAAGCTCATAGAAGAGGAAAACAATGTATTCAACTCATTATGCACTTTTTCATCAATTTTCGTAATATCAATGTCATCATCTAGATTAATCACAATAGGAGGTAGAATGATAATGTCTCTTGAAGGTTCTTGTTTAAGTTGCGGTGAGGGTATAGAGTCATCATGCATTGCTTCAGGTACGTTTGGATTTTAATTTTTTGTGTTGTTCTTTTCTTCTTTAGCTTTTAACATACAAGCAATGGCATGACATATACACCTATGCTCCCTATCACTTTGGTTTCGTTTCAATCTATTGTCAATTTGCATTTGTGTAGGAGTGGGTTTTTCAATCATAGGCTTCTTCTCTTCCCTTAGGGGAGGAACTAAAGGAGCCATATGAGGTTGTTCAACCACTTTCTCTTTATCTTTGTAAACTTGTTTGACTTTAGGAGGCACAACAAGATTGTTTTGGTTATCTCATGGTCTCTTATAGGAAATGGTAGGATGATTTGTCATAGGTTGCTCTTGGATATTTGGAAGGTTAGTTTGTTCAATCCTTGGTTCATTAAGAATAGGTGGCTCAATCACAGGTTGAAGCATATTTCTAAGGAATAATTTGTTGTTATATGGAGCCTAATCAAACTCGAAGTTTAAATTTTCCCCTTTTATCAATGCGGTTTCCCCCCAAATTATTTAACGAGGGTTTGGGGGCAGCACCCCCAAGACGGGGTCAAGGGGCAGCGCCCTTTGCGAGTTCCAAGGGAAATGCCCCTGGTGTGCTCCCTGTCACGATACAGAGAGGAGTCAAGGGGTAGTGCCCCTGAAACCTCTCACGATTTTTATTATTTTATAAAGGCATCGAGACTTATTTTTTCTATTGGCCAACATAAAAAAAACCCTATTTTGTGACCAACATAAGTCTTGATAAAAGGCTAAGGGTTAGGGTTTCCATTGATAATATATTGTAGCATTTGCAGCGGTATTGAGTTGCAAGGATTGTTGGTTGTAATCGGATCAATTTTCTAGGTAATAATATTGGACTCTCTGTTGGTGGATGTAGCCTGAGTTTGGGTGAACCGCATTAAAAAATTTCTCTCATTGTTATTATTTATGTGTTTTTCATTCCTCTATTTAATCTTTATTTGCATTTAATTGATATTTTTTGCATGCAATTCCTTAGAACATAATTATGCTATGTGCTTTGCCTTGAAATTTTGATATGATTTTAAAAAGTAGTCCTCACGAGGTTGAATAGGTTCAATAGGCTTGGGCCAAAAGAAATCCAATGAAAAATTCCCATGGGAAGACATGGGATTAAAGCCACTATGATGCACTGTAAAGATTTCATTTCCAAAGGGAAACTTTAAACATTTATGCACAACTGACAGGTCGGCATTCATGGAGAAAAGCCATGGATAGCCTAACTTCACTTGAAATTGGTTTGAATTTGAGATTATTGTGAATGTGACATTAATGTTTTCAGTCCAACTTTTAAAGGGATATCTATCGAGCCAATCATAGGACAAGAAAAACCATTATGCGTTTTGATCCATGCTTTTAGTTTATCATATGTATCTTGATGTAGTTCATGCACAAATAGGAATTCTTTAGTGATCACATTCTCTCCACAAACAGGATCAATTAATCTCCCATTAGTAGGCTTGTCATTGATGCTTCCAGCTATGTATAGAGGATCATCGGGTGCATGTTTAAGTATGTCTTTTTTTGAGAAAGCAATATCAAGGGGCATTTTGGTTGAGCCCTTATGAGGTTTAGCTTTAATAAATGACACTACTTTAGTTGGTTCATCCACATTTTCATATTTTATGTTTTCGTCATTCGTGTCAACAATCATCACATCATTCTTTATTTCACTAGATTTGACAAATGAAAGAGTATGTATTGGCATGGGATTTGTAAAGACTTATAAATTTTAGTTAGGAGGAGCTACAGACTTATTACCTTGATCATTCACACCTCCAATGAGAATTTTATTATTATCAATAAGGTCTTGCATAAGATGTTTAAGACACTTACAAAATTATGTATCATGTCCATTTTGTCAGTGATAATAGCAATAACAATTTGGTCTAAAGCCTGTGGGAAATGGTTTAGTAGAATTGGGATCTCTAATAGGAGGTAAGGAAAGCATATATTCTTTTCCACAAGATGCAGCATGATGTTATGAAGGGTACCAGGTAGAGGAGTAAATTGTCTATTCCTATCCCCAAAGGAAAAAGGATTTGTCATCTTTATAGCGACCACTTGGTTATCAGCTTGTTGACTTGGTTGAGGGGAGTTAAGCTGTAGAAAGACCCTATTTTTCTTCTTCAAAGGTTGGTAACTATTTTGAGTTGTAGATTCAGATTTTTAGGACAGCTAAGGGGATTTTCACATCACGATCGCAAGTTGTATTCTGATAATCACAAAGGGATGTACATAGCTGTGCAAAGGATGGGAATCTCAACATCTCAAGCTTGTTTTGGAGTTTGTTTTATAAGTTGGAAATAAACATTCATTGAAGGTCGGCATCAGGAATCTTAATGTTTATTTGGGAATAAAGTGTTTGGTATCTTGCTATGAAATCACACTTTTTCATCATCCTTTTGGTTGCATGTCATTAGATCAACTAGGGTCATCTTGGGACCCATGTGAATGTGGAAGTGGTTGTAAAAGGAATCAACAAGCTCATTGAATGAACTAATTGAATTATTCGGTAAGGAAGAGAACCACTCTAAAGTAGTATCCTTCAAGGATCTAGGAAATAGTTTATCCAAGAGTTTATCTTCAAAGATGAAATCACTACATAAGGTTGTAAAATCAAAAAACATGGCTAACGGGATCTCCTTTCCCACCATATTTCTAAAATCAAGGAACTTCTATACCTTATGGAATTTGTGCTCTCAATATCTCCAAGGATAGTGGATTGGTTTAGATGTATTAAGAAGGTTGACCATTGTTGTTTTCATTTAGGGTAGCAACTTGTTGTTGAAGTGATGTCATGCTTTGCAAAAGTGTGTTAAGGATAGCATCATTTTTATTGTAAGGTGGAGTGATGTATGTATGCAGAGGACAAGTGAATTGTAAATTTGTGAGGGAGGATGGCTGAGGAGATATTGTGTTCAAATGCAAAAAGCTAGAAGGATTCCATGTGGAAATACCTAAGGAAGTGTTCACATTTCTAGTAGGTTGGATTTTTGTGGTAACTTGAGTACTAGTGTATGTAGGAATGGAAATGGGTATTGTAGGAGGAATTGAAGTTCCACTTTGGCTTTGGGTACACCCCACAACTTGAGTAGAAGTAGGGATAGTAGGGATGGTGTGGTTAAAATTATGCATGGTGGTTGAAGGTATGGAAGTCATGGGAAATGAAGTATGCATACTATGATCCGTGGGGGTTTGATTATCAACACTATTAGAAAGAGAGCTAGAAAACCCAAGATCCGCGACGAATGGTATATTGTGGGATGACATGAGACTCGAACTACATCTCACAATAGTATTGCTAATAGGACACCAAGTTGTAAAGCTCATACAAGATTTACAAACTTAGTGTGCAAACCCAAAATGGAATGAGGGTAAAGTGCAATGCAATGACCTAGAATGAAATGTGTAAATGCAATTTTCAGATCCTAAACAAGGTAATTGGCTGATTACACTATGCAACAATCTAAAAATGAAATCTTGCAAATGCAATTTTGAATTTAGACAATGCACTAAATGAACCAAATTAAACTAGATCTAATGAAATGAATGAAACAAAAAATTGGGAAACTGAAATAGAGATCTGACAGCAACAAACAGAAGCACAGAAATGAAGATTTTAAGTTCCAAAAATATAGATCGGCATCTAATCAGGGACCCATTCTCCCTAGGGTGAATGGGTCCAACATTAGGGTTTTTAAGTTGATTTTTATAGATTTTTAGGTCTTTCCTAATGATTTTCAAATTCAGGTCTACTACAATAAGTTTTAGGTTTATTTTTTTCTAAATGCAATGTGAAATGCAAGTTGAAAATGTGACAAATGATGAACTACAAAACCTAGTTTGATATGCAATTTTTTTTTCAATTTTCAAATGCAAGTTTATATGATATAAATGATATGCAAGATGGCTGATTTTTTTTGTATTTTTCAAAGTTAAAGAATGCAAACAATGTAATCCTAAAACCCTAGATGAGATGCAAATTTGAATGCAAACTAAGACACCATAAATAAGATCTAATTCCATGCAAATGAATGCAAATAAATGCAAGATCTTATCTAATGTGAAAAGAGACTCCAAAATCAAAAAACTAGAATGCTCAAAAAGTCGGGTTTCCCAAAATGAAATAAAGGGAAAAGGGCGGTTATCAAAATGAATTAACAAGATGATAAACCACACAGTTTTTACTTGTTATTTCATTCAATTATGCATAGATGAATATCATAAAGCGAACCTAATTGATATAACAATAAAAGGTAGGTCTTAAGATGGTAAAATGATGTGTACCTACTCCAAAAAGTGTTTTTTTGGGCCCCACTAAGGACTCATTCGCCCAGTGGTGAATGGGTCCCTGCTAGTGTTCTAGAAAATTGATTTTTGGGTTATGTTCTTCAATGTCTGTACTCCCAAATCCTAAGTTTTCAGCTCCCAAAATTTGGAAATATTTTTTTTAGCTTAGTTTACGTGATCTTGCAAGAAAGATGACAACTTTTGCAACTTTGCAACTTTGAAATTTTTTGTTCTCCACTTAATTTTCAACCTAAAACCTACAATCACACATGAAAGAGGAAAAAATGTTGATTGTTAGGGAATAGGGGTTTGCCTTGGTCAAACTCCATTTTGGTAATTAAACCTTGAAATGAAATAATGAAAGATGAAATAAAAAGAATGGTGAACAATACTATGTCACACATCACCACACTTTTGTTTGAACCTTGGAATGTAAATATGAAACTAGCATGTAGTGGCCTCCATGTATGTGGTTCTTGATCATGAAACTTGATATGAAATGATGTCTTTGAATGCTTTAAGTAATATTGAACTCTACATCAATATATTGGATCCAACAACATGCATGCCTTTGATATGATAATAGACCTTTGATTGATGCAATAAAACCTTGATAAATCTGCTCTTGAATTCCTTTGAAATTCTCTTGAATGCTCTATAATGCTCTTGTGAAAGTAATCTTGATTGCTTATGAAGATCTAGTTATGAAACATAGTGACTAGCCTTGTATTTATACATAACTTAAGATTAAATCTTGAAATTCAAATAACACAAGCCAACATCATATATAGGGTTTGAAATCATTAAAATACCACCAAAAACATATTGCAAGGGGGGTGTCCTAGGTTAAGTGAGGACCCATTCGCCCTAGCACACTTAACGAGGACACACTTCAGGAGTTGTGAAATAATATGCCAAAAGGGGGTCCTAGGACCTAGTGAGGACCCATTCGCCAGGTGGCGAATAGGTCCTAGGTCACTAGCCTAGGACACATTCCTTGTAAAATTGAGTGTTGTGTAATCTCATTAATGAGTGTCAGGTTTTATCCCTCAAAATCTGCAATTAATTAGGCTTGGATTTGAATTAAGGGGGGCAATTAAACTCAAATTAACCTTAATTAATTAATAAAGCCCTAGATTAGTGTGAAAGCGTAAAGATACACTTTACAACACCCTAAATGATGCATCATTAAGTCTATTTTATCAAAAAGGGACCTAAACTTAGTGTGAATGTGTAAAACACATTACAACACTAAATCAAGGCAACATTAGGCTCATTTATTATTAATTATTCCCAAATTAAGGGAAAAAGTATACTTTTTCTGTTACTACATTTAATTAACACTTTTACAACCACAATTATCAAAGAATGATGAAAGAAAACCCAAGACCTTAGAAGGTCATTTCAACCATCAATCTCAATAAGGAGATAAGCACAAAAAGAAAATTAACACAACCAACACCACATGGGTAACAATGCTAACTAGAAATCCCAATCCTATAACTTGTGCTCTGATACTAAATGTCAAGCCCAAAACTTTACAACCAAAACATAGATAAGGACACAAAAAAAATTTAATCATCCTCAACATATCATAAAATAGTTCTAAATTTCCTTAACCATTAAGCTTAGTCACAACTTGATCAATTTTCATTCATTTATAATTTTCTTTTAACAATATTACTTTCTCAAAAATATGAAGTGATCCCTAGATGTATAATGTGGAGTTGACCAAATGGCCTTACATTAAATAGGTATAGTTGAAGCTTTTTAATTGCTAAAGGGTACTAAAAAATGTAATATTAAACCAAATCAAACCAGACCGATGTATACAAGATATTAAATCTACAACTTAAAAAGTCATTATGTAGATCTAAGAATTTAATATCCATTTATAATAATTTTAGACACATCTCTTGATTATGGTTTGTCTACTAAGAATTATGTTTTTTAACACATGGGTCATAACTTGGAGATAAACTATTGTATACCTTTGATCACAATTTTTTGAAACTACCTTAAGTAAATCTATAAGTTTGAGTTAAAAATTTATGTTTATATTCATTGCAGGAAGTCGTCTTTCTACTAGAAGTTAACATGAAAATACTCCATTAAAAAATCCTACATATTTTAGAGATCATGCAGCCTACTAATAATCTACATTTCGACAGTAGCAACTAGAATTAAATTGGAGCTATTGTTGTTAATAAGGTGCCAGGGTACATACCCGAATTCCTACACAATTGGTGGTGATCATAAGCCATTCCTTGCAGTACATCACCCCTCCTTTTTTTAAAGTTCCTTCGTCAAGATCCCATTTATACAATTTTCATAGCCCCTTTAACTTTCTTCATTGCCCAAATTATGAGATACATATCCTCACATGAATCCCCTAATTAATTAATTTCTAGTCTTCCTCGTATTCTTCAAAGATTGTGGAGTCTAACTCCTACTTCTGGAAACATGTAAATCACTTATTTCTCACACCATTAGAAGATAATTGGAATTTAGCATTTTAACTCTTAACTCTCCCTTCAAAAATTCCCCAGCAAACCGTGTTTCAAAATGATAACTTTAAAGGTCTACATAAGGTGTTTGGAGGTAGACATTCGACTTAGTTTAGCACTACATATAATTATGACTCATAGTTTAGATAGGTAACTGATTATCAAGTGTTATGTTGAGACAACCATCAAAAATGGAATACGACCAACTCAATTATTTCAGTTGATTTATATTATGATATTATGTTAGAACATAAATTCGATATATTAATAACTATTAAAGATAATTCCATACTTCACAAACTAATGGTTAATTTGGACTACATTTTGTAATAAATATTCCTCTATTGATCAAATAAACATTATGCTAATGATTAACAATTTCTTTCATTTGTAAAATATCAAACTACTGATAACAATATAAGCAAGAATATGTACTAATCAAATTGATACCTTCCTAGTTAATAATGATAATATTTGATACTTAAAAAATTGATAATTTTGGTCAATTAACCAGCATATCCTCTTTCATTTTATATGCAATCATTATAGCATATAATATTATTGTCAAATCCTAATCATGCAAAAATAATTATCACACTAACTAAACTCTAACATGAGATGATTTGAAGATGCCATCATGGGATCATAAATTATTTTACTAACTTGACTTATGAGTTATTTGACTTCTAGAAGTATGCACATGGTATGATTCATTTGTATATGGTTATGTCCTATATTTATTTTCACATTATCAACTAAATATTCATTAGCTAGTGTTTAACAATTACTAAAGATTTAACCAAATCCACTACTCATTACTATTATACCAGTAACTGTATTTTGTAACCCAATAACAATTACATATAACAATAACATTTAATATAGTATGTATATATTTTGTACAGACAAATAATTAACATGGCAAGATTTAATTATATGACACATACACATACACCAAATACATGGAGGTCAATAAAATAACCATAGAAATTGGGTAAGGTGAAATAGTCAAGTGAATCTGTACCTTTTATTTTGTATCCATCTATTGGTCAAAACCTGGGTGATCCCACAATAGTGGTTTACAATTTTTGGCCAAACTGGGCATGGAAATAAAAAAATTTAACTAAATCTTCACTTTCGGACACCTATAGTGGCTAAACCGTGAGGAATTTGAAGATAATGAAAACTAGAGTTTCATGACATTTTGTCTGTAGATTCTAAATATATTTTTTTGAAAGTTTTGGAATCAAATTGCACTTCTTTTTCCATCTCCCTCAAAAACTATTTTTGTTTGAAAAACAACATTTTTAAAAAGTGACGCTCACCATATAATGCATAAATTTTTTTTCCATGAAGGATAAAATTCTAATTCTTTCAAATTTAGATTTGTAGCTCCAATATCTAGTGATTCCACTTGGTTCTAAGATAGTTTTTTATTGAATATTTTTTCTTTAATCAAGTTTCAAGTCAAACCAATTACAATTCAAACATAGCTACCGTATAACGCGTAACCTTTTTTGTATGTATCGAAATTTAATTTAATTTTTTGTTGGATCAAGGACTTCAATATCCGTGCACTCATATTTTCTAAAAAAAAATTGATAATCTTCTATTTTTCCACATGTGCAAAACATAGAGTATGATTTTTGGTGAAAAACCCATTCACAAGAAATAAAAAATAAATATAATAATTAAATTAAATTTATTTAAAATTATACTTTTTGGGAAGCTTATAATAAGGACTACATACTTAAAAAATAAATTTTAAATGAATTCATTTGATCCCCAAAAGGTAAATCAAAATTATTTTTTATCAACATTTTGATAGGTGTAAAGAAGACTCTGTTATAGGTATGGTTTAAAACTAGCGGAGTTCTATCCAAGGGGGTTTGATCTAAGGTAGTTTGATCAAACCCTTTTGAATTAGAATGTTTTAAATGAAACTTTTAAAGGCTTAAATCATTATATTTTCTAAAAATTTATGATTTTAGCAAAAATCAAAATCTCCCAAAAATTATAAACCAGCTTTGTGGGATCACCCACCTTATATAAATATATCTTTTTTCATATGAAGCATGTTTCCACCTTCTTGATTCCATTAAGACTATACTTCGATCACACTAAACCACCATAACTAGTAAAACATAGTCGAAGCAATATAAATTTAATCATCCTCACCATATCATAAAACAATTCTAAATCACCTTAACCATTAAGCGTTGTCACAACTTGGTCAATCTTTATTCATTTATAATTTTATTTTAACAAGATTACTTTGTCAAAAATATGAAGTGATCAACTAGATGCATTATGGGGATTTGACCAAATGGCCTTATGCTTCTTCATTATTGATTCATGTATTTAATTTATTAGACAGAGTAGTAAACATTTGGCATCATTGCCTTAAAGAAATTAGGTCAGATTTGAGAGATTCATGCCCTTGGACCCTAAAAAATACAAGATACCACAACATGGTCAAGATCAAGATATCAGGGGATCTTTAAGGATCATCGAACAAATAAAATGAAGGAGTTGATTGAGGGGTGATGTTGAAGAAGGTGAAGGTTCCTGAGGGAAAGCTCGAGTCCACCCAAGAGTAGAAGTTGTAGTCGAGAGAGAAAAAGAACTTTCACAATAAGAGAGCACATGAAGGGAGAGAGGGAAGAAATAATATGCCACCTATTTCTCCCCAATGAAGCATACACTGACCTCATTGAACAAACTAGAGAGTTTTTTGTACCATCAACGTCGATTGAAAGGGAAAGCAAAGGAGAACCCACTAACCTTGCCATTGGCAAATCATCCAGAGTTTCACTATTGGACGAAGGGGGAAGTAAAGGATAACCCACCAACCTTGCTATTGAAAAAATGTATGGACCATCACCGTTGAACGAAGGAAAATCAAAGGAGAACCCACCAACCTCGCTATTGAAAAACCATCCAGACCACCACCATCAGGAAAAGGGGAAAGTAGGGAGAAACTACCATGCTCACCATTGGTGAACTGTCAGGACCATCACCATTGGATGAAGGAAAAAGACAATAACCCATGAATCTTTTCATTGGAAAACCATCTGGCCATAACTATCGCACAAAGGAGGTTCATTGTCGAGTGAAAGGGAAGGAAAGGAAGAACTTACCAACATGACCATTAGAGAATCATTCGTACCATTGAAGTTTGTCAAAGGGGAAGGCCAAAGGGAACCTATTGTCAATCTAGTAGCTTGACCATACACTATATTGAAGACTTGACACTAATGGAAGAATCAAACATTGGATGATTAGAGCTAATAACACCAAGACAAAGGGAGCATTGAAAGGACCCCAAGGGCAACCTGAGGGTGACAAACATTGAAGAGGGATGACTGAAGGATTTTGGTATGTTTGAGAGTGCAGGTAAAGCATCAAAATGTATGAATCAAAAATCTCCAACTTGGTTATCATCATAGGGGTTGCAACAAGGAGGCAAGATGGTGACTCCCCCAACAAGTCTGAATGTAGAGCAGCAGAAACTTTTGAAGTTCACTGGAAACGGGTTAGAGGACAGTATAAGGAATTGTAAGACATGTGAGATCATTTGGGTAGCAAATGGTCAGGATGACATAGTGTATTGGTTGAGAGCATTTCCAATAACTCTCAAAGGGATAGCCATAGACTAGTACAAAAAATTGGAAGTAGCTCATGAGAATACATGGGATGCATTAAAAAGAGCATTCTAAGAGGAATTCAAAATTTGAGAGACGATAATGAAATTGTGGTGGAGATCTACAATACCAAATAAGGGAAGCACGAGAACATGCAAGCCTATAATCGTAGGCTCAAGAAATTACTGGTGAAATTAGAGAGCTAACCAATCGATGGGCCAAACGAAAAGATGGTTCATCGAAGGATTGATTCCTTTGTTGATGAAGAAAATGAAAGTAGTGCCTTCGTCATCGTACGTCAATGCTTACAAATAGTTACAATTGAGCAATGGACATATAAAGTGAAGATAAAATGTCCTATTGCAGTAAAAGAAAAATAGAGGTGGATGGAAGTTCAAATGATTATAGCGATGATGAATCAAGAATGGTACAAGAACTTGAGAGGGATATGCTATGAATGATGGAAAATTTTAAGACAGAGAAAGAAACTAATAAAGAATCTAACAAACTATGGTGTAATGAGTACAAAATTAAGGGGCACACAAAAGGTATTGTCCTAAAAGATGTTTTGTCAAATTTTCCAGGTTATGGGTTATTCAATAAAGAAGTGCCCATACAATTTGAAGACCAAGAGTATACAATTACTCTTTACGTAGGGAGAGAACTCAACTCCATCTATGCCACAAAATGCATCTCTAGGAAATTATCAAAATCAAAAAGGAGGATGAAGAAAAATACAATGACCCTAAAGGAAACCCTATTAAACAATGTCAACAATATAGTGAATGGGGACACTTTGCTAGAGACTACAAAACTAAGCAAGAACAAGTGCAATTATTGTGCAAATGGTGTGGACCTGGAAATCAAAAAGACGATGGATTTCTAAAGAAAAAGGTTAATGTCAACATGATTGATGTAAGGCATAATGAAGTATTGGCCATTACTTGAGCCCAAGTAAAGAAGGTTGTGTATCCACACCCACATATAGAAAAAGAAAGGCTCTATTCAAAGAAAGGGCCGAAGTGGAGAATTTTATGGACAATGAACAATGTAACTCAAACACAAATGCAAGTACAATAACAAACCAATCACAATCCAAGAAAAAAATTGCACAAATACTTTAAGCTACTATACTAGTTAAAGTAGTGGATTTATTATAGAGCATTTCTAAACTTTGAAATTATATTGTATCAGGGGAGAATGAGACGATGCATGCTATAGCCCAATTAGAATTTGGTGAGAATGAAGAACCAATAATTGGACCTCTACACTTGGGTGACCAAGTGATTCATCCAATGTTACTGACAATTAACATGACAAAGAAACTAGCAATGGTGAATATTAAGATCCTTGAAAGTAATCTCACCGATATGATTGTTGATGGTAGGTATGGTGTGAATGTCCTTCTAGAAGACACTTGGAGAAGTCTTGGAAAGCTGACCATTTTTCCGCCAAATTTTCAACTAGTGGGTGTAGATCAACAAGGTATTAAGGTACTTAGAGTTTTAATGGGACAAAAGGTAATTATTAGAGCTCAAACATTTTTGTTGAACTTTGTGGTCATTTCATTAAGGAAGAAAGTGTATGATGCATTGTTAGGTTGGGGTTGGCTGGTGGTAGCCAAAGTGAATCACAACAGGAAAAAATATAATCTCTATTAAGAATAAGGGTCATAAATATATAATTGATTTGAAAAATAAAGAAATTGGTGAGGAAGCAACCTCCTCAAATTTGTTAGATTCTGACTTCAGAGAAGAATGGATAGAGAGCCAAGGCTCAACGGAACCAAACAACGAAGAAATTTCGGAGTTACAGTCATGTTCAAACGATGAAACAAATTCTCTTTATGGCTTATTTCACTAGAAAATGGACTACGAGGTATTTCCATCGACTTGTAATTTTCTTGAAGCTACGACTCTCAAAGAAGAGCAACCGATGTAAAATGATTTTGAAAAGTTGGATATTTTATGTGCGCAGGATGCAGTCCATGGTTGGCAAAAGATGACAATTTCAATATAGGTATCTAACTTTTTAGAAAAATGCAAAAATAATGGAGAATATGTCTTAGAGTACGAAAATAAAAACATTTAACATGGAGCATACAGATATTGGTCAAGTCAAACTAGAAATGTAAAAATATTATATTAAAATATATATATATATATATATATATATAAGTGAAAGTTATAAAGGGGATGATAATAAAGAAATTTATCATATTGTATGGCCCCCCTTCCTCATTGCACGGAAGCAAAGGAATATCATTGTGCAAGAGAGGCTTGCATTGTACGGCCTTGGAGGAGATATTTTGTGCAAAGGCAAATCGTACGAAGACAAGAAGGGTGTGTACTCACTATATGACACATAAAAGAAGGCAATGTATGGCTTGGGGGGTTAATTATCATAGATCAACATCAACAAACCAAAAACCTTGACACCATATGACCTAAGTGAGTGTAGTGTCAGCAAACCAAAAACCTTGACATCGTACAACCTAAGTGGGTATGATAGTAACGACAAAGAAATGAAGGATACATCGTATGACATTCATATATCGTATGAAAGGGGAATTCTAGAGTCATATGGCATCAAAACAAAAGGTATCATTGCATCATATAGATTTACAACATACAACATAGAGGAGGTTGCAGCAAATGGAAGAGACAAAAAAGTTTCCATCATACAACCTTCAACTGCGATGATCGTACATGTTGGTATGTGTAGGCTGATCATGCTCCAAGTTGAGATTTTGGTCACTTTATTCAATGCGGTTTCCCCCCAAATTAATTAACAAGGGAGTGTAGGGGTGCAACTCCTCAAGAAAAAATCCCTCTTATTTCAATAAATAAATTACTATTAATTCCCAATGTAAAATCGATTGAATTGAGTTTTGAGATTGTTGAAACAGTTAACAGTTTATTATTGTGATTGGAAGTTGGAAATGTAGCAAATAGCACATGGTTGAAATTGGAATAGGCATGTGAGAATGTGTTAGTCAAAGCAAAAGAAACCTACGAATTAAGTAACGAACAACGCGTGAGGATAATTGATAAGTCATGGTTAAGGGAAATGGCAACATAGTAGACTTTCTTAGTTACCCCTCAAACTATCAAAACCTTTTACTGATCACAGAAACTCGTGTTTGCCAATCACACTCTGTTGCTTCTGCAATTTTTGTCATTTTTGTCTATACATTATCGCGCCTTACGTGGTCTATTAGCACTTTTGCACATCTCCTCGCATCTGTCAATCCTTGATTTTACCAGTTTGAACTTGTTTAGTGCCATGTCTATGTATATTGTCGCTTCTTTATTACATATCGACGCTTTTGTCTAGCATATCGACATTTTTTCTTACTTTGTCATGTTTGTCTTGGCTGCTATGCTGTCAAACTTGTCTCGACACAACGACGCCTTTGCATGAACTGTCATTTTTTACTGCTATCATATTACTGTTTTTTCTGTCATATTGCTATGTTTAATATCATATTACCACGTTTGTCAGTGCTTTTTTGCATTTGTCTTGGGGCAGCGTAGCACGTTTGTCCATATTGTCACATCTGACCCTAACTTTCTTTTTCTCAGACCTACAATTTTTTTAGCATAAAGTTGCCATAACCTGTTGTCCTAAAATTGGAAACATTTGTCATAATAAACCTCACACTGCCACACAATCATTTTTCACCTCAAAATAGTGAACAAAAACTTTGCATCTCCATCCCATGTCACGGTCATTACCTCATGTCAAACTTGTCTAAACACTTCCTAGTTATCTTGGATCAAAACATCCCCAATCAGCAAGAACACAATCCTTTCAAAACAACTAGATTAGACATTGTTAATTTTGATTAGATCTCTATCATGCCCCCTAGTTTAGCTCTTTACTTGGAAAATTGTCTTCTTTAAAGTAGTTAGTTGAATTAGTATCATCCTTCTGAGTTAGATTGCTATGGAGTCATTAGTCTACTCCCAAAGTTAGTAACCTCATTATCGTCTTCCTTAGTTTGGACTCTTTGTCTAGGACAAGCAAGGCATCATCCTCAAAACAAACTTAAACAAGAGATATAGTCTTAACCAACTTTTTCTAAACTAATGGTTTCATATCTCCCATTCATTAAAATGCCATTCATCATTGGTCTAAGTAATATTAGGGTTTCTTTACTAGCTCGATTTGAGGCAACTCAAAAATTGCTCATCCAAAACATCTTCATTCACTTGCAAAATCCTCATCTCGTAGGACAACTACAAATTTCATGATCATAACATAAGAAGAAAATGGAAATAAATCCTAGAGGTTCAAATTCTCCCACTACCACAAGTACGGTTGAGAAAACTTATGGAACAACAATGACCACAAGTGCTAGTGATAAGCCATGGGCAAGTACTAGTGATATACCATGGGGAACACCTAATCTAGAGACAGAAGCATAATGTCCTAAATCAGTTGAAACTAAAACACTTCATGACTTCAATCTTGAACAAATATTAGAGATGCAACAAGACCCATCTCTTGTCAAGGTAGTAGATGTTATATTAAGTCTTGACCCAAACTTGTATTTGTTAAGACTTGCACAAGCTGGTGCAAAATTCCCCACATATTTTGATATCAATCAACTTAGGGAACAATCGACCTTGTTAAATTTTGGAGCAAGAAACCATCCACGAGGAAATGACCCCTTGGTGCATCATGTCATTGAACAAATACCTAATCCTTCTTCAAAAAATGTACCAAGTCAACCCATGGCCACTATACAAGGAGTGGATCAGAATAACTTTTCAAATCAATATAGAAATCTGCTATACAACACTCAAGGTATAGGGACCCCAAACAACCTAGGCCTTCAAAATACAAACAATCCACCATTGAACACCAACATACCAATCATCAAGAAATTAAACTCCATACCTAATACCAACATACCAAACACCAACACATCAAACACCAACATACCAAATCCCAATGTTCCAAACCCAAACATGAAAAATTATGGGATCAATCCATTTACGACACCACCATCGCAAAACATACATGTTCAACAAAAACCTCCACAACAACAATTCACACAACAACCTCCTCAACAACAATTCACACAACAACCCCCTCAACAACAAATTCAATATCACCCTCAACAAACACCCCAACAAAATCCAACACCTCAACAAAAAATCTCATTTCACAAAAACATCAACCAGCAACATCAATATATCCCCACACCACAACAAAAACAACATCATCAATGCATCACACCACAACAACAAAATCCCACTCCACAAAAACAACAAAATATTGCATACCAACAACGAATCCAAGCACAACTCTGCACGCAACAACAACTCCAGGCTCAACAGCAGTTACAAGCATTTAAAGGATTACACTTGCCTCTTGCTTTTGCCGCCACTTTGATTGGAGACGTCCTTTTTACCGTTCCACGTTTCTTTGAGGCATTCTGTCTTTCAACTACGTGCTTTGTCTAAGCGTTCACATTCTGCATGCATATCTACCAAGCAGCGAAATTGAGAAAGAGATTCAAGTAATAATGAGAGGTTTTTGGGGAGAGGAGAAAAAAAAGAGAGGGGAGAGCTCCCTTCGTGGGAGAAGATAGACGGTGCATCAGTTAATTGTGATAACAACTTTAGCATAGGAAGCGAACATATTGATCTACACTGTGGTGCCTGAAGCTTTATTCACTTTCTACGAGGAGGAGATTTCTGCTTGCAATGGAGGCGTTTCTATGGTGGTGGTTGCATGAGCTTCACTTCAAGTTGTGGGTTCCTGTAGTGAGACATGGAAGCTTGTTGGGTCAAGGGGCTGTGCTGGACGTGTTCTCTGTTGCATTAGATGGTTGTCATTTTCACTCTAAGAGGAGTCTTGTTGCTGGATGATCTTCATTCCCAGATGAGTTGCATATTGGAGCTACATAAACTGAAGCATTCAGAAGCGATGCCTCTAAGAATGAGCAAGAGGAGGAGCATGGACGTGTGAGTTGCAGGTCCAAGAGAGTTGGAATGGGATGGAGAGTAGTTGCCAAAATAGTCAAAAACCCATACAAAATTTGAAGGCATAACAAGGTTTTACAAACATCTTCACTGTTTCCA
>VDFB02271358.1:38028705-38039659 GCA_007258455.2 Sequoia sempervirens
CATCCTCTAGATAATGCAAGTTTCACATGAAAATAGATTTAATTCATTTATTAAATCCCTATTTTCCCTCACATGGCATCTTTTGGAATATTCTCTCAATTTGAATTCAAAAATTCCAAGTCAACATGTACATCCAACAAGGCATTTAAGACCTCTTACATGTCCTTTTGCCTTGAGCCAAGTGGCATTTATTGCATTTTCCCCTTCCCTCTTACATGTCATTTCAACAAATTTGAATTTCAAATATTGGCATTTATTGGCACAAATCCCAAATCTTGCACAACCATCATACATTCATAGTTTGACAAGTGGCACCATATCATTGGATGAAAGTTAGTCCCACATTGCTCAAATTTGGGCATTCATCCATCTTGCAATCCTATAAATGAAGAGCTCCTCTCCTCATTTTATCATCCACAATTTGAGTAAAGTTACCATGCTCAAATATCTATCAAGTTTCACACCATTGAGTGCTTAGCTAGGTTCTTTTGCAGATTTGGCTTGGAGTCCTCATCATTCATCATCAAAAGTGGATCACATTTCTTCATCAAGTCTACATATCGAAGCTTGCAATCATAGGAATTGGGAAAGGGCCAAATTTCCACATCAAATTGGCACCAATTCCCCCATGGAATCAAGTGTTTGCTATTTAAATTAGGATTTCATCTTTGTTTTATCTCTTGTATTGTGTTCTTGCATATTTTCATTCCTAGTTTGAATTGTAAATGGATTCAATGGGGAATCCTTGTTTATAGTTGCAATATCTAACTTAAGGTGTTTAATCCCTTTGTTTTGCAGGTACAATAGATTGGGGTTCACAAGTTTCTCTCTCTCATATTAATATATATTACTATTATATTAAATATATATTATATTAATTATATTTTGTATTATATAAAAATATACTTATTATTAATTATTAATTATAATAATTTTGTTAAATAATATAATATATGTTATAAGTTGAATATTATATTATTTTATTATGTAAGTATAGCTAATATATATGGTATATTGTAGAATATTAAAACCTAACTAAATGGCACCAAAATTTTGAACTTAATTAACATACTGTAAAACTAACGAAACCAGGTTGTAGCTCGTCAAATTGGAGAGTGAAAGGTCAATGCCAGCACTGAGGAAGAGTTTGGAGCAGTGAAAACAAGGTCAATGCCATCGCTGAGGAAGAGTTTGGAGTTAAAACAAGGTCAATACCAGTGCTGACGAAGAGTTTGGAAGAGTGAAAACAAGGTCAATATCAGTGTCGAGGAAGAGTTTAAAGGAGTGAAAAAAAGGTCAATACTAGCGTCGAGGACGAGGTTGAGGGCACTTAAGAAAAATCGATGACTAAGGGGCAATGAGTACTGTAAGTTTGGTACCCCCATTCTCTTTAACCTGCAATTTTCATGCCCAGTTTCCAAATATCTTCTCATACATTGGCACCCCCATTCTCGTAAAATGGTATAAGATAAGACATAAAAAATAAAATAGCTTAGTCTTTCACATTTTTATCGACCAGCCTCAGGTCTTGGAAAAACTCCTAGAATCTACCCACATCTTGGTTGAGGTCTAGGATTTCATCACACATAGCCTTCATCTCATGAGTCTGAAGCAATTGTAGACTTAGCCCAAGTATATGCTAGGCTAAGGTAGATCTAATGAATGGAAATAGAGGCATACAATTCTTCTTTAATACCTCCACCACAAACATATGCAAGGTGTTGGTTTTTTTTATGGTAAGCAAGTTGATCTTCTAATCTACCTATGGAATTGCCAATTCCAATAAAGGGTAGCTCAAAAGACCTAGACCAACTGGCGAAGATTTGAAAGACCTCCTACACTTTGGGCTCTGCAAGACCCGGGAGGGTGATCCCTTAATGCATTTACAACCTCTGCACCATCATCATAAACAACATTAACAACAATAGATAATCTCATTTAATAGCTCAACATAATAGGATAATACCGAATAGAATTGGTTGTTTATCAATAATATCAACTATTTGGAGTATGAGATAACTACAACAACATTTCACAGTATAAGATAGTCATTGATTTGAAATTTATAGCAAGCTCTAGGTAAAGGCAAACAAAAACTGAACCATATGAATAAGTACAACTTAGATCAGTGCCATATATCCATTGGAGGAGTCAAATTTATAAGCACCTAAGGGTTTATGACAGATTTAACACATAACATATAAGATCCTTGATAACATTGCTTTACAATCTCATCAATATGTATTCTAACCCAATACTACTTATCAAATCCTTATACAGAAGATATCCACCTACAATCCCATTCAAGCATTTTAATTAATTCCTTAAATTAAAGCTAAAACAAGAATCATACACACCACAACAGTGAGATGAACGAAACAACCCTTGATCATTTTATTCAAAATTAAGATATGCTTGTACAATGGAGAGACATGAGTTTGAATTAATCATATCAATTCAAATGTCAGTACTGTCATAAAACATCAAATCCCCATGAATTCAAAACCTACTACAGAATGACTCAAAACCTAAATTGTATTTTCCTAAAACCATCATACTTTACAATTTTCTACAACTTCATCTAGATTCAATAAAATATCTAACTTGCTAACCCATACTTCGGCCTTGAAATCCTTCTTATAGAAAAAGGACCAAACAAGCATCGGGCCAAAAAGCACATGTGTCGTACCAATTGACCGCCTTGTGACATTCCAAAAAGTAATGGCCCAAAAGATCCCACCCAAGGCGTAAGATAAACACTAGGGTTTTACATGAAGACAAAGGTAAAACCCCAACCTTAGGCTTTTCCCAAACACCATAGATGACCAGAGACATAAGGCAAGATAAAAATGGAACACAAAGAGCAAAATTTTGAAGTTCCATCACAAGGAAAGGTCTCCTCCCTTCTTGGTAGTGATAACCTCCTCCACACACAACCCTTAAAAATTATGAATAGAGGAATATAATCTTTGAAGAACTCAAAGTTGATTCTCTCCTACCTGATGCAATTAGTCATTTTATCCTTACAAACATTAATAGTAATTACTAGAGGCACATAGACCAATTCTTCATAATAGAAGAATTTGATCATACTTTTCCAATGATGGCATTATGAGAAAACCTATGGTTAAATGAATAATTCCTAGCTAAGTTCTTTAAATCATGTCCAACCGTATAAGAGAAGACCGCTGCTATGTGTACCTGGATACCATGGAGAAAGGATCTTTGGGCTCTTTCATCAATCATCCTACCTTAAAACATATCAAAAGTCTCCTAGCAATTAGACATAGGAAGATTTAAGATGACTTAAAAAAAAATTATTGCCAAGGCATAAACCTATGATGACTTAACCAGGCCTAGTACACACTCCCTCCCTATTAACCACTTAGACATATGAAAATTAAATGTAAATTTACTGCTATTTTTAGTCATATAGGTGTCCAATAAACTACTTGGTGGTGTTTCCCTTCAAATTTATTTACTTGAATGAAGAGAAATTCTTTTGATTACAATTAGAGAATACATTTGAGGCCTTGGTTGTGTAACTGGTGGACCATAGTCACATTTAACACTTGTTACAAATTTTGGGAGTTAAAACGTTAAGTAGATTTGATTTGTGATGGACACATTTGGACGGTAGTAACAATAACTTGCAATCTATCAAGACTTGATTACCATTAGGAAAAATTTACATAAAAAATGGGCCTCCTAAGGATGACATCATTATCTTTTTAAGTTATCAAAAATCAACTAAAAGATGGCATCAACCTATACGGTGACATCATCCAAAATAAAAATAAAATTATTTATTTTATAAAATTAAACTTTCTAAAATCTTATGAATTAACTCATGATGGTTAATTTAACTCTACATATCCTATTCTATCTCATTCATCTTTCTAAATATAAAATATTCTTTTTGTTTTTTAGATTTATATTCTTAAGTTCTATTAAGTTCTATTATAGAAATTTTTATATTTTCAAAAAAATATTTTTATTCTTGAAGAAAAAATATAAAAAGCATTTAAAAAAACATTAAAAAATCATTTATGAAGTGCTGCAAAAATAATTCATAAATCTAAGTATATTTAAAACTAGTATATTTATATTTTAAAAAATATATCTAAATATGGTAGAGACATATTCTCAAGTTTTGTCCATGCTTTTTGTTTTCCTTAGCTTTTCTAATTTTATTTTTATTTTTTTCCACTTTCAAATTATTTTTCCATTAGTTTCATAATTTTTTTAATTTTCTCCACTTTTTTGCTTCAACCATTTCTAATTTCTTTTTTGGTTTTTATATTTTTCTAATTTTTTTTTTTATTTTTTTCTATATATTTACACAAACAAAATGAGTGCTCTCATCTCCACTTGTAGAATGCCTATCGGCATAATTATTAAACTTGTTATAAACATATTTAAAATAATAAATCTAAATCTATAATATGAAATTTGATTTAATATATAAAATAAAATATACTTTACTGGTATTTACGTTGAGAGGTGCTCTACAATCTTTGTGTAAATATATAGCAAAAATAAAATAAAATAAAAACAAAAAAAATGGAAAAAAAAAACCAAAAGAAATTAAAAATTGTTCTCACAAAAACTATGAACCAAATAAATTGGAATAAATTAAAAAAAAAAAAAAAAAATTGGACAAAATTTAAAAAACAAAACAAAAACAAATTGGAAACCTGAGGAAGGAGAAAAAGTTGGAAAAATCGCGGAAACTATGGAAAAAATAATTGGAAAAATAAAAAATAAAAAACCAAAAAAAATTGCAAAGGAAAGAAAATGAGAAAATCAAAGAGACTATGGAAAAAAGATATCTCTCAGCATACTTGTTTAAATATAAATATACTTTATAAAACGTATAATGGTGTTTATTTAAATAAACGTACATAACATAATAAATCTAAATCTATAAAATCATATATATATAAAATAAAATACTAAGTAAAAAAAAAATATCTAAAGTTACTTTTACTTTGCCACATTTTAAATAAAAATAAATAATCAAGAAAAGAAAGTGAACTTGACATTTTTAATAAATTATAATAGAAATATAAGTTACCAAAGTTGAGTTTAAGAGTTTTTAAATAAAAAATAAATAGTGAAAAAAGTGAACTTGAGTTTTTTAATAAATTATAATAGAAATATATGTTACCACTTTTAAAAAATCATGGACTTCAGTTTTTTAAGGAATTATAATAGAAATGTGTGTCCCCACTTAACTCATGTAGTTAAGTAATTTATATTTTTTATATTTAAATAATTTGTATTATATGAGATAATTTTTTCTTTTTTAGAGTTCCTTAGGAGGCCCATTTTTTATGTAAATTTCCCCTAATGCTTATAACCTGTGAAATTCTAGCGATGAAATGATAGATTAATCATAATGTCACCTTAGGATCACATCAGCATGAAAGAACTTCATCCAACATCCTTATGAGTGTAGGTACCGCCAAATAGGTATTTTTTAGATCTGTCTTCCTCGAGTGAGGGAAATTCAGGAAGAGAAGAGGAAAGTGAGACATGTAGTATGTCTAAAAGAGGGAGATCAACTAGAGGTCAAAATATTAGAAGAAAATTATGTAAACGCATGAAATTTTTTCTTGCTGAAGGGGGGTCATGTTCTTATGATGATGAGAGCATAAGCGACGTCGAGATTCCCTTGAGATACAAACATCTATGGAAACAATGGGTACCCAAGGAACTTCCTCCAATAAACACTGATTTTTGTGTCAACGAGAGGATATATCGCATAACACCATCGCCATTACATGGTTTAGGCCTCTTTTGCATGGATGGCTTAAAGGTATGTAGCGACAAAACTACTGAATTGGAGTATGTCAAACCCTATTACACTTACAAATATTGGATGCAACTGGTTCGATATACACGAAGTATGCGTAGGTATGCACTTTTAGCAAATTATATACAACTAAAAGATAAGGATCAAAATAAAGGAGTGGCTATGTACATTGACGGAAGGAAAAAAACATTAGAGAATATTGTAGGGTTTATAAACAGAACATGACTTGGGTCAACAAATAAGCAACCCAATTGCATATACAAGGCACGCGAGGGAAACCGTGTATTTGTATGTGCAATAAAATCAATAATTGCAAGGGAAGAGTTGCTAACCGATTACAATTTGAATCACTTAGTTACAAACACAGTTACTATGGGGGTGGTACATACTATGTACCATTTTACCCAACCTCCAATTAATGACTCCAATATACCATTTTATTCTTATGTTTTTTTTCGTAAGTCTTGGTTTCATTTTGGTAATATTTTTTTATATTTAATTTTTTTCACAGCGGGACATTGATCGTACGGAGAAGGCTCTGACGCAAAGCATAGATTGTGATGTATCTTCAGGAACTTCTACTCGACAGGTTTACCTCATTGTAATTGTACAAATTAGATACAAGCAATTTTTTTTTATTATTATGTTGTTTTCATAAGTATATTGGGTTAATTTCGATAATATTTTTAATATTCTTGTTGCAGTCGACTAATCGGGGAAAGGCACTAGTAGTAAACAAGAGCATCCATAGGGAGGTGCAGTCAATATTATGTGATGATGACATTGCTTATTCAAAAAACCCTCTTTATATGATAAGGAAGACCCAAAAAAATGCAATGAAGAAATCCTTAAGTTGTTATTCATACTGCCTCAAACAAGTGAGATAAGAGAGAGGGTTAAAATATTGACTGAGAGATCACAAAACTTGTAAGTAAGTTGTCATGAGGTCTTTAATTATAACATAATTTCATTCATAGTTTTATATTTTGTACTCTTTTATGTCATGAACTTATATGTGTTGTTTTTATAGGATTTTTCGCATCCTCATGATGCTCCTGGCCATGATCAAGGTACTGCAAGTGTTGTCCGAGGAGTAGGGATTGGTACAAGTGTCCATCCTGATCTTCCTGCGCATACATCACATCATCTAACTCCATCATTTGTTCCTATATTGTCGTTTAAAATTTTGGCAACACAGACCATGCAGGCATTCATTAGTGCACCCTCTAGTAGTGAACACATGCCAGAACATGCGTCGGGACATGTACCCGGGGATGTAAAGACCACTAGTACTGGTGATATTTTAGAAACATTTCCTGGATCTTCCCATATTACTAGTACAGGAACATTTCCGGTCACATTTGTGGTGACCGAGGATTTCATTCCCATAAAGATAGAGAAGGTCCCAAATACTTTTAAAAAAATTAATTATTATTATATATAATCCAATTGAAATTTACTTATTGATCGCTCTTTTTAGACTATTGATCCCATGATCATTTTCCAAGAAATGATGTTTTTTATAAACATTTAAGTGATACTACATTGGAGCTCTTCGGGCCTACCATACATACATGGTGGAATGCCCAAAATCAAGATTTAAAAGATGAGCTCATTAACCGTTTAGTTGTGCTCTTCGGTGATAAAACATTCAACCAAACCAAGGTCTTTAAGAAAGCTGGTACCTATCTAAATTATGTGAGGGACCAATATAGGTCACATTTAGAGAAGAATAAAAAGTACGAGCGTCCCCCCATGATTCTAGAGAGGGAGTGGAAGGACTTGGTGTCAGATGGAAAGGAGAAGGTTGAAAAGAAAAAAGGAAAGACACCACCGGGCTAAGGAAGGTATGTGATACTATCAACAATGTAATCCTATACTGATTACTCTTTCTTTTTACATAATCTAATGTACTTCAAAATTTTCATAGGCTTACCAACACATCGAAGGAAACAAAGGAAAGACTAGAAAAATACGGGCAACACAAACTTGGCTCTGGTGGTTATATGAAATTAGCCGCATGAATTGTAAGTATCAATAAATGAAATATTGTATCCAAATAATAAATTGAAAACAATTTTTGGTTTTTTCACACCATAGAAGCAACATTCATGATTTTATGCAAAAATGTAGGGCTCTGAATTCAACATAGTTCCCACAGAAGATGACCTGAATATTGCCTTCCAACAAGGCTATGGAGCCATGGTTGAACGCCTAAGAATCTTGACTAGGCAAACACAATCTTCCACTGCATCCGACACACGGGTAAATAAAATCAATAAAGTTTATTTAAAATTGAATACTTGTGCAATCTATTCAATATTAATTTCCACCACAAAGTAATTACATGCCTATTTTTTTAAACATTCAAGCAATGATAATACTGCACATGACATTAGAAATAAGCCTGGTGAGGGTGGAGCACAACCTACAGATGAAGGTCATGGTGTGCATCCTAGTACTTTAGAGCATGTAGAGCGTGATCAAGCTAGAGAAGATTAGGAACATGATGTGGCCCCATCAGGTAAAGATGACCACTCTAAAGTTCTTTTAAACATATTTAATTGCAATTGGTGTATTAATTAATATAACCTTTTGTGTTTCAACTTTAGAGCATGTAGAGTGTGATCAACGTGTTGAGCATGATCAAGCTAGAGAAGATCAGGAACATGATATGGCCCCATCAGGTAAAGAGGACCACTCTCATGTTCTTTTAAACATATTTAATTTCAATTGGTGTATTAATTAATATAACCTTTCGTGTTTCAACTGCAAATCAGATTTAGAGGGTGTTCAACATGTTGAGCATGAGTCTATAACAGAAGTTCAGTGAACATGATGTGGACCCATCAGGTAAAGAGAACCACTCTAATGCTCTTAATTAATGAAATACTTTGTAACAATAATAATAAAATATATCGTTTAACATTTCTTTGTTATTGCAGAGCCACCCTTGCAGTGATTGTCCACATCATGAGTAGACGACTAGGCTGCATTAAGATCATGAGCAGAGGGCAAAACAACTAAAGGGGACAAATGATTTTAGAAAACGATACTCCACTTCAGATTTTTTTAGCTTTAATAAAGAAACAAAAAAGTAATTGTAATCATATCATGACAACCATATTTTTGATAATATGTAAAAACTAAAAGAATGAATATTATATGTTAATGAATGAATGTGAATATGTTAATTAATGAATGTTATATGTTAATGAATGAATGTTATATGTTATTACTAGATGAATGAATGAATGTTATATGTTATTAATGGATGAATGAATGAATTTTATATGTTATTAATGGATGAATGAATGATTAATGTTATATAATTGGGTATGGGGAATCGAGAGTGATGTGAGGGGGGGGGGAATGAGCTTCCACCATCACGTGGTTGGCCCTGTTAAGTAGAGAATATTAAACTATTCTCGAAACAAAGAGAAGATCAATAAGGTAATGCACTTTTCAATATAAGAAATGCATCATTTGAAGCATCAAACCAATATGCAAAGATGAAAGAAAGTGATAACTTTTGACTATGGTGGCAAAAAAATGATTCTTTATACCCTGAATCCATGCTCTGCATCATAATTTGAAGTTGTTTCCATTCCAATGTTCTGAGTTTAGTTTGTTTGTATGGCTTTGTATGAATACCACATTGTGTTGTGTGTGGATTTGGTTTCAAAGCTCTGTTTCTTATGTATTTAGTGGTGACATAACTCTAAAATTTGACTTTTGTGCATAACAAGTTAGTGGAAAAATTGATAACTCTAAAGGGTTTAGAGACTCGATAGAGATAGATACACAAATATTTGGATCTTGTTGTTGATGGGAGGCTTCCACTTAACCATGAAATTTTGTACCATCTACAGGTATGCAAAAAAATTTCTACTTACATTCATTTTTAATCATACATGTTGTAAATGATAATAATGCTTCAAACTTAAGATTCGTTTCATTGTTATAATGATCAAAATGCTATACTTTGCTATACATTCAAGCATTCTCTTGCCCCCTACCCTTTCCTCTCTCCCCCCTCCTTTTAAGAATTTTCTTTGTCATAAAAGATTCACATTTTTGTCTCATTTACACAAATTTATCTGAAGCGCTAGGAGTGAATAAAGATATGTAAAAGATGATGGATTATGTCTAAACAAAAACTTTCCATCATATAGCTAATTAAATCCTTAATATTTGAATAGTTTAGAGCTCGAATAATGCTTGTATATGCATGTGTAGCAATAAGGGAGCCTATGTGAAGATTGAAATATAAAACATCACTTTGGTATTTTTCCTTAGGCAGTGAAATGATATTTTGAGTAATACAAACCTACACACACATTGATATTTTTCAGCATTGCATTGAGGAAATTTTTTCTCTTATACCTACCCTCGGCTAGACATGGAGTTATATAATATTTGTTTCTGGGTTTATTCTGTAAGTAGTTAATTTCACAAAGGAAGACTAAAATCTTCTTAATGTCCTGTCAGGTGTGAAAGCATATGAATCACTTGTTGAAGGCGCCATTTTGTATTCATCCAAAAACTGGTTTTTTCTTCTTCTTTTTAATGTTTCTTGCATGTATTTTTTTGTCTCTAGAGATGTAGCTCGACTCTTTCCTTTGCACTTTTCATCTATTTTGATTATTACAGTAGATTGTCCTCATAATTTTTCATGTAGATCTATTTGTAACCTTATTTTCTACCAATCAATTTGCAAACTAGTCACATATTAAGGACCATTTCACTAACTTGTAGTCATCTGTTACTTCATATGTTGCAGGTTGTGTCTGTGTGCCAATAAATCCTGATGATTGCGAGAAATTTAATCCTACAAGTGTACCCAATCTTTCTCAAGTAAAAGTCTTACCTTATTTTATAGTACTTTAAATGGTTAATTGAAGGTGATTCTTTAGATCTGAGATAGTTGAACCCTGGATTAAAATATGGTATTAGATGGGCAGTATAATGATAAAACTAAGGTCCATTGAACACAAATTATGAACATAATTTACTAGACTATGAATAGTGTTACAATTATAATTATTTCTCCTTTACCTACCTTTGCATTAATGAAAAATATAGTAGACATTGGAATTTCATTACATGTCTCATGCATGTGTTAGTATTTTAATT
>VDFB02271358.1:38039759-38109721 GCA_007258455.2 Sequoia sempervirens
ATGATATTTTTGAGTCTCATGCAATTGTTTGTGGTGTGACCTTTGATCTTATGAAATTTTCAAAGTTGATTTTCATTATACCAAGGGGGTTTGACGTCGGATTCTTGGTAATTCTCGAATGTAGGAGGCTTGGTGACTTTTTCATCGATCAAATTTTTCATTATTTCCTCCAATGGTTCCCCCAAGATAGCTTATTTTTGTTTGGGATAAGTTTTGCATTGAGGTGGTCCTCTTTGATCATTGAGGTTATTGATGGTTGGATTATTGTTGGGTTGATATGTTGTGTGATGAGTTTTTTGGTGTTGATTTTGGATTTGTGATGTGGGTGTATGTTGGTGTGGACCACTAATGACCACCTTGGCATCTACGACACCATCATTAGTAACATTCTTGTTCCTTGCCCACGTACGAGGTTTGTCATTGTAATTGGATGATGGGCGGTTATTTTGTTGTTCATGATATGATGTTGATTTTGCAGGTTGAGTCACAAGGGCTCTTTCGATGCTAAGCGCCTTAGAAATCAGTTGATCATATGTGGTGATTCCCTGAACCTTGAGATGAAATGACAGGCGGCTTTCAAGGTTGGCTATGATGGTGAAGATTTGTTGTTCTTCTGGCATGGTCCACTTGTTCTGATTGGCCTTGGATCTCCATCGTTGAAGGAATGAAGCAAAAGATTCATTCTTTCCTTGTTTTAGAGCGTATAGTTCTTCAAGACTAACATCCATTGCGATATTACATGCGTAGTTTTTAATGAATGCATCTCTGATTTCTTGGAATGTTCTAATGCTTGAAGGTAAGCGAGAGAACCATTCTATAGCAGGACCTGCCAAGCTTCTAGGAAATAGCCGCATCATATAAGTATCATCATATGCGACCTCCATGCAATGAACCTGGAATTCCCTGATATGATCTTCAGGGTTTCCCATCCCTCGATATTTGTCAAATTTAGGAATCTTGAATCCCTTAGGGAATGGTTTCATTTCTAGGCTCCTATCAAATGGATAGGGACACAAGTTGCTTGGTGTTTTGGTTGTTCGCCCTGATTGAAGGTCGAGCACTTGTTGTGATAGCAACTTGAGTTGTGTCGTTACATCGCTTTGCGGATCAAGGGGTGGGATGAATGTGTTCTGGGGTGTTGCAATCATGGTTTGGATGGATGGGTTGGTCGGTGCATTGTTCAATGGTATCGATATGTTGTGGCGGGTGAAGTAGGCTTCTACTTGTTTTTGGATGAACAATGCTTGTTGTTGATCTTGTTGTTGTTGCGCTAGGATTTGTGCTTGTTGTTATTCCGACAACGCTTGTTGTTCCGACAACGCTTGTTGTTTCGACAACGCTTGTTGTTCCAACAACGCTTGTTGTTGTGCTTTTTGTTGTTCCCACAACGCTTGTTGTTGGGCTGCCAACTATGCCGCTTCTTGCTGCTCTTGGTATTGCTTTAATGCTTGCTGATATGCTTGCACTTGCGCTGCTTGTGCAAGAAGTTGTGCTTGAGCTTGTGCTTGATGTGCTTGTGCGGCTTGTTGCTGCAATAATAGTTGTGCTTGTAATGCTTGTGCAGCTTGGGCGGCTTGTTGTTGTTGTTGCAGCAAAGCTTGAGCTTGTTGTGCTTGCAATGTGGCTTGTGCAGCTTGGGCGGCTTGCGGCAGCAGCTTGTTGTACAACTTTTTGTTTTTGAACTTGTTGGTATCCTCTTTGGAAAGTGGCTTGCAATGCTGCATCGAATTGGTTTGATGTGGTGAACGTTGGTGGTGGTGGGGGTGGTGGTGGATTTGGAATGGTGGTGGATGATGATGTTGTGTTGATGTTTTGGGTGTTGGATAGTGGTATTGATGTGATTGGTCCTTGAGAGACCATGCTTTGTGATGTTAGGGGTGTGTTTGATTATGTTGCCATTGCTTGTGTGTTTGTCGTTTGTTGTTGCGATATCAACGACAAATTTTGTGTGTTTGGTGCAATGTTTTGATTGATGGTTGGGATATAGGTTTGATTGATACTTGGTAGGGGAGGAAGCCCTAAACCAAGGAGTGGTGTGGATGGTAATGGCAATGGCTAAAGAGGTGGAATTATGAGAGGTGTGAGTTGTTGTGGAAATGTCGTGGTGTCAAATAAGCCCCCTAGTCTGAACGCATCTCCCTCTTCTTGTGAATTTGTGAGAAGAGGTGTTTGTGGTGCTCCGTGAAAAGATGTTGATGATGGGTCATAATGTAAAGTGAGAGGAACATTTTTGTGTAATGGGTTGTTGAGTATGTTTTGTTCCAAGGTGGTATTTGCATCCAAGTTTTGATTATTAACAAGGGGATGTGATTGAAGAGCATTGAGGAATGTGTTTCCCTTGTTGACATTGGGTTGTGTTGGAGCAAACGATGTTGTGATTTGTGGGATGTTTTGCGTGATGTTTTGAGATGGGGGTGTACATGAAATGGGAATGGTGGATGAGATTGGAGGAAATGATGTATCCACTATAGTACTCACATCAAGATCCAAAGGCAACTTGGCCCCTTGTTTTGCTAGTTCAAGAATGTACAACGAAGGGTTAAGTCTCATCATGATGTTGATGATTCTATGGTTGTCTGGATTTTGGAGCATTTTCATCATTTTCTCGTGAGACATTCCAAAGGTAAGGTCCTCCCCTTGATTTTCTTCTTGTGGATTTTGGGATGATGAGGGGATCAATGGATTGCTTGATTCAGCAGGATTCATTTCTACGTTTGTTTGGCTAAGGTCACTTGAAGCGGGAGTTTCTTTGTTGGCTTCCATACTCTTCTTGTATTGAGATCTCGTTTGAACCATAAAACAAGGATCAATCTTCAGGAATATGGGAGATGAATCTCTTGATTCCTTGAATTGATCTTTATCTTATGTTCCAAAGTGAAAAGTTTTAGGATGCCTTGAGGATCAAATGTGATGATACGATGATGATGCAAAGGATGAATGATGTGGATGTTTTGGCTTCTGATAAATCTTGAATGAGACACTAGGCTTTTAGGACTTTATGGATTTTGATTCTTGATTTTAGGATTTTGAGATTTTGAGATTTTGCCCTTGATTTTTTATTTTGATTTTGATTTTGATTTTGAACAAAAAGACCCTAAGATGTTGGATGATGATCTAAGGGATAGCTTTGTTCAAAGGATGATAATTTGAATATGTGTGAGGAGAAGGATGCATCTACCCACACCTATTCAAACAAGATGATTGTTTCACTAAGCATATGAAGAAGGATTCATCTACATACACTAAGCTAGACAAGATGATTTTGATAATTTTGACTAAGTATATGCAAAAGGATGCATCTACACATACCTAGCCAAAGATGTTTTGATAAATGTTCTCAAGGATTTAGTCTCAATGATTTTGATGATTTTGGTTTTACCACAAAGCCTAGTATCAAGGATGATTTCAAGATTTTCCAAAAGGTGATGATGAGATGGAATTTGTTTTGACGTTTTGAGGGATGGATGAAAAATGATGTTGATGTGTTTTGATCCTAATGGTGAACCTAAAAGATACACTTTGTTTGCTTAGACCTAGGTATTGAAGAGCATGCAAATGCTTCCTAATGACCTTTGTAACCAAGACATGATTTCTTTTGAACATTCATATTTCTAATCAATGATTTTGTGTTTTTGGGATTTGGATTCTTCAACACATATGAAAGTTCATTTTGTTTAGCTTTGCTTAATGTCTTTATTTTACCAAAAACACTTTCTTCAATTAAGTTTTTCAAACTAAGATGTCCAATGTCTTAATTTCTTCAAACCCCCACAAGATATGTTATGTGGAAATTTAATGAACTCAAGGCAAGGGTTTCCTATTGTTTACTTAAGATGACAAATTGAGATATAATCCAATGTTTAGAAACCTCTAAGGATGTGAATCCCAAGGGAAAAGCAATAACATATGGATTGAGTCAATTGTATTTGTCCTCAAAGGGTTTGAAATTTTTGGATGATGTTAAGTGTTTGTTTTCATGATGTTTTCGATCAAGCAATGCATTTGTAACCCAAGAATAAGTACAATCCTATGGATGTGTAAGACAATATTTGTTGGATTCCCACTTGGACAAGTCCAGCTACGCTTATCTCTAGCAGATGGTTAGATGCTTGACCCCACTGGCTCCCCTCCGGCTCATTAACGTCAATCGGGGCAGCCAAGCATCAACACCCATGAAACTCCCATGGCATGTTTTCCATCTCTACTAAGAAGACGTAAAAGTGTGGGGCAGCTTCAGAATGACCGTTCTTGCACCAACAAATAGATAAGGATTTTGGAAATTCTAGCACATGGGTTCTAGTAAGGACTTTTCATTTGTAGGAGTTGACCCAATGTGGCAAAGTCCCCTTCGGATCCATCTTGTCGAGAGTCAATAAGCGTGATATTGGCGTTTCTTCAATATCCTCATTTATATCTGGACTGGAAATACTCTAGGGTTCAGTGTTCGGTTGAGCCATTCAACAGGTGATTACTTTTTTCCCACAAGCGGGCCCTCTAAGATAAACAAAAGTGAATGAAGAACAAAATCTGTAACTTCGATCAATCTTTGATAGCAACAAAGAGAGAGAATATACACGAAGATGCCCCTACTCACACTCGTGCAAGATTTTGTTCAATTTTAAGCCCAAATTGAAGTGTGGAGGTGATTGTTTTGTCTTAACCCAAAGTCATGGAAAAGACCTTTTGATTCTCAAGATCACTATAAATCGCGAGAGAAGCGCATACGTCATTTTCCAATGCCTTTAGTCTAAGTAAGCCTTCACGAAAAACACAACTACACTTGTTCTTTTTAAATCCTCAAAGCAATATGTGAGTTCATTTTTAGAGCACCAAATCACAAGTGAAAGACATTGGTTCAATTGTTTAATCCATAAACAAAATCTAGTAAGTTGTTGGTCCTAAAATTCTTTTTAATCCTTTTGCAAGAAGTAAATAAAATTAACTCTTTTTAACCCTAAATGAAAGCTAGTGTTCTAATAAAAAGAAGAAGATGACAAGTTCCTAAGGAAGTGTTAAACAAACACTTAAGTGTTTAAAAATACTTTGATTAGACAAGATATCATCACCATGCTCCTTCTTCCTTTGCTTTTGGCTTCCAACCTACAAAGAGGAAAAACAGTTAGATTCTAAAAAAAAAATAGAAATTAAAAAGCAGAAAGCAGAGGAAGAAGCAATCATTAAAACACGTGCTAAAAAAAAATCAAATTTCTCCCTTTTACTGTCTTCCAACGTCGCAACTCGTGAAGGCGTCACTTTTTTTTTTCTCCAGCGATGCTCCTACAACACCGTTTTACTAGTCAGCGATGCTCTGTTTCGGGACAGAGAGCACGATTGCGTCGCTGTTTTCGCCCAGCGTCACAGTTTTTGAAAGTGTCACAGTTCAGAAATTTTTAGAAATTGATCCAGATCAGCGAGTCCAGCGGCGTAGTTTAAAATTTGAAATTTCTTGGCGGGATGAGTCCAACGGCGGAGTTTATGTTCGCACGATGCTATATAGCGACGCTGGTGAACCTGCGGCACTAAAACGACACTGACGAGCTCACAGCGCTAAAAATAGTGACATTGAGGAGCCCACGTTGAAATTTTCTGTGTGTCAAGAAAACGCAGAAATTTTGATGAAATGTTAGAATTCATGATGTCTAGCCCTCCTTCTAGCGCCAAAATGTGAACCCCAATCTATTGTACCTACAAAAAAAAGGGATTAAACACCTTAAGTTAGATATTGCAAGTATAAACAAGAATTCCCCATGGAATCCATTTACAATTCAAACTAGGAATGAAAATATGCAAGAACAAAATACAAGAGATAAAACAAAGATGAAATCCTAATTTAAATAGCAAACACTTGATCCCATGGGGGAATTGGTTCCAATTTGATGTGGAAATTTGGCCCTTTCCCAATTCCTATGATTGGAAGCTTCGATATGTAGACTTGATGAAGAAATGTGATCCACTTTTGATGATGAATGATGAGGACTCCAAGCCAAATCGGCAAAAGAACCTAGCTAAGCACTCAATGGTGTGAAACTTGATAGATATTTGAGCATGGTAACTTTACTCAAATTGTGGATGATGAAATGAGGAGAGGAACTCTTCATTTATAGGATTTCAAGATGGATGAATGCCCAAATTTGAGCAATGTGGGACTAACTTTCATCCAATGATATGGTGCCACTTGTCAAACTATGAATGGATGATGGTTGTGCAAGATTTGGGGTTTGTGCCAATAAATGCCAATATTTGAAATTCAAATTTGTTGAAATGACATGTAAGAGGGAAGGGGAAAATGCAATAAATGCCACTTGGCTCAAGGCAAAGGACATGTAAGAGGTCTTAAATGCCTTGTTGGATGTACATGTTGACTTGGAATTTTGAATTCAAATTGAGAGAATATTCCAAAAGATGCCATGTGAGGGAAAATAGGGATTTAATAAATGAATTAAATCTATTTTCATGTGCAACTTGCATTATCTAGAGGATGTGACATGAGATTAGATTAAATTAATCAAGGTTTAATTAATTAACAGGAGATTAGATGATGTGACTTATTTGACTTAGATTTATGGATTTATTTAAATTAGATATAAGAGAGGAATATGATAAGAGGCTAATTAAATAAAATTTTGATTTATTTAATTAAAAGGGATGGTGTTAGATTAAATCAAATAAGGTTTTAATTTATTTAATTTAACAGATAGACTTTAGAGATTTAATCAAATAAATTGATTATTTAATTAAATAGGGATAATTAGATCAGATGGATTGATTTAATTAACAAGAAAAAGTGACTTAATTAGACAAAATGATTTATTTAATTAATAGATGAATATTAATGAATTTAATCAGATAAGGGAATTTGATTAAACGGTTAGACTGAGGGATGATTTAGGAAGAAACGATGTTAGTAAGTCAGGATCGAATGCACGATGTCAATCAATGCATTTTCGATGTCTACAAAACTAAAATTTGATTGGTTGTTTCATGTCAAAAATCTAAGGATGGCATGTGTCCTTGGGGAGTTATGCTCAAGGTAGCATTCCATTTGATTAAAGATATGATAATTCTCCTTTAAGACCTCTTCAATTTAACCATTGCACACTTAAGGAGACAAAGATAAATATAGGGAAGAAAATATAGAGAGAGAGGGAGATAATGACAAACATACAAAAGGAAGGGAGACAAAGAGATAACAAGAGGTAGAGAGATAAAGATATAAGGATGAATAGATAGAGATATAGGGAGGGTGATTGATATATCTCTCCATGTCACTCTCTATATCTCTTTATCTCCCACTATCTATGTCACTCCCTCTCCCCCTTTCTCTCTCATTCACTCCATCTCTCCCTCCATCTCTCCTATTCTATATCTCTATCTCTATTTCTCTTTTTATCTCCCTCTCACTCCTCTCTCTATCTCTTTCTATCTATATCCCTTTCTCTCCCTCTCCCTCTCTATCTCCTCCTCTCTATCTCTCACTATCTCTCCCTCCCTATCCCCCCTATCCATCAACTCTCTATTTCCACCTCTCTTCCTTTCTCTTCCCATATATCTCCATCTCTCTTTCTCTTCCCATATATCTCTATCTATCTTTCTTTCTCTCCCCATATATCTCTATCTCCCCATATATTAACTAGGAAGCCATGCAAGCATACAATAGTATATGTTGGTAAAACTATAATAGTGTTTTATTAAACTATAAGTAACACTTATCTTTCTAATGTCAAGCCTTCTTATAAAAATAGTGTTTTATTAAACTATAAGTAACAATTGGTTTTTTCTTTATTTACATTTGGACTGTTTATTTATAATATATAGTATAAATATGTGGTAAGACTGGTATTATCATCACGATTGAGTGCGCAACTATTGGACCCCACATGACTAATGGGACCTCTCCCATAAGGAAATTCCATGACATAGATACATGTGAATAAATTTTTCAAAAAACTTAAAGGAAAAAATGCCTTTTGATTCTATCGACCTCCATTTAGGATTTCCAAACCCTAAATCAAAAGCTATAGACAATACTCATTCATTTTATTTTACTTTTTCTCTGTTGCTTTTGAAGGCACCACCATAAGAAACCTAGGGTTGAGCTTAAACCTCTCAATTTCTTGTTGTTCTTGAAGGTCTTTTGCAGAAAATGTGTGGTAAGTATTTTCCTTGCACAAATCTGGGCTTTATTCCTCATTATTGGAGCATCTTTTAGCCTTCAAGCTGTGGCCTATCCATTATTTTCTGATGTCTTTTCTTTGTGCTTTCATTTCTCTGTAAATGAAAGATAAATTTTGAGTCTGAAAATGAATAGAATAATGAATATCTATTGTTTATTGTGCATAAATTCTCATGATCAAGGCACGGCCCGAAAGATCCTACTATTTTCTATATGTTCTCATCATGCTGAAGCCATGGCCATACTCCTTTTGTTCTCTATTTTTAAACTTTTTTAAAGTAGAAACACACTTCCAGGCCACTTATGAGAAACTCCATTTTTTCTCTCTAAACATTTTCTTTTACTCCCCTTTTAAAAACAAAAGGTATTCTCTTGGTTCGGCCTTACACACACAATCACAGACCTATCACACTTTGAATTTTAGCTTCATGAGGACCAATTTGTAGTTTTGCATTGAATATTGGCTTTCTCTATGCACTTGTTTCAATTTGTAAAGAAGGGCCTTTTGGGTCTAATTGAAATGAAAACCCTCTATATCTGACATTCGCGGCCTCATAGCCATTATGAATGACTCTAGTTGGAGCCAGGTGTAGAAAAGTGTGAGAATTCTCTTTGTTGTGAACAAATGATAAAATCAACATTTTTGTAATATTTCTCCTTTGACATTGCTTTACATGTTGATATTAATCTAGGAATTATTTCTTTCAAAAGAGGCTATGTTGAGCATAGAAAATGGATTGATATTAAAATATCTAAATCTTGATTTTGATTGTTCAAGAACAATGATGTATACTCTATTGTGTATGGTGAAATTTAACTGTACTCCATATATGCATATCCTTATGTTAACTTTTAGACATAATGTTTATCATGAATGTACTAGCTATCCCATTTGCATGGCTATCATGAAAGATCTCTGTAGAGACTGTGAGTATTAAGTTGATGTGAACTTCAGAATCAAGATATGATTGTTGCCTTTCATGCAAAATTTGATGTCTTCCCATTCACCTCATTCATGATTGCCTTTCCTGTATCTGCTTTTTGAAGGCTGAAATACTTTGTTAGCTTAATATGTATGCTTGTTCATTATCATTCCATGTTCATGTTCATGATGGCTTTAAACATTGCATTTGTCTCTTAAATAAGCTCAAATGAGCTCGTTATTTGATAAATTCAGCATAATAGGCTCAACCATTGTGGCAGCCACATTTTAACCCACAAGTTGTAATTTGATGAAACAAAACATCAACATTACTTTTCCTATATCTACACATGAAGCAAACAAGTTAGATAAAAACAATGAACTTGATGATTCTGATGATTTGACCTGGCACTTTTGCATTTATCTCTTTGATAATGACTTAGTTGATTCAATTTGATAATGGCTACAAATTATATATCTGTTGATGAAGCATGTAATTGGATCTCATGCCCTGAGCTCTAACAAAAAATTCAATCAACTGCATGTGCATCTAGAACTCAGGAGCAAGAGGAGCTAAAGACATTGAAGACCAAGCTAGAGACTAAAGAATCAACCCTACATTAGCCCTTAAGGCAACGATGTACATGACCTCCTCTTATGTGTTTTTCCTTATTTTAGTTGATCTTTAGATGTATCATTTACATTTATTGCTGAATTAAATCAACTCAGTCACTCCCACAGCTTGTGTGGGATTACAGAAACATTGCTTTTAATAAATCAGCTATTTCATGACATGTAATGACTTGTGCATCCATTTGAACTTGTTCTCAATTACATAATCTGAAATAACTAAAATGAATTTGTTTAAGCATACATTTTTTCATCAAAATGAAGAAACAATTTTTGCATTCTAAAAATGAAATTAACTTGCTCTAGAATTGCAATTCTTTTATGACAAATAGCGATAACATAAATTGCATATTATAGTTCAACTATCCTCTAAATTTTTGTTACTTTGTCTGGATTGTTCAACAGTTTCATCGAAACTGTTGGATAATTCTGATAAATCAATTCTTAATATCCCTTCATTTAGAAAGCAAATGTTGAAAGAATGTATGAGCATCAAAATTTTATATCCCACCAAATAATTGTCCATTAAAACTTCACTAATTTATGCAGGAAGCGATAAATTAGTAACAAGCCCAAAATATCCCACTTTTCATCGAAAAGTGGTTAAAGATATTTTGGATGGAAATATCTATTCAAATTTGAATTTGAATTTGGGAATATTTCTTTTTCAAGGGAATATGCTTTTTAGATATTTTAGAGGGAAAAGATATTTTGAAAAGGGAATATCATTTTTTGGAAAGGGAATATTCTTTGTGCAAGTTGGAAAAAGTTAGGGAATTAAATAAATAGGAAAATTATTTAATTGTAAGGATTAGAAGAATTGAGGATTAATTAATTAAAAATTGTTTAATCATGTGAGATAGAGGAAAAAATAGATTTGATTAAATAATTAAAATTAATTAATCATGGAAGAAGGAAGAAAATTAGATTTTAATTAAATAATTTTAAATTATTCAATTAAAGGGAAAATTAGTAAGAAATGATGAAAATTGGTGAATTAACCAAATAATGCCAATTATTCAATTAATAGACAAAAAAGATGAATTTAATCAAACAATTAAGAATTATTCAATTAAATAGAGAGAAAAACGTGAAGATAACGAAAATGATGTTAATTGGGGAAACCGAGATGTGTAATATGTTTAGGACATTTTTAGGTGTCCACATTTTGCCCCTCTTTGAAGCAATGTACATGTGGCATTGTTTCAAAGACTTGATGTTACTTAGAAAATTTTAAAACTCAAAAAATTATTCGATGTCCCAACAAACGAAGGAATGCTAGTGTGATACCCCTTCAAGAGATTTGCTGGAAAAATAAATTTTCAAGTTACGATCATGACTAGGTTATGGGAGTAGTTTTGATGAAAAGAGGACAAGAAATAACAAGGCCTAGGAGGCTGATAAAGCAATTAGTATCGATGATGAAGTTCAAAAAACAAGCTACCAAGGGCACGATGAGCAAAACCCTAGGATTTAGGCATCTTATATAGGCTTTTCGGCTCAAAATATCCTCATTTTCACTTGCAACTTTAGAGATTCTTAGATCTCTTTACACTCTGTTTTGCTAAGATCACTTAGAAATCCCTTCACAATAGCTCACATATCTTGTGCCCCACACCGTGTAGAAAGAGTTTTTCAATTCCAGAGACTTGTAGGAGCGGCCCAATTGTACATACAACATTAATTTTAGCTTGCATTTAATTTTTGATGCATTAATTTCTAGCTCAATGTAGGAAAACAAATGCGTCGATCTATAGATTGGCGCTTTTGAAATTGAATAGGGCATGTTTGCAATCATGGATCATCTCTTTTGCATCAAAGCGATGCCTTTGAAATGGGTTAGCAAGTTTGCATTGAAGTGGCATGTTTGAGGATGTGTTTGCATTTGATTTAGGGATATCAACGCATTTGAAAAATGACCCACATTCGACTGATACACATCATCGTGTTTTCTCAAAGTGACATGTTTTCTTTTTTAGTCAAAACAATTAGGAGTTTTATCAATTTTTTACAATTTTAACATTGTGGGCTTCATGCTTGCAAATAGTACTTCAAACAATACTTCACCAGGTATTTACTCCAAAGAGAAGAGGCGTCAAATCATGGATTGAATGGCCAATCTAGGTGACAAGAAGGTTTTTTTTCTTCATGTTGTTGGGTTACACTACATCGCATGCATGCCTAAGATCTAAGCACATAGAGTAATGATGACTATGCTCATGGAGCAGTAGAGGTCTCACACAACTACATTCCACTTTCCTATAAGAACGAGTGCACAATCATACTAGAGGATGTTTGGTGCATCCCAAGAGTGCTTAATATGGCGCTCATGTGAATTATGATATAGAAAGAGGTGCAGTCTGTGCAAAGACTTCTTAACGAGGAGGAGATGGATGTTGCGGATGGTTAGTCAGATTTGAGGCTGTACTATGGAGAGACCTATGATATTGCACACTTTATTTAGCTGCTCTGATTATGGGACTTCTCATGCCAAATAGGAGATCATGAGGATTCTTTATTGGATGGGGCTACATGATTGAGGGCATGGTTGTAGATGGGATTACAGATGCATGGGGACCTTGCATCCTCTTGCATTTATATCGTGATATACATCAAGTGGGCTACTGATCGACCACTAGCATTTCTACAAGGGTCACATTGTTACACATATGGTCCTAGGAGAGGATAGTCATCACTCAACCCATCAGAATGTCAGATAACAATCTAAGGGATCCACTTGTTTATAGATATGGAAACCAGTTGACACAGTGACAAACTAGCAGGCTCCAATGTTGGAGGGGTATATTTGATGATATGGACAAGTTCATTTGGAGGCCTTATCTATAGGTTGAGGGGTGGACCAATGATCATATACATTTAGTTTTATGTAGATAGACCTAATGCCTTATCAGGAGGACAACCCATATTATTGAGTGATACCTACTCGACAAAATGATGAGGTGGTTTGGTGAGAGGTTGATTGTACCAGTACTTGACTATCATGCCATCTTTGCTTGCACAACCAAAGATATTGTTGTTTGGGGTGGATAGGTGGTACCACATGTTGCTTTGGTAGATCTATCACAACTATCTCCCCAACCATGGGGATTGGCAGGAGGACTAGATGATCCTAGTATTACTCCATATTATGATGCTTGGTGGGCCTAGAGACGTCCGCTAGGGTTTACAAATCCTCCTGGAGGTCTAGGCGAAATAGGAGGATAGAGGAGATAGTCTGAGGGAGAGCCTGATAGGGGTCAATGGATGAGACAAAGAGTAAAGCTTGAGGTTAGATAGGTTGTGCCTCATGATGGACAACAACCACCACAATAGGACCAACAATAGCCACAATAACCACCCACATAAAATCCTCCTCAAGATGAGAGGAGATGGGGTATGGAGATCAAGATTCTGATGTGGTATTAGTGTTGGTTTTATAAGAGAGAGATCATTCTCGTAGAGAGTGTGATGGCTACAAGACAAAGCGGGACTAGGTTACCGTTCATGTTATTCAAAAGGTAGCTAAGAGAGAAAAAGATCTAGATGATAGGGATGCATGATTGGTAGAGAAATACTTTGAGAGCACCCAATAGTAGGCAGCAAAGGCACAGGTGGCACAGATAATTTCTAAGAGAGATCATACACGTGTTGAGAGAGACACATCTACTACTCATAGAGATACAAAACATGGTTAGAGAGTTTAGTTTGAGATTGTACATGGCTCCATGGTTATCATGGATAGGCATATGTGAGAGAGGGAGTGCCTCATAGAGGAGGTTACATACTATCAAACTCTCTATGAGGCAGTTATCCCATAAGAGTGGAGGTAGCCTAGGTTCTCAGGTCAAAGCACCACCACAGAGGGTTCCAGTAGATCAAAGGGTAACAATTCTATTAGTCATCCCTCACATCAGTAGTAGGTTATGAGACCACCACTTGATCAGCCTCCTCTTGATGGAGATGAGCATAGGAGATCAAGATAGATATTTCTACATATGATCTTATAATGTATTTTGATAATTAATTTAGACTATCTTATACACAAATGGAGATCATATATCTACATCAATGCTCAAAATACATCAAAAGATCATATGTACAAATATCTATCTTGATCTCCTATGCTCCTCTCCATCAGGAGGAGGTTGATCAGGTGGTGGTCTCATAACTTGCTACTATTGTGAGGCCGACTAATAGAACTACCACCCTCCAACCTACTAGAACCCCCTATAGTGGTGCTTCAAGCTGAGAACCTAGGTTGCCTCTACTGTCACAAAACAACCACCTCACAGAGTTTTATAGTATGTAATCTCCTACATGAGGCACTCCCTCTCATATATGTCTATCCATCGTAACCATGGAGCCCTATAGAATCTCAATCTGAACCATCCAACAACATTTTATGTCTCTCTCAACATGTTCCTAATCTCTCTTAGCCATGATCTGTGCCACCTATGCCTTTGCTACCTATCATCAGGTGCTCTCAAAGTATCACTCTATCTCTTATGCATCCCTTTTAGCTAGAGCCTTGTCTCTCTCAACTGTCCTTTGAATCAATTGGGTGGTAACTTGGTATTGCTCTATCCTGTAGCCATCACGCTCTCTGCAAACTTGATCTTTCTCTGATAAACCCAATACTAACCTCACATTAGGATCCTAATCTCCATCCCCCCACTCCCCTCATCTTGAGGAGGATCTTTCATGTGTGTCATGGTTGTTTTTGGTCCTGTTATGGTGGTTGTTACATCCATCATGAGGCATAACCTGTCAAACCTTAGCTTCTACTCTTTGTCTAATCCATCGAGCCATACCAGGCTCTCCCTTAGGCTGTCTCCTTTGTCCTCTTATTACCCATGGACCTCTAAGAGGTTATCTAAATCATAGTGGACCTATTTGGGCCCACCAAGCATCATAATCAAGAGTAGTATTTGGATCATTTGATCCTTTTGTAAATCCCCATTATTAGAGAGCTACTTGTGCTCAATCTTCCAAAGCAATATATGATACCACCTATTCAACCCAAGTAATAATCTCTCTGGTCATACGAGAAAATATGTCATGATATTCAACACCTGGTACAACCTACTTCTCACCAAAATCCCTCATGAATTTTCCAGGTAGGTATCATTCAATAATATGGGTTGTCCTCTCGATAAGCCATTGAGTCTATCTATAGAAAGCCAAATGTATATGATCATTGGCCCATGCCTCAACCTATAGATAAGGCCTCCAAATGAACTTGAATACATATCCTTGAATATCTCCCTCCAATAGTGCAGCTTGTCAATCTATCTTTGTGTCAACTAGCTACCATATATATAAACAAGTGGATCCCCTAGATCCCTATCTGACTTTTTATGGGTCAAGAGACAACTATCCTCTCCTAGGCCCATATGTGTAACAATGTGACCCTTGTAGAATGGTCAGTGGTCGATCGGTAGCACACCTAATGTATATATGATATAAATGCATGAGGACACAAGGTCCCCATGTGTATGTAATTTCTTCTACAACCATTCCCTTGATCATGTAGCCCCATCCAACAGAGAATCCTCGTGATTTCCTATCTGGCATGAGAGGTCCCATAAGTAGACTAGCTAAATAGAGAAAAATCTCGTAAGTCTCTCCATAGTATGGCCTCAAATCTAGCTAACCATCCAGAACATCTAAATCCTTGCCAATAAGTCTCTATAGACTTTGTGCCTCTATCCATATCATAAATAATGTGAGCACCAAAAATAGGCACTCTTAGGATGCACCAATCATCCTTTAGTGTGATCATGCACTTTCTTGTAGGAGAGTGGAATGTAGTTGTGTTAGACCTCCACTGCTCCACGAAAACAATCATCGCTCTTTGTGCCAAGATCTCAAGCATGTATGTGATGTAGTGTAACCCAACAACATGAAGACAAAACTTCCTCCTCACCTAGATTGGCCATTCAATCCATGATATAAAGCCTCTGCACTCTCTAGAGTAAATAGAGTGAAGTACCGACAACAACCATGAAGCCCATGACATCAAAATTGCAAAAATTGATAATAAAAAAATTCATTTTGACCAAAAAAGAAAATGCACCACTTTGAGAAAACTCAACGATGTGCATCAGTCAAATGCAATCTATTTTTCAAACATGTCAATATGCCTAAATCAGATGCAAACACGTCATCAAACATGTTGTTTTACCCATGTCACTTCAATGCAAACACGCTAACCCATCTCAAAAGTGTCACTTTGATGCAAAAGTGGTGATCCGTGATTGCAAACACACCCTATAACATTTCAAAAGTGTGAATTTGTAGGACGTGTTTTTTTTCCTACCTTTTGCTAGCCATTAATGCATTAAAAATCAAATGCAAGCTAAAATTGTTGTTGTACATACCACTAGGTCTGCTCTTGCAAGTCTCTAGAACTATTGGACTCTATTTGCACGGTGTGGGGCATGAGGTACAATCACCTTTGTGAAGGGATTTCTAAGTGATCTAAGTGCAAAGGAGTGCAAAGAGCTCTAAGAATCTCTAAAGTTGCAAGTTCAAATGAGGATATTTTGAGCCTAAAATCCTATATAAGGTGCCTAAACCATAGGGATTCTCTCTTTGCGGCCTTGGTAGCTTATTTTTTGACCTTCATCATCGATCCTAATTGCTTTATCAACCTCCCAAACCTTGTTTTTTTTCCTCTTTTCAATTGAACTACTCCCATAACATAGTTGCAATTTTGATTTTGGCAATTAACATCATTTGCCTCATCTTTGCCCTTTTTCCTCTATTTAATTGAATAATTCCTAATTATTTAATTAAATTCATCTTTTTCGTCTATTAATTGAATATTGAAATTATTTGGTTAACTCACCCCTTTTCATCATTTCTTACTAATTTTTCCTTTTACTTGAATAATTTCCAATTATTTAATTAAAATCCAATTATATTCCTTCTTCCAAGATTAAATAATTTTTAAATTTATTTAATCAAATCTATTTTTTCGTCTATCTCACATGATTAAATAATTAGGGAAATTATTTAATTGTGAGGATTAAAAGAATATATAGGATTAATTAATTAAATAATTAAAAATAATTTAATCATATGAGATAGAGGAAAAATTAAATTTAATTATTTAATCATGGAAGAAGGAATAAAATTAGATTTTAATTAAATAATTGAAAAATGTTCAATTAAAGGGAAAATTAGTAAGAAATGATGAAAAAAGGGTCAATTTACCAAATAATGTCAATTATTCAATTAATAGACGTAAAAGATGAATTTAGTCAAATAATTAGGAATTAATCAATTAAATAGAGGAAAAAAGGTGAAGATGAGGAAAATGATGTTAATTTTAGAAATCAAGATGTGTAATATGTTTAAGAAATTTTTAGCTGTCTACATTTTAATCCTCTTTGAAGCAATGTACATGTGGGATTGTCTCAAAGACTTGATGCTGCTTAGAAAATTTAAAACTTCAAAAAACTCATTTGATGCCCCACCATGCCCTATCGGATGAAAGAATGCTAGTGTGATACCCATTCGAGTGATTTGTCAAAAAAATATTTTTTTTTGAGTCGAGATCATGACTAGGTTATGGGAGTAATTCTATTGAAAAGAGGACCAAAAAAATAATTCTGAGAAGCTGATAAAGCAATTAGGATGGATGATGAAGGTCAAAAAATAAGCTACGGAGGCCACATAGAGTGAAACCCTAGGGTTTAGGCACCTTATATAGGCTTTTAGGCTCAAAATATTCCCATTTTCACTTGTAGCTTTAGAGATTGTTAGATCTCTTTGCACTCCATTGCTCTTTGATCACACATACATCCCTTCGCAATCATGCATGTACCTCGTGCCCCACACTGCGCAAACAGAGTCTGCCAGTTCCAAAGACTTGTAGGAACTCACGCAGAACAATATGTACAACATTAATTTTAGCTTGCATTTGATTTTTGATGCATTAATTGCTAGCTAAAGGTAGGAAAACAAATGTGTCGATCTACAAATTGGTGCTTTTGAAACCCGATAGGGCACGTTTGTAATTGCGGGTTTCCACTTTTGCATCAAAGTGACACCTTTGAGACGGTTAGTGCATTTGCACTGAAGCAGCGTAGGTAAAGCAATGCGTTTGAGGACATATTCACATCTGATTTAAGGATATCAATGCATTTGAAAAATGACGCTCATTTTACTGATCTACATTGTCGTGTTTTCTCAAAGTGACATGTTTTCTTTTTTGGTCAAAATAGTTATGATTTTTAGCATATTTTGTAATTTTAACATTGTGGGCTTCATGCTTGTAGGCGATACTTCACCTTATTTACTCTAGAGAGTGGATGCCTCAAATCATGGATCAAATGACCAATCTAGGAGAGGAGGAGGTTTTTTTCCTTCATGTTGTTGGGTTACACTACATCACATTCATGCCTAAGATCTGAGTACATAGAGCGATGATGATAATGCTTGTGAAGCTGTGGAGGTCTCACACAGCTACATTCCACTTTCCTACATGAGAGTGCACAATCACACTAGAGGATATTTGGTGCATCTTCAAAGTGCTTATTTTGGCGCTTGTGTGATTTATGATATAGATAGAGGCACAGTCTATGTAGAGACTTCTCGATGAGGAGTTGAATGTTATGGATGGTTATCTAGATTTGAGGTCATACTATGGAGAGACCTATGATATTATGCTTTGTTTAGCTGCTTTGATTATGGGACCTCTCATGCTAGATAAGAGATCATGAGGATTCTCTATTGGATGGGGCTATGTGATCGAGGACATGGTTGTAGAGGGGATTACATATGTGTGGGGACATTGTATCCTCATGCATTTATATCATGATATAAATCAGGTGTGCTACCAATTGACCATCAACCTTTCTACAGGGGTCACATTATTATACGTATGGGCTTGGGAGAGGATAGTTGTCACTCAACCCATCAGAGAGTTAGATAGGGATCCAAGGGATACACTTGTTTATAGATATGGTAGCTAGTTGAAACAAAGACAGACTAGAAAGCTGGACTATTGGAGGGGGATATTCGATGATATGGACAAGTTCATTTGGAGACCTTATCTACATGTCGGGGCGTGGACCAATGATCATATATATTTGTATTTTTGTAGATAGACCTAATGGCTTATTAGAACGACCCATATTATTGAGTGATACTTTCCTAATAGAGTGATGAGGCAGTTTGGTGACAGGCAAGTTGTACCATAGTTATCTCTATAACCATGGGGATGGGTAGAAGAATAAATGATCCCAGTATTACTCCATATTAGGATACTTGGTGGGCCTAGAGACGTCCACTACATTTTATACATCCTCTCAAAGGTCTAAGGGAAATAGGAGGATAGAGGAGATAGCCTAGGGAGAGCCTAATAGGGCTCGATGGATGAGACAAAGGATAGAGTTTGAGGTTAGACAGGTTGCACCTCATGATGGAAAACAAGACCAACAAACCACAAATGTAGGATCCTCCTCAAGATGAGGGGAGAGGTGGGATGAAGATCAAGATATCGATGTGGTTTTAGCATTGGTTTTATCAAAGAAAGATCACGCTTGTAGAGAGTGTGTCGGCTACAAGACGGAGCAAGAATAGGTTATGCTCATGTTATTTAGAGGAAAATTGAGAGAGACTAAGACCTAGATGATAGTGAATACATGAGTGGTAGAGAAAGAATCTGAGAGAACTTGGTAACAAGTAGCAGAGGTACATGTGTCAAAGATCATGACTAAGAGAGATCAAACATGTGCTGAGAGATACACATTTATTGCTAAGAGAGACAACTAACGTGGCTAGAATGTTCAACTTGATATTGTACAATATTCCATGGTTCTCCTACGAGAGTGGAGGTAGCCTAGGCTCTTAGGTCGGGGCACCATTGCAGGGGGTTCCAGTAGGTCAAAGGGTGGTAGTTCTATTAGTCATCCCTCACAACAACAACTGGTTATTAGACCACCACCCGATCATCCTCCTCATGATGGAGAGGAGCACTGGAGATTACGATAGATATTTGTACATATGATGTTTTGGTGTATTTTGATCATTTATGTAGACATTTATATACATAAAAGGAGATCATATATCTACATCAATGATCAAAATACATCAAAAGATCAGGTGGTGGTCTCATAACTTGCTACTGTTATGAGGGCCAACTAAAATAACTACCACCCTTTCACCTATTGGAACCTGCTGCAGTGGTGCTCTGAGCTAAGAACCTAAGCTACCTCTATTATCATGGGATAACTACCTCAAAGAGTTTGATAGTATGTAACCTCTTGCATGAGGCACTCCCTCTCTCATATATGTTTATCCATCATAACCATGGAACCCTATACAATCTCAAGTTGACCCCTCTGGCCATGTTTTGTGTTTCTCTCAATGTTAGTTGTGTCTCTCTTAACATGTGTTTGATCTCTCTCAACCATGATTTGTTGCACCTCTACCTCTGCTACCTATTATCGGGTGCTCTCAGAGTCACTTTGTCGCTTGTACATCCCTGTTATTGAGAGCCTAGTCTCTCTCAGCTATCTTTTGAATCAACTAAGCAGTAACCTAGTGTCACTCTGTCCTATAGCCATCACTCTCTCTGTACGAGCCTAATATTTCTCTAATAAACCCAATGCTAACATCAAGTCAAGATCTTTATCTCCATCCCCCCACTTTCCTCATCTCAAGGATGATATTTTGTGGGTGGCTATTATGGCTATTGTTGGTCCTATTGTGGTGCTTGTTGTCCATCATGAGGCACAACCTGTCTAACCTTAGCCTCTACTCTATGTTTCATCCATCGAGCCATACCAGGCTCTCCCTCAAGCTGTCTCCTTTGTCCTCCTATTTCCCTTGGACATCCGAGAGGTTTTCTAAACCGTAGTGTACATCTTGGGCCCACAAAATATTATAATCTAGAGTAGTATTGGGATCATCTGGTCCTCCTACAAATCCCCATTATTGGGGAGATAGTTGTGCTCGATCTACCAAAGCAACATTTGGTACCACCTGTCCACCCCAAGCAACAATCTCTCTAGTCATGTGAGCAAATATGGCATGATAGTCAACACTTGATACAACTTGCCTCTCATGAAAATGCCTCATCAATGTGTTAGGTAAGTATCGTTCAATAATATGGGTTGTCCTCTTGATAAGCCATTGAGTTTTTCTGTAGAAAGCTAAATGTATATGATCATCAATCCATGCCTCAACCTATAGATAAGGCCTCCAAATGAACTAATCTATATTATCGAATACCTCCCTGTAATAGTGTAGCCTATCATTTTGTCTTTGTGTCAACTACCTACCATATCTATAAACAAGTGGATCCCCTAGATCCATATCTAACTCTTTGATGGGTCGAGAGATGACTATCCTCTCCTAAGCCCATACATGTAACAATGTGACCCCTACAAAAATGTTGGTGGTCGATCGGTAGCACACCTAATGTATATCATGATATAAATTTGTGATGATGCAAGGTCCCCACGCATATGTAATCTCTTCTACGACCATGCACTCAATTGTGTAGCCCATCCAAAAAAGAATCCTCGTTATCTCCTATTCAATGGCATGAGAGGTCCCATAACCAAACTAGCTAAATAGAGCACAATCTCATATGTCTCTCCATAGTATAGCCTCAAATCTAGCTGACCATCCATAATGTCCAACTCCTCATTGAGAAGTCTCTGCATAGACTTTGTGCCTCTATCCATATCATAAATCATGCGAGTGCAAAAAATAGGCACTCTCCATATACTAAAAACATCTTATAGTGTGATCATGCACTCTACGATAGGAGAGTGGAATGTAGCTATGTCAAACCTCCACCTCTCCATGAGTGCAATTATCTCTCTCTGTGTCCAAATCTCAAACATGTATACGATGTAGTGAAATTTGATAACATAAAGGAAGAAAACTTCCTCCTCACCTAGATTGGCCATTCAATCGATGATTTGAGGCCTCTTCTCTCTGGAGTAAATAGAGTGAAGTATTAATTACAACCATGAAGCCCATGACATAAAAATTATAAAAATTTATAAAAATCTTAACTATTTTGACCAAGAAAGAAAACACATCACTTTGAGCAAACTCAACAATGTGTATCAGTCAAATGCAGGTCATTTTTCAAATGTGTCAATATCCCTAAATTAGATGCAAACATGTCCTTAAATGTGTTGCTTCACCCACATCGCTTCAGTGCAAATGCGCTAACCCATCTCAAAGGTGTCACTTTGATACAAAAGTGGTGATCCGTAATTGCAAACACACCCTATAGCATTTCAAAAGTGTCAATCTGTAGATCGTTGTGTTTGTTTTCCTACCTTTAGCTAGTCATTAATGCATCAAAAATCAAATGCAAGATAAAATTATTGTTCTATGTAACACTAGGCCTACTCCTGCAAGTCTTTGAAACTATTGGACTCTATTTGTGCAGTGTGGGGCATGAGGTACGAGTGCCTTTGCAAAGGGATGTCTAAGTGGTCTAAGTGGAAAGGAGTGTAAAGAGATCTAAGAATATCTAAAGTTTCAAGTGAAAATGAGGATATTTTGAGTCTAAAATCCTATATAAGGTGCCTAAACCATAAGGTTTCACTCTACGGCCTTGGTAGCTTATTTTTCAACTTTTGTGATCAATCTTAATTGCTTTATCAATTTCCCAAGCCTTTTTTTTGTCCTCTTTTCAGAAAAACTACTCTCATAACCTTATGAAACGTGATAGCATTTTTCGCTTATGATTCTAGCATCAAGGAATCTTTTTGAAAGATTTCTTTCATCAAGGAAATTGAAAGAAAGAATACTCCCTTGCAAGGGAAATTTTTTAAACTTCTTCCTCAAAAGAAGTGTTCCCTTCTTGAAGACAAGTTTTCACATTCTATCTTATGAATTTGTGATAAAAGAAAGATTTTGCTAGGGATCCTTGCCAAAGAATGTGATTTTTGAAAAATAAAGGATTTTCAGTGATGGATTCGTTGGCCACCAAATGCACCTTTTTAAAAATCGAAGCAATATGATAGTCCCCTCTAGGATGGTGTGTGCTAAACTCAGAGGAAAGTGGCATCCTGAAGAGAGAAAAAAAAGAATGAAATTGATGTTGTGGTCTATGGAATATGATGAGATGTAATTGTGGTAATGTTTTCATGCATACAAGGGACAACACATATGCACCACAACATCACAAAGCAAGCAAAGAAGAGAGAAAGATAAAAAGAAAGGAGAAACAATGACATAATGACTAAGAGTGAGGGGATCTGATAATTTGGGGTCAAAACTGTTCATAAATATAGATAGATAGGTGTAATATATAATATATAATTGAATTTTCATCAACCCCCTAATATATCAGATCATGAAGAAGGGCACGTGAAAACAAAATAAAAATAAAAATTGTGTCAACATGAAAGGGAGGCCTAAATGCTCCCAACGCTTTGCATCGTCCCCAATTTTCAAAAATCAAGGCACAATAGAGGAAGAATGATGTAAAAAATAGAATAATTTTATGACACAAAACATTCATGTATCCAAGCACCTACAAGGAAGACAAGGGTCCTTCAAGAAAATATAAAAACAAGCACAGGGGAGCACAACACACACAAATCTAATCTACAAATAAAGAAGAGGTGCCACCTAGTCCTCATCAACCAAGAGGTTGTCATTCTCCCAATCTAGATCATTATAAGGGGAGGGAAAACCACTGCAAGGGTGGGATAGCTAGGGTTGCACCCTTTGAATCTCCTGCGATAAGAGATAAGGAAGAGGGCCCCTTGAGGTCTTCTTCTCTCAACTCTTGTGAGGTAAATGTCATTTATTTTGCAAAAATCACCGACAGAGTTGGGACATCATCCATTGAGTTGAACATGCAATTGACAGGAGTACATTGTTTCAACTAAGTGGGAAAAGAAGGAAGCACTCAAGATCCACTACTAACCTCACCAAAAGACTCAGGGGCTTGACAAACTTAGGAGACACCAAGGCTACATCTGTCACTAGGATGACGCAAGCCAGAGCAGAACCAACTTCCGAAGGAGGTGATCTCTTCTTCCAACCAACTATGGAAATAGGGTCATCCTCCAACTTGTGCTTCATCGAAGGATGCAATATCCCCACAAATGAAGCATAAGGTGAGGAGGAAGAGGAGAAAACTATAGTGAACACCACCAAGGTATTCAACATATCCATAGGATTTGGAAAAGGTGGGATTTCCAAAAGGGACATCAGAAGAGGAGGCTCAACCAAAGGATCAAAGAGAACTTGCATTGTTTTAGGGTGAGGATCATCCATACTCACAAGGGGAGTTGGAAGAAATATCGAGGCAGTGACAACTGAAGAAGAAGGAGCATAAGAGGAGGACACAACAAAAGACACTAAAACAAGAGTTGTTGGCTCCCCTTCCTCCTTCTACAAGGCAACCTTCTCAATGGCTAAAGCATTCCTCTGGCGCTTATGCTCACATGCAAGGAAATTTCTTCGGCTCTGAGAGCTAGAGGTTTCAGCTTCAAGAGGAGAAAGATGCTCTTGTTTTATCATCAGAATGTCCATCACAACCTTTGCCAGTAGAGGGAGCGACTCCTAGACAAGAACATGAGGAAGAGATGTAGGAACAAGAATAACAATAGGCGAGGAAGCAAACTAAAGCACCTTAGCAATGGGCCTCTTCACATTCACTACCTTAGGGATAGGAGAAATAGGAGGTCGTGAAGGTCAAGACACAGAGGTAACTTCACAGGGACCCTTCCCCTTACCATACAAGACAGGTCAAGGCACCATGGGAAAGATAGGAAGGTCAAACACCTAACACTTAGCCTTCCACCAAGTAGACACCATTAGACTCCCCTTGAGATGCATAAGGGTGAAAATTGAAGGCACCACAATAGGGAAAGAGGCAGAAGCAGGTGGAGCTACAGAGGAAGAAGGAGGTTCCTAAGTGAACTTCTCCTTTTTTTGAGCGGCAGAGGCAACTTGATGTTGCACTATCATGAAAGCCTTAATTGAAATAGCATAGGGAGGAGGATAGGTCACTTTTGATGCTATGCCTCCATTCTTATATTTTACATAAGGGTGATACAAGAGGTCCATCCTTGGAGCAAGCAGACCAATAGAGGTAGGCTAGAAGTGATCTAATGAATAAGCCCCACGTGATACCAGGGGTTTGTACATAGTGTCATGCACAATGTACAAAGATCCCTCAAGGGAGAATTTCAAGCACTTATGAACCACTAAAGGGATTGCATTCATGGAAACTATCCAAGGAATTCCTAGCTTCACTCTGAGCAAGTCAAACTCTAGGATAATATCGAAAAGGGAATTCATAGTCCTGGGCCCAACCAAGACTGAAAGGGTGATAGAACTTATGGAAGGGATGGAAATCCCATCCTGTGTACATATAGTGCTTTTAGAATCATCGTACCCATCCTTATGTAAGAATTTTATTAACATGATCTCCATGATAACATTAACCCGACATATAGGGTCAACAAGAACACCAATTACGGTATTCCCGTTGATACGAGTGAGAATATACAAAGGAGAGGGTTCTCTATTAGCATTCATCAACAAATCCTATGAGGTAAAGGTTATAGATGGGGACCCACTCATAGGCTACACAAATGGGATGGGAAGATGCATGAAAAAATCCATCTCTTACATACACTAGAAAGGACTTTCTTAGAAGCCCTAAGGGTTTAACAATTAGACAGTGACCTATTCTTGGTTTCGCTTCACAATGTTTAGGAACTCTTTTGGCTATGTCGCTAGGGGTCGTAGGTTGGGTTGCAAGGATAGGTGCCCTGCAACACACACACCTACAACACACCTAGAGCACGAGAGAAGACTCCTTCAACCTTACAAAATGGAACCAAAATAGTTCACATTGATTTCACCAAAATGTAGAGGGGGAGTGGTTGCTCAAGACCCTAGGTCATAGGAGGGCCTCAAATGATAGGCTGCCCTAATCTACCTCAAGCTAGAGGAAAGGTTTAGGAAATTGTGAAGTGTTTAAGGTAGAGAAAAAGAGCACTCTTAGTACCGCTACATTTCTACTAACCCAAGAGGTTCAGGTGGTTAAAAGAGCAGGTTTCCAAAGCCCAAACTATACCCCAAATAGCTCTCTACCAGAGGACAGAAGCAACTGACACAAATGAAAGCATGATGCACTAGCATCTAAGTGGGGTGTTGGAATCCGTATGGATAGAAAGTGCAAAACACATCCAAAAACTATAGAGAACCTACTAACTGCTTAACAAATAAGATTTGATGCGAACACGAAAAGTAAAAGCTACTAAAAAGAAAAACAAAAAGAAGAATACTTTAACTACTTGAATCACGAAATGACAAAAGTGGACCATGAGGAAAGCATGCCTTACTACCAATGAGTTAATTATCTTGAGCTTTTCACTTCAACACGAACCTGCACACGACAAAGAGGAAAAATGTTGGGGCTATTTTAAGAGGATTGCCACAGTGAGTCCCCCACTTTAGTGTTCCCACCTCCACAAACAACCAATATAGCAACAATAGGAGAAATATGATAAAGGAAAGCACTGAAAGGAAGAATACCAAGCAATGCTAATAACAATATGCTATGTAAACAAGCTAAGTAAAGTGAAAGATAGAAAGATATCACCTTCAATCACATGCGCTCAAGGAAAATGAGAGAAGGAGCGAGCTCACAAGCTTGGCAGAGTCAACATTGTCACAACAACGAAGAAAGCGATCTCACAAGACACCAAGTTTGTAATGTCCCCTTTTTGGCTTGTTCTCAGTTTTGGTAGCTTAGCCTATTATTTGACCCTCGTAGGCTAATATGGTGGATTAGAGGGTCTAGTTTGGGCATTATGGAGCTCTTCAGGTGGTAGATGGTAGTGTTTACCTCTCCAAATTATTGGTATTTTCTGGGGCTAGGCTATTCAAAGGTTTATGGTTTCGTTTTGAGGGACTTACTATTTATAGTAAGTCAATGGATGTTAGAAAGAGACCCTTACTATTTTTAGTATGGCAGAACAGTGAATACAATGGTTAACTCTTAGGTTCACATGGAATTGAGAAATAATGATTATTTGTGGAGTTATGTTATTTTAATTATTAATAAAGTCTATTTATTTATCAAACATTACTAAGAGTTGTAATGGATATTTGTATTGGTAAACTATTGTATGCAAAACTGATTTGAATAAATATCAAAAGGGTTTGCTACAACAGTTAGCTTGATTTGCATTAGTTGACAATATCTTCCTTTGCATTTGCAATTCAACATCATCTATTTCCTTGAATATAATCTTAAAAGTCACAAAACAAGCACACTTTTGTAAATTACAAGCATAACCCATAGGCAAGAATTTGTGTTAGCAAGTGTCCACCTGGGGTGGAAAATTACAAAGTTGCAGCTCCAATGGTGATACAAGTGCTATGAATGAAGTGAGGTATGAAGAATTGTGAAGATCAAGTGAAGTCTCAAGAATTGTGAAGAAGATGAATTAAATGAATGAGATAGTGTCTTGAAGATGAAAAGGAGGCCAAAGGCCGTTCAAGGTTGGTCAAAGGGGCAGAGGCATTATGCTTCGTCGCCAATGGAGAAATGCAATGCCTTTGTAGATTCTAGAGGCAGGAATCTTGTCAAGATGACAACGCACAACAAAGACGTCCTCGTGTCGCGCCGGTGTCCTCGACAGAAATTCCCCCACTAACACTACATCATCGAGTTTCTTCTAATTCAAACTTTTGAATTTCTTATGGAAAAAATTGAGTTGGCTCAAGTGTGCATGCAAAATTCATCTTAACAATCCTCCAAAACTGGATGGATTTAATATAATGGCAAAGAAAATGTACTACAATCTAAGTCTCAAATATTCACTATAAATAAATAATTATAAATAGATGTAAAGAATAAAATAAAGATCATAATTGGATGGGTGCAATGGCTTCAAAACACATCTGTATCACATGCATCAAAATAATTTTTCTTAATCAATTAAGAAAGTAATTGATGGCAACTAAGTGTTCTAAAACACTCAACGTTCATATATTTTGGACGTTTTTTCTCATCTACTTATTTAACTAATAAATTTTGACAGTTATAGTGTAACGAGGCTAGAACATTTTTAAAAGCAATGTATTGAAAAGCTTGTAAAAGATTTTGAAAGCCAGTGTGGGATGAACAAACAATGGAAAGGGAAGGCTAACATAATTGGAATTTTATATGTATTTTAGATGTAAATTTTTGTTGACAGCTTATCAGACCTGCATATTTAATATGTAAATTTTCTAAATCTTATTTTTCATTCTTCTAAATCTTATCTTTCATTCCGTTGTCCATGCATCTGCTTTCATTATTTATTTATTTCTAAACAATGCCCTTATCTACACAAAAAAATAAAAATAAATAATCACTTAATTTGTAAGCTTCGCCTACATCTAGTGCCTTTACCAACGAAGATACATAATACAAAGATATAAAAAGTGATTAAAATTTTTTCATTCCTGAAATGATTCGCGAAAGACAAACACTTCTCTTGCAAAGTAATGAAATTTCTTGTAGCCGTTTTAGAGGGGGATTAATTTTGCCAGGTGTTATCTTCTTACGTTGCAGATTTCAACTGCTAATGCTAATTTAAATCAGAAGACGTTTTTTTCTAGACACAAGATCTGACATAATTATGAGAAGGAAAGCCCACTACACACCAAATGTGTGTCATGTGGCACCAAATGATATGGTGTCACAAGGAAGCCACCACCTCAGGGAAATTTCTAGGCCCACCACTAACTTAGGTGACACATGGAAAACATTCATCCATTGTAGAGTTCTCCTAAGAAAATGTACTTGGATGACAAATATAGGGTGTTAGATTTGAAAAGTACTTAGACTTGAATATTTGAAATCAATATACTTGAAAAAGTACTTAGACTTGAATCTTTGAAATCAATAGATGTACTAGGATGACAAATATAGGGTGACACCCTATATTCAAGTCTAAGCACTTTTCAAATCCCAAGCTCTTTCCCAATTAACAAATATAGGGTGTCAAATTTGAAAAGTGCTTAGACTTGAATCTTTGAAATCAATATATTTAAAGGATGGATACACCACAACCTATCTATATGAAAAATTATAGAGTAGAACACAAGAATATCAAAGCCCACATGGGGTGACACTTGGAGCAAGCTATGGATGCCACATGGCAACATTGAGATAGAAATGCAAACATGATATATCATATTTGAAACTGTCGCTTAACCAAAGAAATAAACTCACATCCAAAAACATAAAGGACTTAGAACCTTTGGAAGTGTGTACATAGGGGTCCGATATATAATAGTTTCACATAATTTTGAGTGCATACTTGAGACAAAGTTACAACATAAAGAATGGAAAAAATAAGACATAGGATTGACACCAAGGGACTAGTGGTGATGGGGAAACAAGTAGTAATTAAACTAGGCCAAGTGGTAAACTAAGCTCTAGAATATATTAGCTTGTGCATTAAGTTATATATTAACTAGTTTAGGAAGTCATTGAACAATTACAAATTAAACTGCAAGGGAGGTTTTGGCAAGCCAACAATATCAATTTTGGAACATTAATCATGAAATATATCTAAGAAAATTGCATGAGTTGGGGTTTAGGGTTTCAACTAGAATAGTATTTGAGTAGGGATCCTAAAGAAAATACTAGGGTAGCAAAACACATTCATGGATGTGAGATCACACATAGTACCCCCCACAAAAGGTTAGACACACACCCAAAAGTGACATGGTCAATAAAATGACATTTGATTAAAATCATCCTAGGATATGAGGCATGTGTACACACCAACACACATCAAAGTATTTATATGATGTTACTTATAAAATTTTAAATATGTAAATTAAAAACCAAAACAAATATATGATTTAAGTTTTTGAGAATGAAAATGTACAAAGTATGAATCAATATTTTATGAAGTCTTTCCTTAAAGGCTTCATGAATTCTTTAAATGGTTGATTGATAATGACTATTGAATTCTTCCTCTTTTTCTTTAGTGTCCTCTTGCTTCTATTCAATGTAATGACAAAGTGTTGATGGTGGAATAGATTGAGGGTGTGCATTTATATTTATATTTTTTAGGGCTTTTGGGATGGTTGAGGTCATTAACATTTTAGGGTTAGGGTTAGTGAATTGGAATTTTTTAAGTTGACATGTATATTTCCCAAGCTATGGGCACTTCTTAACATTCTTGAGATGGTCAATGGACTTCTTGAAGACCTTAGGTTATCAGGCCATTCCTAGAACATCCCCAACATGGGGTATTAAAGAGATCTACTTTTGTAACACATCCCAAAAATGTACCCACCCTATTAGTGGTGGTGAAGTGGTTGTGAAGGGAACTTTCCTCTACACCCCCAAGTCCTTTTTTTGAAACACAAGTTTTTGAAAAGGGTAAGTTTAGGGTTTAAGTTGTAGGGTTTAGGGAACTAGTATACATTTTAGGGTACAATATTGATGATATAAGGTTTAGGGTAAATTATAGGGTTTAGGGTTTAGGGTATTGGCTTTATGGTTGAGGCTATCAGGTATAAGGTATAGGGTTGAGGGTTTAGCATTTAGGGTTATAAGGTTGAGGGTATTAGTATAGGGTTTAGGGTGTATGGTCTAGGGTTAATAGTATTGATTATAGGGTTGAGGGTATTGGAATTACGGTTGAGGGTTAGGTTGAGGGTGTAGGGTTTAGGGTTGATGGTATAAGGTATCTAGGGTTGAGTTGTAGAGTTTAGGGTTATTCATTTTATATTTGAGGGTATCAATATAGAGTATAGGATTTATGATTGAGGGTAAAGGATTTATGGGTGAGGGTCTTTGTGTGTGTGTCTCTCTCAATCATTACCTTACCTTCTCTCTTTCTCTTTTTGTATTCTATCTCTCTTCTTTCCCAATTTTTTAAGATTTGAAAAATATCAATAAAAGTAGTTTGGAACTCGCCAAATAGATCATACTAAAAAAAGTTAAAAATAGGTATGTGACCCATTTTTTAGGCCCACTTTCTATGATTTTGTCTAGTTTTTATGCATTATCTGACAAAGAAATGCTTTTTCATGATGTTGAAATATTGCAAAAGCATATTTTGCATGTTCCATCACCTTTCCACCACCTTTGTGTTTGTTTGACAACATAGAAGATGGAAATTTAAAGTTTTTTGATCAAATTTGATTATATAAGGTAATATTTTCATGATTATAGAATTCAAATGTTTATTATGAGGTTTTTTGTTTAAATTTGAGAATATAAACCCATTCTTTTCATAACTTTTACTAATCATGTTAGATTTACTTAGAATTCAACATTGAATTTGAAGGAAGTTGCATAAAAATTCAAAAAAATTAGGAGTTTGAAGCAAAAAATGAATGAACATGACATAATTTTAAAATTGTAATATTGAATCTCAAATTTTAAGGTGCATTCTATTTTACTTTATGAATTTTTTTCTTGTCACCTTCTCACATACTTCAATTGTAATCTTTTTTATTTGATTTTGTTCTTTTTGTATTTGTTTACTTGACTTTATGATTATGTTAGCATGTTCCTAGTCAGTATGTAATTGATATGTGTACACCTTAAATGGTTCATGTTAACATAAGTGAACATTACTTTAATTTTTTCAACCTTTCTTAATGGTGCATATATGTAGAGTTCATCACCATGTCGAGGAAATGATCAAAGACTCTACTATCGAATAAGTGTGAAGCCAAGAATACAAAGAAAAGAAAAAGAATGGGGAAAATTCATGAGGGAAATTAAACACCCTAGAAGAAGGCATGCCTATTAACATGAAACACTCATACAATGTAAGAGAGATGTGGAATTGGCATCACAAAGGAAACAAATGCAAAACCTCTGTGCAATGAGACAATTGAATCCCAAATTTGGGGGAACATCATCTACCAAAAATCAAGTTGAAGGCACATAATCTATGAGATGTCATGTTGAATGTACATTAGCATTCACATCTCATGTTGGAGACACTCCATCTTCTACATCTCAAGTTGAAGGTACACTATTTTTTACATCTCAATTTTAAGGTACGTCATATTTTTCATATCTAGTTGAAGGTATACTATCTATCCTCAATGTTGTTGGAATTCTTAATGTTGAGGAAACACTGCCTTTGAAAACACCTCCTAGAGTTTCAAGTACTGTGCCATCAAAAATTATACCCTTTGCTTGACATGGGATTAATTCATGATAATTGGACTTAATGAGGCCCTAATCTAGTGTTTTGAGGCATTTTATGTGTCCAAACTAGGTCTTGGACCCTTGCAAATCAAACAACATGCTTTTAATGATGTCTTGTAAAGGTTTTGTAATGACTTGTAAAGGAATTTCATGCTTTTCTAGCCTTAATAGACCTATTTCTCCCTAATTCAACATTATAATAACATTATTTCATCAATCTAGAAGATTCTTAATGTGAATTTAATGATAAACTAGTGTTGCAATGTGAATTACACATTCACATTGTTTCTTGTGCCCTTCTAGGCTATGCGAACCTAGTTTTAGTGTTGTAAAGTGTATTGAATTACACTTTCACATTGATTTATGTGTCCCAAGCCCTATTCAACATTTGCATCATCAATGATAGACCCTAATTGACCCATATTGTGCATCTTGAGGTTTTAATTGATCAAACAACCAAAAAGATAGCAATCTAAACCTTATTTCCTATCTCCTTAACTTCATAGGTGTCAGAATGGCCCCTTTGGGACCCATTCACCATGCTTGGAAAATGAGTCCTATATGGCCCCCATTTTGACCCTTGAGCGGGAAAAGGTGAAATTTAAAGTTTATTTTCACTACATGTCTACCTATGATGTAGTATAATCAGGTACTAAGGCACAATTGACTATAAATAAGTATTTTTATCCTCATTTTACAACTAACCATTCACTATTACATCTCTCATCATTTTTTTATCATCTATCTTTCACTACAAGTCAAGCAAGTTAAGGTTTCTCCATTAGAAGTCTTTAAGTTAGCTTTCTAAAGCATTCAAGAGTTGAATCTTCATGTATTGTTGCAAGACATCCAAGATAAATCATCATTTGAAAGGTAATCACTTCCATTTTACATGCTTCATTCCTTTATTTCATTTTACCTAAATGGGGTTTGACCAAGGCAAACCCCCATGCCTTAACATTCAATATATCTCTCTTTTGTCTTGTTTGTTTGCAGATTTAGGTATCTTGAAAGCTCAAAAATCATTGAAGATTAAATTTCAAAGTCATTCAAGTCATCCTCCTATCATTCAAGTCAAATCATCAACAAAAAGCCATTTTCAGACCCAAATCTAACAATTTCAAAAGCAGAGACATGCAGGAGGCAAAAGTACATATCTAACTTCACATAATCTTCCTCTAATTTTCCATATTTTTTTAGGTGGATTGATTCACCACCCATGGTGAATGAGTCCCACCTGTAGGCCTGAATTTTTTTTTTTCCAGATTTCAACTCTCGGCAGTCAGAAACAAGTTTCTGGAAGATTTTAGCAAAAGCAGGACTGATTCGCCATGCTTGGTGAATGAGTCCCAATGGCCATTAAAAAAAGTTTCAGAGACATTCCAGAACCTTCGAGTGTCTTCATTTTTCCTCTAGGTGCACTATGTTGAATCTCATTAAAAAAAATTTTCATTTATCTAAGTTTCTAGTTCACTGTTGCAATTCACAATGTGTTTCCAAACAATTCATAATTCTTAGATTTTGCATGCATGTTTGATCAATTTCATAGTTTAGCAACACTTAGGTCACTCCATTTTCATCACATCACATTGCACACATCCTGATTTGAATGTGCATAAGCATTTTGGAGCCCAAATCTCTCTCTTTCTAGGTGGAAAACCCTAGGAAGAGAGCAATCATTTTGAGTTCCTAAAATATGTCACATTTTGGTGAACTCGACTTTTTGAATACTTTTAATTTCTGATTTAGTGTCATAAATCTAGCCTTGCATTCGTTTTGCATTAGGATTTGCATTAGTTTGCATGCTAGACTTTAAAATTTGCATTCATATAAGGTGCATTTAGATTGCATTTGTTGCATCTAAATTCATTTAGATTTATTGAAATTTTGCATTTTTCATTTAGTTCTACATACTGGCTCTCATAATTCATAAGAATCAGTTTGAAATTTTTGAAATTTTTGAAAAAAGTCCATATTGGGACTCATTCGCCACCCTGGGCGAATCAGTCCCTTCTAACCCCTGAAACAACACTTTACAGAATTCAAAATAGTGTTTTTGGGCTTCTGTTTGGTGCCATTTCATTCCTATAATAGTTAGTTACATTTCTGTAGCATGCATTTCATCACAACTATCATAAATTGCCACATTTCATGCATAGTTTAAATTGCACATTGCATTCTCATATTGTTATCTAACTTAATCAGTCAATTGCTCTTTGGAAATTGCATTCCATTTCAGCATTTTACATTACATTTTGAGTTAGCATAGATTGTTATTTCAAAATGTTAGTCAATAAGCATGATTTTCATTTCTTCACTGCATGTCCTAGTCCTATCTTTCCTCTTTGTGTGGATGATGTGATAGAAGTGCCTACAAACATAGATAACCATGATGATCATATATTTTTCTTCTCTTAATACCTCTCCTTTTAGTGACGAAGGTATCTTGGTGAAAGGAGATACAATCATTGAGAATCATGTGGCTCTTGTTTGTCCTTCTCCTCATCCCCTTTGGGAAGATATTTTAGTACAAGAAAATGCAATCATAGACACATCCTTAGACATCACCTTACCTAATTTCCATTGTGTGGATAACTTTGAGGAACATGATATTGTAAATGATAAGGATGATAGAGTGGTCTTCAGTAATCAAATCTTTAAAGTCTATAATAACCCTCTTTATGATCCTTCCCCTACACCTCCTCTTTTAGATGATTTTAGGGAACAAAGTAATGAAATCATAGATGATCATGATACTCATATTTTTTCATCTCCTAGTATCTCTCCTAGTTGTGACGAAGATACTTTGTTAGACAACAAAACCAATGAGAGTCATATGAATTTTGGTTGTCTCCTTTCACTTACAAAACACTTTATCAAGCAAATCTTTAAAACCTATGACAACCCTCTTTATGATCCTTCCCCTACCTCTCCTATTGTGGAAGATATTAGGGCACAAGGTAATGAAGTCATACATGATCATGATACTCCCATTTATTCTTCTCCTCTTATCCCTCCTAGTCATGAAGAAGATACTATGCTATTAGAAAACATAACCAATGAGCGTCATGAGAATTTTAGTTGCCTCCTTTCACTTACATAACACTTTCTTGAGCAAATCATTTCCATCCTTGATTCTCCTCATACTTGTGATGAAGCTACTTTGTCGACCTTTGATGAACATATTACAAGCTCTCCTAGTCTAATAGATGAGAATGTGACCTTCACAACAACCAACAATCAAATGCAACCTTCCCCTAATCTCCCCACTATCAATAATCAAACACATACAACCATTACTACCTCCCTTAGTGGTCATGAAGTTATTGTAGATAAAACAAACCTTAATTGTCATGAACATGTGGTTTTTTGTTCTCCTAGGAACTCTCCTTCTAGGGAGAATATTATGGTCCAAAACAAACATAATATACCCTCCATGGACAATGAAGAATCTCCCTTGTTACGAGATGTTAACAATATTCAACATCAATTTACTAAACCTAAACTTACCCTTTACCCACCTTCACATCCGCTTCATCCTTCCAATAAACCTAAGCTTATCCTTTACCCACCTTCACATCTACTTCATCCTTCCAATAAACCTAAACTTGCTCTTTACCCTCCTTTGCATCCCCTTCATCCCTCTAATTTATCACAACAATATAGTGATGATATTGTTTCTCATACATATAACACATGAAATAACCCGCAACCACCACAAATAATTCCACCATCATTACCTTTACCTTTACCTAATCCACCTAGTGCTCCTCGCTACACCCCACAAACAAAAGAGTGCGATCTTGTTGAAAAATTAAAGAATAATCCTACCAAAATCTCCCTTTGGGATTTACTTCAGACCTCACCACATTACAACAATATTCTTCAAATAGCCTTACAACAAATTGCAGTTCCTACTAGTACAACTCTAAATGATGTGGTAGCTTTAACCCATCCAACGAATCAAACAAATCTTGACATTACTTTCCATCAACACGAGCTCCCTCCTTTAAAGTTGTGAAAACAACATGATGCCTTTATGATCATTGCTCAATTCCATAGCACAGGCATTAAACACACTCTCATAGATAATGGTTTTTCCCTTAATGTGTGTAGTATGACTCTCCTTGATCGATTAGATGTTGACAAATCACAAATAAAACCTAATTCCATCACTATTCAAGGATTTGATAATACAACAAAGCAACCGCTTGGGATAATCACTTTACTTATTACGGTTGGGGTGGTTACTTTGCAAACTCCTATTCATGTCATGCCTTATGATCTTTCATACAACCTTCTTCTAGGTAGACCATGGATTCATGAGATGAAGGCAATGCCTTCAATTCTCCATCGTAAAATGAAATATGTCTATAATAATAAAATTTATCAACTTGAAGCTAATCCCGAGCTTGAAAATTGCTTGCATCTTGAAAACGAAGCTACAAGTCCTCTCACAACATTGATTCCAACATCCAACATAGATCCTCTTGAAATTGAACACAAATCTAAATTGTTTGGTGACGATTAGGGATCCTTAGACTTCACACCCTCGTTTATGGGAGAACACATACTCACACAAAAGAAAGACAAGAAACCACAACAACCAATCATTATGTCAACACAGAATTCAGATAACCTTTCAAAAGCAGCTGCCTCAACTACTTTAGACAATGCCAAAAATTCTGCAATCACCCCTAATGAACACAACAATGAACAACCTCTCGATTCTAAAGCCCTAGAAAAGCTTTATGGAAAAAGTTATCATTTTATGAAAGAACTTGGGTATAATGGAAAAGGTTGTGGTGCTCAAGAGCAAGGTATCCACAACCCTATTGAACTTAACACACAACACACAACTCATGGTCTTGGTTATTGTTGTTTCACCGAGATCAACAAGCCTTCACTCAACATCAATACTATTACACAAGCATATTTCTCAATTATTTCTTATTCACCTTAATAGCCTTAGTTGTTGCTCCTTGTCATGTAATAGTTGTAGGATAAACATATTCTCACTATTGCATGTCTTGTGCATCCATTGCAAGGGGCAGCATATCGTCATCCACTTCAAGCTCACCTTTGTTCTACACTAAGTGGGGGGAAAAGGGTTAGCAAGATTTATCACTTGCATGTCACTTGTCATTGTCTCTTTCGGCTACTCGAACTAACCTTTCATGAACATTTAAGAGAAAGCTTGAGATGTGGATGACATGTCTTAAGATTGACTCGCATGTGGCATACTCTCTTACTTTCTCTTCCCTTGACATGACGCAACCTAACTTTGAAACATATGACTTGGCATAGGGCTTTCCTAGTTGACTCTCATGTCTTGTTTTTCTTTTGCATTCATTTTCTTCTTCTACTTTAAAGAAATTTCTCACGAACTATGTGTAGCAATTCCTTTAAAGTGGGGGGCATACATTACCATAATTCATTTTCATTCATAGTGTAGCCTTGTCATTTATGTGATGCATTTGTCACTTTGTGGATGACATTGGGTGTGATTTCCTTCATAAGTGTGATATTTCTTAGCATATTGCATTCCTCTTTGTGATTTGATGTGACACACTACATCCCCTAAGTTGTGAATATACTATTCTTTGATTGGTCGTCTTTTGGAGACATTAGACATAATGTTCCCTAAGTGACTGACCCTACATGAACTGAACAAGACTCCTTTGAACATATTACACATAACATTCGTATTCAACCACCTTGCATAACAAAACTTGCATGCCTGTTGAGTTGTCTTATTTGTTTGGCCACCTTGCATAACACAACTTGGATTCCTATGGTTCCATCCTATTTTTCTTATATTATAAAACTTAAACCAACATTTGCATTCTCTTTGTATTTTTTGTGCCTTGTTAAAGTTATCAAACGGGTATAGCTTTAACATGGTTGAGTGGGAAGCCCAACTAGCAGCATGACTTTTCCCCATAGCCACTTTTGTGTTTTATGAGTACATGCCAACTAGCGTATATTACTCTTTTCCTTTTTTTTAATGTTTTGGGCCTTCTCACCCCGCGGACAACCCGAAGTTCTATGGCCCCAAAGTGAGTATATCTTTTCTATCTCATTCCTCTTCCTCCCTTGCCTTTGTATGATCTTGTATCTTTAGGGCTTGGCATACATGTGGATCTCTCTTGAAAGGCTACTTTAGTGTGAGGAAGCAAGTTTCTCTCACTAAAGTGGGGGCTTAATGTGCCATCAAAAATTGTACCCTTTGCTTGACATGGGATTAATTCATGATAATTGGACTTAATGAGGCCCTAATCTAGTGTTGTGAGGAATTTTATGTGTCCACACTAGGTCTTGGACCCTTGCAAATCAAACAACATGATTTTAATGATGTCTTGTAAAGGTGTTGTAAAGTCTTGTAAAGGAATTTCACACTTTTCTAGACTTAATAGACCTATTTCTCCCTAATGAAACATTATAATAACATTATTACATCAATATAGAAGATTCTTAATGTGAACTTAATGATAAAATAGTGTTGCAATGTGACTTACACATTCACATTGTTTCTTGTGCCCTTCTAGGCTATGTGGACCTAATTTTAGTTGGTAAAGTGTATTTAATTACACTTTCACATTGATTTATGTGTCCCAAGCCCTATTCAACATTTTCATTATCAATGATAGACCCTAATTGACCTGTATTGTGCATCCCAAGGCTTTAATTGATCAAACAATTGACAAGATAGCAATATAAACCTTATTTCCTATCTCCTTAACTTTATAGGTGTCAAAATGGCCCCTATGGGACCCATTCACCATGCTTGTAAAATGAGTCCCATCCAGGTGGGACTCATTCTCCATGCCTGGTGAATGAGTCCTATTTGGCCCCCATTTTGATCCTTGAGTGGGAAAAGGTGAAATTTAAAGTTTATTTTCACTACATGTCATCCTGTGATGTAGTATAATCGAGTACTAAGGCACAATTGACTATAAATAAGTTTTTTTATCCTCATTTTATAACTAACCATTCACTATTACATCTCTCATCATTGTTTTATCATCTATGTTTCACTACAAGTCAAGCAAGTTAAGGTTTCTCCATTAGAAGTCTTTAAGTTAGCTTTCTAAAGCATTCAAGAGCTGAATCTTCATGTATTGTTGCAAGACATCCAAGATCAATCATAATTTTCAAGGTAATCACTTCCATTTTACATGCTTCATTCCTTTATTTCATCAATTTGGTTTAATTACCTAAACAGGGTTTGACCAAGGCAAACCCCCATACCCTAACATTCAACATATCTCTCTTTTATCTAGTTTGTTTGTAGATTTAAGTCTCTTGAAAGCTCAGGAATCATTGAAGATTAAATTTAAAAGTCATTCAAGTCATCCTCCGATCATTCAATTCAAATCATCAACAAAAAGCCATTTTTAGACCTGAATCTGACAATTTCAGAAGTGGAGACCTGTAGGAGGCAGAAGTATAGATCTAACTTCATAGAATCTTCCTCTGATTTTCTAAATTTTTTTAGGTGGAATGATTCACCACCCATGGTGAATGAGTCCCACCTATAGGCCTGAAAAATAGGTTTTTCCAGATTTCAACTCCCGACAGTCATAAACAAGTTTTTGGAATATTTTAGCAGAAGCAGGATTGATTCGCCATGCTTGGCGAATGAGTCCTAGTGGCCATTAACAAAAGTTTTAGAGGCATTCTAAAACCTTCCAGTGACTTCATTCTGCCTCCAGGTGCACTTTGTTCAAACTCATTAAATTTTTTTCATTTATCTAAGTTTCTTTTTCATTGTTGCAATTCACAATGTGTTTTCAAACAAGTCATAATTCTTAGATTTTGCATGCATGTTTGATAAATTTCATAGTTTAGCAGCACTTAGATCACTCCATTTTCATCATATCACATTGCACACATCCTGATTTGAATGTGCATAAGCATTTTGGAGCCCAAATCTCTATCTTTCTAGGTGGAAAACCCTAGGAAGAGAGTAAGCATAAAGGGCACCAAAATCTATGTCACAAGTACATAGAAATCCTAAGTATTTGATGTATATTGATGGTAATATTTTGAAACTAGTGGTTGATAAGATTCCAAAGCATACTTGTCAAATATATGCCAAGAGGATATGAAGATTATTTTTTGAGAAGTTCAATGAGATGAAAATGTTTCAACTATTTGTTGAAATGATGAGGCATATGAGAGTATGGGCTAAGAACATCAGATGATTCAATTGAGAAATCTATTGTAAAGAATCTAATGAGTGCATATGAGAGTATGGGTTTTACTTCACACACAAAAGATAGTAATGTCATCCGACGTGACATTACATCAACAATGGTAAGCAATTAAACCAAGAAAGATCACCTCATTACAAAGACAAGTAAAGCATTAAAAATAAGTATAACATCTCTAATGAGAGCCATGGGAAGGTGTTAAATATTGGAGGATCTAAATAACAATGAATTATGGGCAATTCTCTGATAGATTACCGCAGAAAGATAAAGCAATTATTGAAGCCTTGAGATCCCTAATTGTTCAAGAATTTTGGAAGAATAACACAAGGGTATCTCCCAATCAAAGACATGTTTTAAGGAGGATTGGAAGTCAAATATTTGACCCACTTTAAAAAAAAATTGGATATGGCTCAAACATAATTTTTTGCTAAATTTCAAGATATGTATCTTCAAATTAAAATTAGTCATTGAAGATATTTTGAAATGGTAAAATCCTTTTTATGTCAAACTAAATTTACACATGCACAACTTGTTTTTGTAGAGTACATATTGAGTTTTCTAATAATTATGATGTTTATCGACATATATGTGTAGATTTGCATACTAATGATGTTTTGCAGGAATGCAACATATGGGCTCCACTAGATCTTCAAAGGATTTCATATCTAGCATTTTATGTGAAATAGTAGATGGTCAATTTTTTTACAAGAAATTATGCTTGGATGGTACGTGTGTTCATTGTGGTGGGTTGCAACATTTTTCAATTTGTGAACATGTGGATAGTACACATGCAATTGGAAACGAACTAGTTGAATTCGATAAATATAAGACAATGGCCTACAATCTAAACGATGGAAAAGAAAACAAAAAATTATAGATTGATTAGTGAAAAGATTCTAGTGTATCATTTTACGAGCATTTTTGTGAGAATATAGTGTATATGAGCCATAGAGCTTGATGGTTAGACTCACAATTCAAGTTATGCAAGGACATGTTTCCACTTTATACCATCATTTTAGTTGTTGATTTTGTAGAGAACTATACACTATAGCCACATAATGAGGTGCAATTGCAATATTACAACCCCACACATGTTATATTTGTGTATATAACATTCATTCATGCAAGTGATAGTACAAAGGATGACAAGGAGATATTGAGGGAGTATCATTTTTACATCAATGATGATCGCATGCATTCTATAGAGTTCATGCAAGGTTGCTTTCAAATGTTCTACCATGATTTGGCTAGCAAGGACATATCATTTTATCAGCATATCATATAGTTAGATAATTGTACATCACAATTCAAGAATTTTGGGATGTTTTATTGGTTGAGCAAGATGCATAAGATCACCGATGTTCAACATATGTGGAATTTCTTTGAGGCCAATCATGGAAAAGGGGAGCATGATGATGTAGGAGCATGTATTAAAAGAGCCTTAACATAAGAGTTAAAGTACAAAGACAATGTAAAATTGGCATATACAAAATCTATTGTCAAGTACTGTAATGTTACAATGGGTTTAGGTAATGAAATTAAGTCTTTAGTTCATCGATGCTTTTCGTTGGAAGATGATACATTGTAAAATATGAGCATTGGTGTACATTGACTTAATCGAATGAGTTGTACACTTCTCTAGAAGCTCTAATGCAGGTTCATAGAGTATCCATATGTGGAAGATTGTATGCTTTTGTTCTTCGCATGTACAAATCAATCCTAGAATGAGTGTGAGTCTATAAGGCCCCGCCTCGCATGTGATTAATACAACTTTAAATTGTTATATATTTTTCCTAAATAGATGGTTAGACATATTGCGGGTGATAAATAAGGTGATTTTTTTACAACAACCTTGTATTTCATGTTTTTATTTTGTTTTATCATCATAATTTTAATTAATGAAAATGTATGCACATATAAATTATTTGATATGACTTGAAATTATAAGATAAATTGTTGTTCCGTATTACATTGGATGAGTAATTAGCTATGTAAATGGTTCACAAATAAAATTAGGAGGATTCAATTAACAATTAATATGGTTTATTATTATGGTCTAATTGAACTTAATTTTGTTGTGCAGGAAAGTAAGTGTGCCAATAGAAAGAAGGGAGAACCAATTTGAAGCCTTGTCAATAGTTCACTCGATTGAAGTTCTCAAATGTGAGTTTGTGTAATGAAAAGTGAGTCAATGTGGGATTAGCATTAAGGGTCAAGTGATTATTATGGTTGTGGTTTAGTTATTTTGAAATTCTAAATAGGACCTTAGAATCTAAGAAATATTTTGAGGGCTAAGGTCCATGGTTAATGTGTAATGGTGATTTAAGTTTTATTACCATGTGATTAAATGTGTGAGTGGAGAATTAGGTTTGGGGAACCTTAGTTAAGTTAAATTTTGGATGCTTTCTTTCATGAGCTTTTAAGACATCTTAAAAGACTTATTTTATGTATTTTCACCTTTTCTAGTACCCTAAGGTAAATACTAATGGGTTGGGTGTCTATTTATGGTAATATCTTGGGCCATATCCAAGATCTGGCCCTTATCTATTGCCCATTTAGGGGAGTGATAGATTTGGAAGACCTTCAAGTAAAGGAAGAGTATCTTGGCTCTCAAACTCATTTATGAAATGAGACAATGAAAATGGAGTGGCCAAGTACTCCATCCTCTTAATAAAGAGGAAGACTTTTTTGGATGGAGTGGAGTACACTCCTTCCTTTCCCATCTCCCCAAATTTTCTCACACATGTGTGAGCACTTGTGGAAGATTGTGCTTGAGGATTAGGTTCAAGTTGAATCTCTTTATATTTGATTGAGAAATGATTTTTTTTTTGTCACCACTTCTCTTTTTGGAGAATTTTTTATTGAGTATTGAGAAGAGGAGAGAGAGAGAGAGAGAGAGAGAGAGAGAGTTATGAAAAAGGAGAGAAGGAAGCTCTTGGATATTGATGTTAGAAGATTCAAGCTTAGCATCATGTTGGAGAAACAAATAATCATTCCTACAAGCTATGTAGAGAGATAAGTCTTCTTCTCCTTGCAAATATTTGGTTATCTCATTGTGTGATGTTGCTTATGTATTTACTTGTATTTGAGTGAAAAAATAAAATATGGGAGTTTATTTCCTTGAAGTCGAATGCATATGTTGATAGAGTTGATTTTGATGTATGATATTCTAAATCTCTTTGAGGTGTATGTGGAGACCCCATTATCTTGGGTATATATAAATTTGTTTGCTCGAGAGTATGGCTAGAGCCCATGAGGTTTCATGATGCCATTTCGGTTGAGTGGAGAGCAAGTCTGCATTCATTGGTATATAAACTATTGGTCTTCTCATTATTATGAAATATTGAAAGTTAATATTTTGTTGTAAGAGGGAAATATGGAATAGAGCAAGCCTTGTTTATTAGCATGTTATGTGTTATCTTTATGTATAAATTTTAATATGGAAAATTTATGTAAAAGGGTTTGCATCTTATTGTAAAAGAGAAAAGGAGAAAAAGAGAAAATTACTCTGTGATATTGTGTTAGAGAAGAGTTTGGAATGAAGCGAGGTTTTCATTTGATATTTGAAAGAAATATTGGATAAACTTGATTATACTCTCTTTTATATTTGAATAAACAATAATATGTTCATTTAAGTTGTGAAGAAGGATTGTAGTGTATAAACTTGAAAATAAATTATAAAGTTGTTATTATTTCTATTTGCATGTATGAATAGAAGTTTAAATTTCATAAACTAAGTTGGTGGGAAGTGTATGCCTCCATTTCCATATTCTTTCCACCTCGCCAAGTTAAATAAACAAATATGTAAACTTATTGGATATTTTCCTTAATAATTTTCTCACTTAAATCTTATTTTTGATTTAAATAATAAGTAAAAAGAAGAAAAGAGAAAACAAAATGTGTATTGAATTTATTTGATTGCAAATGAATTATATATCTATATATTATCAAACATTTTCATTTTATAAAACGTATCTATAAATTTTATTTATAATAATATATATTAATATCATTTATTTCATATAAATATATATATACTAGCACTTGCACCTATAGGAGGTTCAAGGGATATGCCGATAGAAAATTAAAAGCAAAATTTAAATGTATTTTAATATTACATAATTAGTTAGTTATATAACAATAGAAATGTTTATACGTTTTGATTTAAAATATAAATTTTGATTTATACAAATGATTATTGTATCATATAATAGTGAAGGAAAGATCACCATTTGAAGGCTTTAGATTTGGAAGCATGGATATTGGAGAAAACATAAATAAAAATAACTCATCACTATGCATAAATAAAAATAACTCATGAGAGATGAAAAATCCTTTTAATACTATTTTTGCAAAGCCTCTAAGATGATTGTAGGATATATGAAAAAGAAGAAACAATCTTTAAAAAAAGAGAAGAGAAAAATTCCACTTCAAGAAGATAAAGAAGAAAAAAAGAGATTGCACTCCACCTACTTCACCATTAACCAAGCCCAAAGAAATAATTAAGCATGTGGACAATGAGTTTTAAATTCCATGTATGATTTGTGGAAGCAATAACCATTGTGGTCTTATGTGCAAAGTAAAAACCACCAATAGAGAGCCTAAATTTTATATTAGCAATGCCAAAAGGAGGATCCACTTACCTAAACCAAGGGAAGAGAATTACAAAGACACTCTCAAAAAAAGTAATAAGAAAACTTAAATATTTGAGTATGTGAATGTGACTACGTTTTTTTTTTCCCATTGCAAGGTTGGGAGGACAAGAAATGACAAGTGTTGGAGGCTCCACCTCGAGTTTCACAACGCATGGCCGAAAAAGAAAGAGCAGCCACTTGAGTGAGAGAATGATCACAAATATCAAGTCAATAGCAAAAAATAGAGAGCATAAGAATATACAGAAGGCCTAGATACACAAAGCAACCTACCTAGATAAATGCAAACAAACCAGGAAAGAGACCATTTCAGAAGCTACAGGAGGAAATTGTTACACACCTTGCCATTTCTTCAAATGGAGCTGGGCCTAGAAAGTAGTTGTTTGTGATTTTGTCTGGAGTAGAGGTGAAACTGCAAAATGTAATGAAACCAATATAACTTGGCTCTTTTTGTCGAGGATGCAAAACAAGTACTGTGTATGACCATGCAAAACTGTGTTTCCATTAAAGAAAATGACTAAATTTATGTCGTCTATTGTAAATTAGGTAAGACTAAAGCTATAACATTAACGAAGTCCAATTGAATTACAATATAGAGGGTACATACACTAGTACTCCAGTCAGTAATGGGGTTTCAGGTTCTGCCTCCTGCAATTAAAAGTAAATTAGAAGTTAAGAAATTTAATTGAAAAAGTTGAAACCAAGATTCATTTCTATTTGACCAAAAGCTGGGCAGTTCTCATATCTATTTTGCGTGAATTTCAGATGAATAAATTACATGTACAAGTCTGATTTTGCAATTTCAGGCTAAAATTTATATATGCCTGGCGATATAAGTTGAATCAACAACTCCACACATTTTCATTTAAAAAAAGACACCTATCAAATTCAATTTTTTTATAAGACGAAATAGAGTCTTACTTGATAGAAATCCACATAGGCCTAAACGTCATATTCACACTCCCTACTTTCCAAATACTGAATGACGTTAAAAAGTGGCAACCCATCAGTATGTGCATGTGGTATTTCTAATGTAATATGACAACAGGAAAACTCTAGTGCCTATTTGAATATTTACCTCTAAAGCAGCTTTTTCCTTCTCAGGACCTCCACTGACACTATAGGTTGTGCCCCACTGATAAAATCGATGAATACTTGGTCAGTACATGTGAAAAGCGAGTGAAGCACACAATTGTTGGCTTTTGCCTTAAAACAAAATTCAAAGACTATTATCCTTAGTTATGCCCACACGCTGCCAGATGTTTATTCTTTCCAATATAAATAGCTCAGGAGTTCCATGGTTTCTGACTAGAAAAATAAAATTGTATCCTTATATATAGATTGCCCTTGAGTTCAAAATCGATTTACCTTATTTATGCATCACATCTATTGTCTAATCTATATTACTATTTATCTGCAATAAAAACAAATAAAAACTTCAATAACATACACCTCCCTAAAAATGCAATACTTAAGCAATTTGCTCCTTCCTGGGCTTCCAACGTGCAAGTTTGAGCTGGTAAATCAGGAGTCCCACGGTGATCAAATATGTAAGCTTCAAAGACCAGAAACAGACAACATTAAATTAAATAAAACGTACTAACAAATGCTATTAATTCAAAGCATCAATTCGTTAGTCACCTAGACTAAAAACTCTTCGGTATCCCTTGGTGTAGCCAACAAATTTATCGTCATAGTCAAAGCCTGGCTTCCACACCAAAGATGCATACCCAAATACCCACATCACCATCCTCGGTAATATGTTAATACACCAACTCCAATTAGAATCTCAATCCAAAAGAAAATCCACATAACAAAATCTTTTATGAATTTTACAATTGCAACCCAAATCAACAAGTACACTCAAATCACAATTGGCCCCAGACCCACAACCATATACATTGCAAAATCCTCCAACAAAAATGTATATCCATCGAGAAAAAGAAAACCATACTTATGAACTTTGCAGCCCTGCCTTGTAAATGAATACTTCACTCTGTGGCTGCAAACCAGCTGAATTTGCAGTTGGGCAATAAGATTTGGCAACTTTCAGCTAAAAGACCAATGAACAGAATAGATTTTCTCCAAAGGAAAGGATTAAAATCCAGAAGACAAAACAATAGCAAACTCAAAGCAATCCTAGACACTTTGCAAAACGACCTTAACAAAAAAAAAAAGTTGGGGCACAGGGCATAAGGGCAATAAATTTATCTTCAAGAACTAAAACCTGGCAAAGCAATGAGGCCCAACTCAAAAAATCAAATCTGAAATCAAGGAGCCTCTGCAGCCCAACTGCCACAGAATGTATAAAACAAAATTTGAGACAAAGATAACACGAGTTCTGGGTAGTTGAATAATGAGATATATGCCTCTTAGAAAATGGAGGCACGGTATATATAGGTAGAAGGATTTTACATTGAATTTTTAAATTGACCTCCAATGAACTTATTCCCTTCCACGTGCCAAATCCTTCAAACAGGTTAATTCCATGGGTTCTTCAGGGCTTATCATGCATCATAATAGCATGATGTTGAGAATGTATGACTATGAATGAGCTGAAACACTGGTTTCAATCACTTTCTGGAGCACCATTAAAGTGGCTTTATGAATCTGTTAGCCGACATTTTATCACATCCAAGTGCAAGTGCAAGGAGACCTTTATTTAGCTTAGCATTAAAGTGGTTTACACGTGACTTCTTTCATTCCATTATTTTGTCCACAGAAAATGGCAAAATAAAACAAAACTTTCGAAACCAATTTAGCTTAATGGGCTAGTTGCTCAAATGACAGAACTAGTTTTGAAATCAATGTCAACGTTGTAATTTTGATGATTTTGTTTCGACACTTCCGAAAATGACCTTCCATTTTGCAAATTACTTGCTTTTTTGCTGTACTGGAATTCCTTTTCCCACAAAGTTATCACAGGCAATAAGTTTGAGCGGCTGGAACTTTCTTCGCTTTTCTTGATAACCAAATGAGGGCTCAAAAGCACGTCTTCAGGAGATATATTGAAGTACCTTGCATTGCTCTGCCTCAAAGAGCTTGAACTCTTTAAATCATCATCCTTTTCTTCACTTTTGAAGCAGCTTTAGCCGAAGCTTCGAAGGATGTTAAATCTTCTTTAAGAGGAGGAAAAGTATCAGTGTTTTTGTTGTTGATAATCTACTTACGGTTTGTGAATTGCTAATCTGTAATAGCGAGAAGAAATATGCTCAGAACAAAGGATTTTTTGCGCTTGGAGAAAGACACGAGTATTGACAGCGCGGTGTATCCACAGGCCACTGCATTCGCCACAACAAAATAACTGCAAAAGCAACAAAACAAAATCAAATCAATGAAAATCGAATTCTTTGCTACAAAAGTTTAAGTTTGAACCTGGTCCACATATGCACATACATGAAAGTAGGGGAATAGTAGTATTGAGCGGGCACAGGAACCATGAGTGGAAGTGAATTGACAATAACTGGAATAGAATTGACGATTGCAGGCACAAGTTCCCTCTGTTTGGCTTTTGACATAACTATTGCTGCAAAAAGTGTTTCACCGACTGCAAGTATCCTCAACAGAAACTCTGTAACGGAGAATCCCCAACCAGAAGCCTCAGGACAGCTTTGTGTCTTCTCATCATGCGAATAACCATTTGTAGTCTTAGAATCAGTGGATGACAACGAGCCAGACAAATTCTTGACATCAGACAACGAGCCATGGAAGAAAGTGAGTGAAGAGATTGGCATCTGGAGATAGACGTGTAAAGGGATGCCTGAGATAAGATATTTCATCGTTTCAAAAGATTTTTCATATAATGCAGATTTGATTTGATTTGACAGTTGTGAGATGTGAGTGAATAAAACAACTGTTCAACTGAAAATATTTCAACGATGCCTGAAACTGGTTTAGCTATGGTTTAAAGGTGGTTCTGGATGCACGAGATGGCTGGGCTTAAGTGTCACACACTAAGCTCTGACTTTCAGTCCAAAATCCGTTTCCGTTTTCTTGCGTGCAGGCTAGTCCATCTAATCAATCTGCAAAATCTGTCTCGGTACCCAGGGAGCAGTACTTAATGTGAGAGTGAAAGACTTCTGATTGAACGTGGAGTGAAAGAGGCTTTTTCACGGATTTGAAATTTTAAAAATATCAACGATCAAGCTCTCCAAAATTTCGCTTCCACTTGTGCTGTTGAGCTTAACTTCAACGTTTCCAATAACATTGATTTTTCAAAGTTCGTTCTTTCGTGGAAGTAGTGGAAAGAAATTTGCCAATGAAAAGATTGTAGAGTGTGGAGTGTGGAGTGAAATTTGGGTTTTTGTTATTGAATCTTTTATATTATTTTGGTAGTTTTCTGGGGATCTAATATTCAAGAGGATACAATGTTCCTTTGAGCACCATCTCTATGGTGATTTTATATTTAAATGAACATATTTCTGTTCAAATCAGTGTAAAAGGATTTCCAAGTAATCAACATTGTTCATAAAACTTCCAAAATGAGCTCAATAAAAGAGAATTTAAATTGCATTTCATGTATAATAATAATATCAATTTATCAAGATTATACAAAGCATAAGTATTTCAATGACTTTTCTCATATACATATATTCAACCATACTTGGAAGAAATCAACAATTCCAATAGGAACATCTTTTCTATGCTAAGTCATAAAACTTTAATTCCTCAGATCAATGTTACATTAGATACTTTCAAATCATACTTCTAATCCAAAGTTTCAACAAAGAATGTCAAATACATATACATTTACAATGGGCTTCACAAGCCAATCCTGAATAATACACAAGTACATCAATAGCAAATAAAACTCGTAACCACCAACCGCCGTGACACCATCGGTCTGCTTGCGAGCTGGGGCCAAGAGTGTGATTCAGGCGCCTTTTCCGCCCAACCACGAAGTACATGACTTCCCCGGGTTCCTTCCTAACTCGAAGGAATCCCCGGCCCTGCATAAAGGAGCCTAGCAACCCGAAACAGTAAAACAGGAGGGAAACTCTCGATGCATGCCTGGTGCCTATATGCATTTCTAACATGAGAAAAACACATTTCTTGCAACAGGAGGTGGCAGAGACTCAAATAAATATATGTTTCTAGGCTTTTAAAACAAACCCATCTATTTCAATGGTACAAGTGCTTGGCCAAGCATAAATAATACAAGTAAATGGTAGTTTAGAAAAGGTAATACTACCGTCTCTGTTGGTCCACCTTCGGCACCCTGTCCCAGAAGTTACCAAAAGTAAAGTATGAATAAATACCAAAGCAGAAAGTTGTGCATTTTGACATACATGTTCTTCTTTAAAAACAGAGCCTTTTTCCAAATCAGAAAAGGATTACTTACAAAAGAGTAAACGAAATCCTACTACTAAATTTACAATTTTTCTTTCAAAGGATGTTCTGGAATTCACATTTGAAATTCTTTTTTTAATTATATTATTTTGAAAGTTAAGTTATTGTTGGTAATTTGAAAAATATTTGTAAAATTTGTAGTAAAAACATTTTTTATTTATTTTTTTTTTATTTAAATTTATTTATATTGGTAAATCTTTTTGTTTTTTATTTTTTTAGGTTTTTTATTTTTAAAATTTTAAGATTTATATTTTTTTATTGTTTTTTATAATTATAATTATTTTTTAGGCTTATTTATTTTAAGATTTAATTGGAATAATAATTTATTTTTTGGGAGAGTTCACTTGAATTTTTAAATAGTTTTTCATTTTGTCAATCAAAAGATTTTCATTAAGGTTAATTATAATGGGTTATTTACTTTTAATCATGATATATGTATGGATAAATACGATTATTCTTTTAGTAAATAATTAAAAAATCATAATCAATATATTTTTAAAAATAGAACATCACCATAACAATAGTGTAGAAAATGCATGATCAATGTTGTTACACTTTTGCATTGAAGCATAAAAGTGGAAATTCAAATAAGTAGTTGATGTAATAAGTAGGAGACAATTTTTTTTAATAGATATGACAATAAAGATAGTTGGATTTAAAGAGTTGAAATATTTGTATGATGTTAGTCCTAATTAAATGGAAGCATGGAGACAATGTAATGAACCAAAAAATATAGATAGAAGTAAGTGACTTGATTATTTTATTTAAAATGAGATGTTCTTTGAAGGGGAATTAGTTGTCCATTCGTAGAAGCTCAATGAGGGAGAATTTATCAAGGATAAGCATAGTGGTGGTTTAGAATATCATTTTAGAGTAGATAGTTCTATGGAATTAGTGAATGGAACTATTTTTGGTCTTAAATATAAAGAAATGAGAAAATTTATTCAAGATTGCAAGACTTGTCAAGTTACAAAGTGGGAAGTAAAAATATTGGATTATATCAATCCTTACATTTCTAGAATGTGTGGCACACATCTCCATGCAATACACCTATCTGATTGATGTAAAGGTCATTTTCAATGGCCAATAAACGATGTAGACTAAGAATATGGAAAGGCTTGCAAGCAACAATATAGGTGGATAATTACAAACATTGTTACCAATATTTGTGTACTATAGGATGGAGTACACAAAATAAAATGAGATACTTCTCAAGAGGTCCCTGCAAAAAGAAATAGTCAAAACTATGAAATATTTTAGAGACACAAGCACCCAATTTGGAGAACTCGTGGAGGTCACTTTTGAAGACAAGGTCAATTTGTTAGTTAATTTATTATCTAAGGAGTTGTAGGAAGCTAGAAAACTACAAAATTTGATTGGTAGTGGTTATATTTTGTGTCCTATTGTTATTCTTACGTTGTGCATTTGAAAGCCCTATTATGACCAATTGGTTCTCTTTATTTTGATTTTTTTCTATTTCATATCTCATTAGAGTAGTTTCTCTAACATCTTGGTTGCTACTATGTAAAAGGATCAAGCCCTAGTTCAATCCTATTTTCATCAATATAAAAAATAATATGGGTGGAACCTATAAGACAATATCTAGGATTTGAGAGCTAGATCCCTATCTATACTAAGCTAATATTTAATTTGGTGTGTGGGGGGTGAAAAGGGAGAGAGATTGCATCAAGAAATTTAAGCATAACAAAGGTTCATGACACATTAATCAATAGAAAAATGTACACATAATAGCTAAACATAAATAAAGATGATATTAAAAATATTTATGATAATATATTGCATACTATTAAGTTTATTGATCAATTAACCATTACACAAATACAAGTCCTCTAAAAAGATACATAGTGGCTCCTCTATGTAGAAGAAAGGAGAGAAAATATTAAGCTAGCACATCATGCTCAAATGTTCAACTGTGACACTAGAATATAAACCTTAATTTCATGCTTCAATAAATTAGCTATACAAAGTGTTATCTTCTAACCTAAGAATGGGTAGGGAAGTTCCTAAAAATTGGGGGCCAAAAGGGGGTTAAAAGTGACCAATTTTTTTTCTTGGAAACAACTAAAGTTGAACTTAAACGAGTAATTTGAAATGTGTACACTCAAAATTTAAAGATATAATAATAAGAATTATAGTACTTTAGTTTAATTTTTAAACTACTAAATAGTTTTTAAATGGTTAAGGTTAAGGAGATAAAATACAACATAGTGTTTGGTGTTCATCCCCCTATTTTTTTTGTTATATTAAGTATTTTTAAGAACCATTTGGTAGAAATATAACTAAGAGTGTGTTGGTTCCTAAACGATTGATCCACTTCCTAGAACATATTTTCACTTTCAAGGCCAATCTTGTCATCATGAAAGTGAAACTTGCTCATCCACAAAACATAGAGGGTTGAAGGCCAACTTTATGAAAGTGGATTTACTCTCCTACTCTTTGAGCTTTACTTAGACTCAAGAGAATATTCCTAGAGATTTTATTTTCTTTTTAAAAAGTGGACAAAAAAAATGGTGTTAGTTAAACCCAACCGATTGACTTGACTTCAGATATGCCACTACTCGCCAATAAAAACTAGCTATCTTAAAACCTCTATATAGCTAATTTATGAGTGTAAGGTAAAGGCAATCCACATAGACCACAAGGTAAAGTGACAAATATAATTTATGTAACTTTTTACCTTATTTATTGTAGAACCATGGGCTACTTGAGAGTGTGACTAAACTAGAATGGTTAGTGTAATGATTTATTCTTTTTAATTATTTCATGGAGTCAATACATTCCCAAATTGGTACTATCAATGGACAGTGTCACAGTTAACGAGAAGGAATTTCAAAGAAACTAAGCACAAAATAATTGATCAAAGCATTAAAATGTAATCAAGGTTTGAGTATTATAGATGAAAACATTCTTAGTAATCTATTATTGAGCTAGACAAATCTCATTGTGAATACAAAATGATCATTACAAAGATTGTAATAGTTTTAAAAAAATTGTCACTTTTATAAAAATGTTGTCATAATATTAGGGCCTAAATTTGATAAGCAACCTTGGCTATTAAGAAAATTGTTTGTAAATTTTATTCATTTAAAGCTTTCTTTCAAATACCATAGATAGATTTCATAATATTTGATATCGTTGTTAACTCATAGATACTTATAAGAAAATCACCCATTTTGTTCCTCGCCAAATGTTGCATTTTAAAAGAAACACATTCCACATACCATTATTCCACTTTCATGATGTCTATACTAACTTGGTATAAACTTTGGTGATGATCCCTTACATCTTCCTAGTTGTATGAGGTTGACATATCCCTATCAAATTTAGAAAAGTAAAAAATTCCATAGATAAAGCATGTAAGTTGAAATATATTGCTCTCATCCATCAAACCAAAAGAAAATAAATCCATCAAAATATAATATTCACTCTACTTGATTGATATTCCTTGCTCCTTTTCCCATTCCACTGATTTTCCCTATATGTCACTCAAGTTCAAAATCTTGATCTAAAGTTCCTTTTATCCCTTTCTACTGGAAGAATGTGAAAATATCTAGCTCTAGAATGTCAATAATCAAGCTCTCTAAAATCACAAATATTGGTTTAATGGTGTACCCCTCCATAATGTTATCAAGAGGAGGTCTATATAAAGAAGGTGAATATTATTGTAAAGAAATATAAAGAGTATGCTATAAATTTTTGGGGTTTCCTTTATTATATATGTGGATATTATCAAATTTTCCTTTAATCTTCAATTAGAATTTTTACACACACCAAAATCACAAATTCATCAATTACTCACAACCAAGTAACATCATCCAAATTTCATCATGGTAGAAAGTTTGATAAGAATCTCAACTTCGACCATACATAATTTTTGGAAAGATTCCACTATGGTAATTACTTATTATTTTTTTTACATATGAACATTAGAAATAAAAAAAAAATCATTTAGAACTCTAAAACTTGTATTTTCAAAAAATTGTAAAAATTACTCTTAACTTGAATAATATGGTCCTAGCCTATAAATTATGTTCCTAATACTTTTCCATGGTAGAGATTTGTAGATTATGATCTTGAACCATAAATTATGGTTCTAACATGGTATAGTGTTTTCATAATTTTTTTCCAAATCCATTCATTAGGTTGTCCACTAGACTTTGGTCAACCTAGAATTTTAACTTGACCTTGAATACGCTAGGAGTAATGGAAAAAAATTCCAAAATTAACACAATCACAAATCTTGATATGTTAGAAATAAATTTACCAAAGACATAGATGTTCCAACAAACCCAATGAATACTCAAAAATATTCAACTAACAACAAATCAACTTCACTTATTCAAATTGACACAAAACCATCTTTTAGTAAAAAAATCAAGTATGAGAAAATATTGCATAATTTCCAAAACCACTTGCATAATCAAATTATATATGTCATAATATAATTAAACATCAAATCTAAAATTAAATAATTTTTATTTATCATATACATTATTAACATATTTAATAATTATTAGTATTTAAAATATATAAAATATTTAATTATTAACTTTTTGTGAAAATTAATTAATCCTACATATTTACATTAACAATGTTTTTATTCCACAAATTTTACAAAATATTATTCAAATTACCCACAAATATTGCATAACTTAAATTTCAAAATAATATAATTAAAAGACTATCTAAACAAATATGCTCTATTAAATATAAAATCACCATGGAGATGCTACTCCAGCGGCAATGTCTATAGAGGCAACAATTTCTACTGCACGGATCTGTAACCATCAAAGCCTCACCCGTATTTGTAGAAGCTCGTTTTGTGAGGGAACCCTACTATTTTTAATATTTTCTTTTCAAATGCTAAAAAAATCTAAGTTAATTTCTTTCATGGTGTAAATATAAATATAATATAGATTTATATTTTCATAATATATTTTTATTACATATTATATAAATATATATTAAAATATATATTAAAAAATAATATAAATATATTATTTTTATATTATTTTTTATATATATTTTATATTATATAAAAAGGTTTTTATATATAATATAATTATATATTAAAAAATAATATAAAAATATTATATTAAAAATTATATTATATTTAAATAATATATAATAAATTTATATATTATTTTTTAATATATATTTTATATTATATATAAAAAGAGGGTTTTATATATAACATAAATTATATATTAAAAAATAATATAAAAATGTTATATTAAAAATTATATTATATTTATATAATATATAATAAAATATATTTTTTAAATATGTATATGTATATTATATTTATATAATATATATTAAAAATATATATTTTATTATATATTATATAAATATAATATAATTTGTAATATAATTATTTATATTATCTTTTAATATATATTTTATATTATATATAAAAACCCTCTTTTTATATATAATATAAATTATATATTAAAAATTATATTATATTATATATTATATATATATACATTTTAATTATATATTATATAAATATAATATAATTTTTAATATAATTATATATATATATTTAATATATATTTTATATTATATTTATATAATATATAATAAAAATATATTATGAAAATATAAATCTATATTATATTTATATTTACACTATGAAAGAAATTAACTTAGACTTTTTTGACATTTGCAAAGAAAATATTAAAAAAATAGTAGGGTTTAAATTGCGAGTATATGTGAAAACACTCCCAACAAATATGGGCGGGGCTTTTGACCGTTATGGATCCGTGCAGTAGAAATTGTTGCCTCTATAGACATTGCCTCCTAAGAAACTACCAAAAATATATAAAAAATTCAGTAGTAAAAACCCACATTTCACTCCACACATTTCACTCTACACTCCACAATCTTTTCATCCACAAATTTCTTTCCACTACTTCCATGAAAAAATCCTTTATCATTAAAATCTCATTTTAACTAACAAAAAACACTTACTTTGAAAAATCAATATTATTGGAAACCTTGCACTTAAGGTCAACACCACAAGCAGAGCGAAATTTTGGAGAACTTGATCATTGAGATCATATTTAAAATCTTGAAATTTTAAAAATATCAAATCCTTGAAAAAGCCTCTTCACTCGACATTCAATCATAAGTCTTAGTCTGACATTAAGTACTGCTCTGTGTGCACGGAGATCGATTAGATGGACGTAGCTGGACGCAAGAAGACAGAAGCGGAAACAGGAAATGGCAACGGGTTTTTGACCGACAGGCAGAGCTTAGTGTGCGACACTTAAGCCCAGCCGCATGGGACAGGTTTGCAGGTGGACAAGTCCAAAAGTAAAGCATTTAAATGATTAAATTGTTTAAATTTATAGCCTTAAAACAAAAAAAAAATAATAAATTAAAATTAAAGAAAAAAAGGGGTAAAATGGGAGCCACGGCCTACCCTTACTTGTGGGGGGCGGCCCCATATGGGAGCCGCGCCTGCACCCTCTCGTTCTCATAGGCGAAATTTTATTTATTTATTATTTTTCATTTTTTTCGTTCTCATAGGAGGCTCCAGCATTGGCAGGGCCATGGGCAGATAGAGTTGGAGCTGAAGATGACAATTAGAGTTGTAATTGAGCTGGTAAGGGCTGAATCTATTCCACCTGAATTTAGGTATCACAACATGTAGAGCACCCTAGTGAAAGTTGGCACTCACGGTTGCCACATGATCATGTACTTGGTGAAAGTTGGCACTCACAGCTGCCACATGAACATGTACTTGAGGAGTGCCTGCCACTCGTATTATACGTGTCACCGTATAATCTAAACTCAACAATGCTCAAGATATTCTCATGCTTTCACTCTCTGTAGTCATCATTTTCCTGCATGGGCTAGTCATCATTTTCCAGCAAGCCCATGCACGGCCACTTGTAAATCTTAGTAGGCTGGCATATATATCTTCAAACAATATATATAAATAACACCGAGATATTTATGAATTATTTATTATATAATATCTTTCGAGCTACCCACCTCAATGTTATCCTCGTAAGAAAGGAGGCAAAACCAAAGTGTCACTCTGAGTTATTAAATAAGTTCCTTTCACATCTATTGGCTAAATGATTGTCTTATATTACAGACCACTATTTGTTGTCACTACAATACATTGTATTATATTTGAGACGTCGATTTGTAAATAGTCTTCATTACTATCCATAAAAAGAATGCCTCAATCCATTAAAAAATATCATATCAGTGAATTGACATATAGGTGCAACAAATAGAAAAGGAATCTGCAGAGAAAGGAGCCCTAGCATCCCCAATATGTGAGATTCATACATTACTTACAATATTGAAAACTGGTACCATTTCAGTTAAAAAATAACTAATAAATATTATATAAAATATATTTATTTTCTTAAATACTCACATAAATTCTAAATATTATAAATTAAAGAATTATCTTTTCATAAATATTTAAAACTATAAATATTCACTTTTTCTTGTTCTTTTTCTTTATTAAAATTTAACATGTACTTTTCTTAGGAAAGTTTCCAATTTATTCTCAAACCTTTTAGGTTTTAAAAGATAAACATGTATTTTATTAACAAAAAAGTAAGGAGTCCATGTGCTTCTACTAAGGCATGCAGTCTCATAGAGTATAAACATAAAGAGGGCATGTATAAAATACATTAGATTGAGATTCCATGCATCCATAACCAACACAGAGAGACCAATATGTGCTGCCCAAAAGGGTAAATTGATGCTTAGAACTCTATATTTTAACTTGTAACTCATTCTCACGAAAGGTTTAAAGAGCCATATAGTTTGATTCGCGAGGATTTGAAAGAAAAGCCAGTGGTTGGAAGACTAATACAAGAAATTTGTTGGCATACACTGCCTATCACATAGAGGAGGACAACCTTCTATTAGCTACCATTTCCATGCAAACATATTTTCAAGACCGAATAATAAAAGGAAATAAGGTAACATACATTCGAGGAGAAACCATAGCCGAAGGGGAATCAAAGGAAACACATTTAGAAGATAAATCCAAGCTTGCAAAAATACACAAAAGAAAAAAAAGAATCAATTCAAAGAATTTAGTGTATTCAGCACACAATGTATATCTCTCTTTTTGAGCCTTTTATCATCTGAATACCAATCAGTTCTATACATGTAAAATAGGGCTGGCTTAACTAGCACACTCTAAGCGTTGACGGCTTAGAGTGGCTGGTGTGGGGCCCATTTAATCCATCTCTCTTCCGTTTACTTTCCCATTCTCCATTAATCTTCATTTTTTTCGTGCCCAACTTTAAATCGTCTATCTTAATTTTTTTGTGCCCAGTTTTAAACCGTCTACCTTAAATTTTTTGCACCCAGTTTTAAACCATTTCTCCTTCCCACCCGTGCAAAGCTCAAACTCATTGTCAAAGTACTTGCACTGCAAAGGTTTCGGTGATCCAGGTTAAGTTTCAGCTCTTTCTCATGGCCTCTATGTAGGGATCTTCGAATCAACGTATAGCCATCCATGAAAAAGAAATGTAGAAGGTATTTTTACTTTAATGGGCATAGCCATCTTTCTCCACATACTCGCATGATGAAGACCCACAAAAAAGCTTCATTGTTAAAGCTTTCAGTTTTGGTGAATCAAGTATAATTTGTATTATGGAAACAATTTTTCAATTCCAAAACTTTAAAATGGCTACTAGGATTGAATTTATGTTTCTAGTTCTTAATCTGCATATATAATTTATCATGTTATTGGGTTAAAAGTTAAATCTGGTACCCTATAGAACGTTAGAGCCTTGTTGAGGCAGATTGATCGTGTTGAGTAAATGGATCTATTAGTTGGGAATGGGGGAAAGTCATGTGTAGCATTGGGTGGAATGGGAGAAAAAATGGCATCCCACATATGATTCAGATGTATGCTATTATTTTCCCTGGCTACAGAACATGCTACTTAACACCAGATCCAGCACCGCTATTGGTTATGTGGCTTTGATCTCCTTCAGTGTTTCGGCATCCAGTTTACTTTTGTTTATATGGTTAAGTGGATTGACTACATAGTTTCTCAATAACTTGAATCTGTAGGCTTTCATAGCTCGTTATGTGTTGTATATTTTTCCTCTGCATCAGAATTATTTCTATCAAAATGAATTGCAGGGGCATTATTTTCAATTTAAGTCTAAAAATTTAATGGTAATGTTAAAAGGGATTTGCTAAGATCACCCTATTTTTTTTCATATTATGTAGTTTACCAGTTAAAAATGATTATTTTTTAAATTTAAATTAAATTTGATTATTATGACTTTTGTATCTAAATTAGACAATAGATACATTGGTAAATGATTTAATGCTTGCACTAGGGATGGAATGTTAAGCAAGGCTTACCATGATTTTTTTCATGAAACAAATAAGTTTTCATTTATAAAGTACTTATTTCCATGAAAATCTAATCACTTCATCTTTCACATGTTATAAAATAAATTAAGGGATCGTTTATAATGATCATATTATATTTGTGTTAACAAATTTAACATTTAATAAAGATCATATGATATTTATGGGAATAAATTTAATATTTTATAATGACTATTGTATTTGTGAGAACTATATATATATATTCATTAAAAGTTTAGGCATAGGTAAGCTCACTTATATATGTAAGTTTGATTTTGAAGGTTGATCATTATTTAATATTCAATTATACTCATATGTTATGTAATGATGTAAATGATTCTTTTTAATTAAATTATTGTGGAATTATATATGAGGTCTCTTCTAATAATAATAGATATAAAAAACTACACATAATAATAATCATATATTTTAGTTATACAAAAGAACTTGATAAGTTTTTTTGTTTTTGTTTTTTTATTATGTAATTTAACCATTATATGATTAGTCAGCTAAATCTTAACTATTTTGTTTGTACATTTCACCTCTTTCCATCAAGAATACATTCTCATCCACTTCATAATAAGCATAAGAAAAATCAAACAAAGATTGATTAACAACTAACAATGATTCTTACAATGAATGTTGTTCCCTATTCTTATTTATTGGATAACTTAGGAGGCAACTAGACCCCAAATATCTACCCATATATTAGTTAGGGAGAAAAATATGTAGCACATTGCTGCCCCATAAAGGAATTATATTTCACAAAAAATCCTTTATTATTAGTCAAATTAACAAAGAATTTATGTTTTCCTTTTTATGTTGAGGAATTGTTGGATTTCTCTTACTAAGCTATTACAAAATGAGTAATCTCAAAGTATTTTAGAGGCAAAGGTGACTACAAATTTATCATTTAATTTTGAGCTTCCTACTAAACATCAACCTATTGCTCCTTGTTATATTACCATCTCATTCAATATCCTCTAACTTTGAAAAATATTTAAGTGCTATCCTTTTAATTGATAAATGAGATAAACAATCCACTAGCCATCAAGTTGTCTACTTAGCGTTTTTGGGTTTCTCTTTTCTATTTTTTGCTACTACATACACCCAACCTACAATAACCTACAACATCAAAATAGAATATTTTCAAACAAAAACTTGTTTCCAAATTTTATCTTCCACTTTCAACCAATTTTCCTACAATAATCCTTTTGTTATACCCAACTCCTTTTGGATCCTACCTAAATTTGAGTGGATCAAATCATCTACTTTTGGATCAATTGCCAAAATTCTCTCTAACATATTTCATATCCCTTGGAAGCAAGCATCCACCCAAAACAATTGCAAAAAATAAGGAACTTGAATCCGTACTCTAGAAATCATGGTTTAATCAAGAGAAAATTCTTATCACAAAACCAAGGCACATTCACTAAAATATATGGTCTATACTCTATAAATTGGCATAATAAAACAAAAAATTCATGGGCATTTAGATATATTTCTATTATTCCTTTTATCTTTTTAAAATAATTTTTAGCCCATGCTTGAAGATAAACTAAACTATGTCATAAAGCATTAAATATACAAATTAACTCTTTGCATGCAAATTGATCTTCCTCTTACAATACTTCATGGCCCATAGAATGTATTAGATGTTCCCTAGTATAGGAGACTAAATTTTTATTCGATGCATTTGATGTACCAAGGCTTTTTTCAACTACCAATTTCTATTCTGAATTGAGTAGAAACATGCTATACTTTATGTATTTTTCAAACAAGTCTCCTATGTGCCACATCAATACATGATTTTTTAAATGTGATAAGGTCATAAGTAGTTAAGGGCTAAAACCTCTACCTCTTAGTGGTTTCCAATGACCTAGCCCCCAACCACACTTGTTTACACTTCCAAAACCTACACATTCACACCATTACCACAAGGGTGGCATTCTTTAGGTGCTGTTGTTATATGGACAAGAGACTCCTTTTTAAAATCCATCTAGCTCCAATGAAAAATTCATTTTCAATTGGTGTGAATGAGTCTTATTCATAAGTAGTTAAGGGCTAAAACCCCAGCCATAATTTTTTTATACAAATGATTTTATATAGGATTTAACACTTAATGCTATAAATGGTGCATCAAGCTATGAATGATTATAATATAAGTATACCAATCACATATGTTATAATCATTTAGGGATCACAACAACTATAATAAATACAAATGAAAGAATAATTATAAACTGTGTTTAAATAGTATTTATGCTACAATAATTGTATCTGATTTAATATTTATGACAATTATTAGTTATAAAAATTCCAATGACTATTTTAATTATTAATGTAATAATATTTTTATGTGTTGTGAAAAATTTAGTAGGGAGCCATCCTTGGAATTTTTATTAGCCATGCGACAAGGAGAGTAGCATAAAAATATTTAGTGACAATAACTCTATCAAGATTGTATCCTTCATCTATTTTAGAGGAGATCTATTCACTAAGAATAATTCATCCATTTCTTCTTGGAAGAAGAGTTGATTCTTTAAGGTAGACCCACCTTCAACAAACTTTACTTGTACCTCTTTTGAATATTATTTTTATTATCTATCTAAAATTTTAAATAGATGCATGAACATATAAACACATAAATAAGTAGAGAGATAAGAAAATACATAAACACTATTTAAACATTTACTTAAAAATAATTTTATTTTATACATTATTATTTATAAATATTTTATTTTTTAAAAGTTTTTTAAAATAAATAAAAATAACTATAATGAAAACAAGAGGTGAAGTGTGATGGTCTCATGTTAACAAAGCCTAAAAAATAACTACATATATATATATTATAACTATAAAATAACTCTTAAATAAATCAAGAATAAGATGATTCTTAAATCATTCTAAGGTAAAATTAAAAAACTCTTAAGAAAATTAACTATAAAATAGTTATTTAAGTAAATAAAATAAAATAAAATAACTCTTAAGTAAATAAAACTAGCATACCCTTCCAAAAATATATGTAAAATATGTCGAGATATTATTTTCTAGTCACTTGTTATGAATTAGATTTTTTTAAAGATGGGTATGTTAGTTTACTTTAACTTTTACATTAAAAACTGTTTTATTTTTTCATAGCAATAGAACAAATAATATACAACATGAAAAAAACTATAAAACATTTTTTCACTTTTTGTTATTTAATAATGATCACTCATGTTATGTTTATTATTAAAAAATAATGATTTGAGATGTAAATGACTATTAAATTTAAGTTAAAAGGATTTTATTAAAATACTCACATCATTACAACTTGTCTCTTTTTATCACTATAATTATGCCTCTTAAAATTATTAATAATGAAACACTTATGTTTGGTGCATTAAAATGAATAAAAAAATTAAATGCATCATTCTTGGGTGCATGTCCATAGTCGATCTTTTTACACACATTTTTTGGGTTGACATAGGTGAACATGTCCCCTTACAATATAATGACAATCCTTCCATGAGTATTTTTAAATTCTACATGTCTTTGATCTTTTACAAAAATCTTTGGAGTTGACCTAGGTAAAAAGTTCCATTTTGATATGATGATAATATTTCCAAGGTATTTGTAAATATTACAAGTCTCCAATATTAGTAAAGAGAAAACAAAACAAATATCATTCTGATAAGTTATAGAGTAGAAATACACACTAAGCAAGGTCAAATCCATGCACATAGAATAAATGACTCTAGGAAAATTCATGGCGGTGAATTTTCATGGGGTGAATTGTTGAGGGTGAATTTGTTGTATGCCCCAAATAAATACATGATTGTAGAGACCCAAAAATATAACTTAGTCAAAATTGATGACCTCATAGAGATTTATTACATAATTCAAAACATTTCATTCACAAAAGATACATTTTAATAACAATCAAGAATATATTCTTACATTCATTATCTTTACTAAATTGCATGCATTCTCTAATCATAAAATTAAATATTCCTATTTGCCATAATACTCATAATTTAACAATTAATACCAAAATCCATTAATCCACAAAATTAAACACAAATTTTAATTATTTATTTATATCAAAGTATAGATATATCATTTTCTTAATCTAGACTAGAAATTTAACATGTATATATTAGAATATATTTCTTAAGTACATCTATTAAAAACACTTAGAAATATCAAAATTGAATTATTTTATTTACTTTAAGAGTTATTTGATTTTACTTTAGAATTATTTAAGGATTATTTTATTTTATTTATCTCATTTTTTTAATTTATATATTATATTTCATTTTACAATTATTTTATTTTACTTTATTTATATTATTGATTTTATTTTATTTGAAAAACTATTTGTATTTACATAACAATAATTTAATTTAATTTACTCATTTTTTGGAAATTAAGATGTAAATTTTAATTTTATGTTTTTTAAAAAATCATTCATTATTTTAATAATTATATTTTATTTTTTTTATATTATTTTAATATAATATATTTTAAAAAATGATTAAGAAATTTCAATTTAAAAATAGAAATTTTGGTTAACATCTTTATTCCTTGATGTAATTATTTATATATATGTATAAAAATATCAATTTTTAATAATAATTTAAATTACTAAATACATATAAACATATTCATAATAAAAAATTTATTAAGAAATCTTATTTATTTAATTAAATAAAAACATAAAAAATAAATACTATTAATTTTACCTAATAGATCATAAATTATACCTAATAGCATTAGAGTTTTCTCGCATAAATATACATTTAAAATTACCTAATACCACTGTAGAGTTTTCAGCATAAATATACATTTAAAATTGGTTAATGCATTAAATCACATACAATTAATAGAATTAATAGCAAACACTAAATTATCGATAAAAATAAATAGCAAACACTAAATCACATACAATTACCTAAGAGCTTTGCGCGGGCGGGAAGGAGAAACGGTTGAAAACTAGGCGCGAAAAAATTAAAGGTAAACGGTTTTAAACTGCATGTGAAAATTTTGAAGATTAACGGAGAAACGGGAAAGTGAACGGAAGAGGGACAGATTAAATGGGCCCCACACCAGCCACTCTAAGCCGTCAACGCTTAGAGTGTGCTGGTTAAGCCCGGCCTGTAAAATAAGGCTCAGAGAAAGGTTACCTCCGTGGCATAGAGACCTAATCTCTTATCCTCGTGTATCCTTCTTCATTCCCGCAGCCTGGCCCTGCTGAGCAAAATATCCGAAGCCTCCTTGTGGGTAGTACCGCCATTGCCACTGTCTTTTAGATATTTTGATCATATCCCCGTGACACCCTCTCTTTCTTTTTTTCCTTTTACTGCTTAAAACTTGAATGGCCACCCCCTCTCCAATTTGCAATCAACTCTTGAATGGAGATACTGAACGGTGCAGCAAGAGGCTCCTTCCCCTTGGAATAATCTTTCGTGCATGCCCACAATACCACATGCAGCCGTTACAAAATAGAAACATTCCATCACTCTCTGACATGCATAACTAATGGATGATTTTATTTATTCTGATTCAGTTATTTAATTTAAGGTAATTTTACTTAACATTAACATGCATGGAATTTTAGTTCACTATTTTTTGTAATGATCAAAGCTGAAGAAATATAATGAGAAAAATAATGCAGTCCTAAAGAAAATTGCTGTACAACTCACAAAGTATATCAATGACTATGCCAACTAATAATAATAGAAAAGGCTGGAGCAACCAGCTATACACATAATCCAAAATATGAGAATGACTATTAAATATTGAACTTGGAAAACATTTGCAGCTGTTTGACACAAATGAAATCCCCTTCATGATGTTGAAGAAACTGATATCTGATCAAGTCCAGAGGCTGATTGTAATCTGCATCACCTTTTGATTAACAAAATATAGTTTATACTTTCTAATCACAATAAGGTAAGTTATCAATATATATTTATCAATTGTTTTTTTCCATTGAATATTAATATTCTATGTATATTATTATTCTAGATAATTAAAATAATCATTATTTTATTTATTCTTTTGAAATAAAATAAGGTAATAAAAGTCACTTTCCTAGTTTTTTTCTTTTTATAATTAAATTTAGGTAGAAACCAGAAGTGACAAATGGATATCAAAAAAATTAGTTTAACTTTGTCAACATTTCAAGACAGAGTAATGAATATTTTTCAATATTAGTGTTGTTTTAACTCATTATGACACAAAAAAGTTTCAAAAATTCACTTGTAATCCTACTATTATTTGGCATTCACTTCCATTTAATTTGACTATTTTTTTAACAATTTGTGCAAATATTAATAAATATTATATTTATTATAGTATACAATAATTATGATAATAAACTTATGTTAACCAAATTTTGTAATTATTTAAAATATGTTTAAATTAGAATATTGAATTGATCCTATTTAAATTGAAAAACTTACAAATTATATTATTTAAATTAATTACCACCACATTTAAAAAAACACATCTTTATTCTTCTATATTTTATATTTTATGTTATATATTTTCCTGATCCATTTCTATGATATATAATGTAATTCTTAATGTTTGTGCATATTTATATGTTGTAAAGGTTTTGATCATATATGAAGAAAGCCTCTTTTCCATATTTTTTTCTCTTCTAGGAACAAATTTACATTTTAAACATTACTTGATTAGCATATTTCAACTTGCTCACAAGTCAATTTTTTCAACTCAAATTTAACTTAACGATACCAAGATTCATTATTTTGAAAAACCTAATAATCATATTTCAACTTGTTATAGGCCAATTCCTTACACTAAATTCCAACAACATTATGACAACATTAACTGCAAATGCCATTACTGATATTCTTGCAGGAATATCTTGGTATGGACCCTATTTTATAGGTTACATCTATTGACTCCATTCAACAAGCCCGTTTCACACTTGTCAAATAGAGAGTTCAAGTCTTTGATGGTTTACACACACATCATGATTTGCTTCCTAATAAATTCAAGGATCTTGTTTTGGAGGGGGCTTTATTCAAAGGTTTTATTGTTCTACTAAAAAAATATACTTCCAAGACATTCCATAAGTTTATGTACATCCACACCTACAGAAAACTATTTTATTCTTCTCATTTATTACCTTGTACATTCTCTTACTAAATTAATCATTTCATTTCATTGCAAGGCTATCATAATGATAAATTGGAATTAATTTCGAACAATGCACCAATTATTGCTACTCCAACTCCTTTCCTCCAATATAGAAGTTCTCTTCCTTCAAATTGCTCTCAAGCCATGTTGGGCTCCTATCAATATACAAATGATTCATTGCAACAAGATGGAGACCCTAAAACTCAACACAATATATCCTCTTTTGAACCAATTCCCATTAAAACATTAACCCCGTATCATAAGCATTAGTCCATTGAGGTTCGAGCCTTTTCAAAATATCAAATCCATGAATTCCAAAATATTGGATGTGATGGAAAAGTTTTTGGATTTGATTTCATAGATAAAGAAGGCTCTAAAATACATATTTCTTGCTTCAATGAACTTGTTGATGAGTTCTACCAAGCTATTCACTCTAATAGTCTTTATGTGATCTCCAACAATCACATTAAAGTGGCCAACACAAAATATAGTAGCTCCACACATCCCTTTGAAGTATTTCTCCACAACTCATCAACAATAACTCCTTCCACATCCTTAGACTCCACCATATCCACACATACCTTCTGGATATCAAGAGCATAGATTCATTGGCCTCATTTCCTATTAATTCCCTTGTTGATGTTATTGGCATGCTTTTATAGATATCTCCCCTACCTCAACCATTCCTAAAAGAGATGGTATAGAAACAATCAAGTGTACTACTACAATCATAGACATGTCAAGTTATACCATTGATATTACACTTTGGGGTCGTCATTGTCGGATAGATGTGAAAAAAATCTCTGATATGCCCATGTAGCCAAACCGTCCTATTCTTTTGATTAAATCTGGACGTTTAACCTCCTAGTGTGGTGAAGGTATTGATGCTATTTTTCCAACTACAATTCTAATCAACTTAAATTTATCAAAGGCCTCAAGATTACATACATGGTATGCCGCTCTAGGGAATGCCCAACCTTCTAATTCCTTGTCAAAAAACCACCTTTCTCCCAACAAGTTTGCAAATCCAATCAATATCTAATCTATTGCAAATACAAGCTTCCTTGAGAAGAATATTGTTTGCGTAAAGGTCTCCATGTCAAAACTACACTTGGACAACTTCTACTACATTTCATGTCCTCTATTAGTGGACAATAAAAAATGTAAGAAAAAAATTTTGCAAACTTCCCTCAATACTTTTTAATGCCCAAAGTATTCTACTGATCTCTCTAGATGTAATTTTAGCTACATGCTTAAAATGGACTTTCAAGATGGAACTAGTGTAAATTTTAAAGTTACTTCATTTGAAGGACCAAATAATTCCTTGATGGTGTTGTCGTAGAAGATTTGCAACAATCATTGGTAGAACCTAATGTTACTAAACACATTTTAGATAATGTAGTTGGTTGCTAGTTTTTCCTTGAGCTCACCATCAAAATGATTCCATTTGGTGGATAGGAAACACAAAGCATTGTAATTACAATCATTAAGGCTATTTAAAAATTGCATTTAACTTTTATTAGTAGTATTGTACACATTAAATGTCCATATATGTAAAAATTATATATATATATATATATATATATATATATATATATATATATATTCTTATGTTTCAATTTATTTTGAAATTATATATAATAGTTGATCATGGTATTTCAAATATAAAGATGAACACCATTCGTATATATTTTTGCAACTTGTTGTACAGTGAATGTCCCTATATTTATATGTTTTGTTATTTTTGTATGTTCCAAATTATTTATTCACACCATGTTATTTCCTTACAATCTATATATAATAGATGGTTATGCTATTTGTAATATATGTTTAATTTTTTAAATCACACAGATATATATATATATATATATATGTTGCAATTATCACTCACAAATATATATTACATTACTTTGATCCTCGGGCTTCCTTCTAATGGAGGTAGAAAATGAAAGAATACAAGCAAAACATTCTCGTCGAAATCAAATGTAATGCACACAATACCATGCAATGAAAAATAATATTAAAAAAAGAAGATGAGAAAACTAGCAAAGCCTCATTGATGGAGCCTTTGCATCTACACTCTCTTCTCCCAATAACACACCCCACCTACAAACACCTACACCTCAACTACAAAGCATACTTCAACCCAACCCATTTGTTTAAATACACCCTTGTCTACCTTCATCTCAAGAAATTTTACTACTAGAAACACCTTCAATTCAAATTTAGATAGGGGTAAGTGCATGGATCTATGACACAATTTTGGCTCTTAAGATGCCACTTTTTTTTCTTTTGAAATCAGCAAAATCTGATTAGCACAAGAAAATGAAGATAGTTATGCTCAAAATTTCAAGATGCAGGAAGAACAAAAGTTGAAGTGCTCCAAGTCTAGTTTCTAAGCTACTATTTTTCTTTGTAATTAATGAAGATTAAGGGTCTCAAATAGGGGGGGAGGGAAAAACAGGTCCTTTTTAAAAAAAAAAAATAGCATAGCACCTGAGGGCTCCCCCCTTTTTGATTTTTGTTTTTTTAGAATTTCAAAAATCCCAATAGTGAGAAATTAACTAACACCATGTAGTTTATCCTTGTTCTTTCGGATAATTTTTTTAATTAATATATAATATTTTATGAATATTCAAAGTGGACACATCCTGAAAAGCTAAAATTTGAGTGTGCTCCCCCCTAGATTTTTTGAAAACTAATTAGAAATTGATTTTTTTCATCATGTGTAGAATGGAGTCTAGTTTTAAAAAATGTAATTTGTTTCATGTTTCGATGAATGAGTAAAAAACTATCCTAAAACTAGCACATGTTGGTTTTTGACAAAAAATGGAGGCATTTACAATAGAAGCCATGGATCAAAACCTTAACTAAATCAAAATGAAAAAAGAATTATATATTTAGATAGCCAAGAGAGAGGTTAATGCTATCACAATTTTTTTTATAAACTTGCATTGAAAGACGTGCAAATGAGACAGGGAACACAGACAAAAATATGAGGAAATTTGGAAAATACTGTCAATTAACACGTCCAAAGCAGGTCATTTGGTGAGTGCCAAATGACCTACTTTGAACAAAACCTGAGTTTTCCCTCTCTTTGGTCAACAACTTTGATAATGCTTAGAGTGCACAACTTTTATGATCATAGATGGATAGTTGAGGTTTTACCTTTCATACGCTCTCTAACTTGTTACCCTAACTAGATAACTCTTTATTCCTCTGAAGTCTCTCTCTCTCAGGTCTCACTCCCTCCCACACGACCTAGACTACTCTCTCAGTCCAA
>VDFB02271358.1:38109821-38163059 GCA_007258455.2 Sequoia sempervirens
TAAACACTATTTTATAAGAAGGCTTGACATTAGAAAGATAAGTGTTACTTATAGTTTAATAAAACACTATTATAGTTTTACCAACATATACTATTGTATGCTTGAATGACTTCTTAGTTAATATATGGGGAGAGAAAGAGAGATGGGGAGAGAAAGAGATAGATAGAGATATATGGAAGAGAAAGAGAGATGGAGATATATGGGAAGAGAAAGGAAGAGAGGTGAGATAGAGAGGGGAGGGAGAGAAAGGGATATAGATAGAAAGAGATAGAGAGAGGAGTGAGAGGGAGATAAAAAGAGAAATAGAGATAGAGATATAGAGTAGGAGAGATGGAGGGAGAGATGGAGTGAATGAGAGAGAAAGGGTGGGAGGGAGAGATAGGTTAATAGATAGAGGGGGGAAGGAGGAGTGACATAGATAGTGGGAGATATAGAGATATAGAGAGCGACAGGGAGAGATATATCAATCAACCTCCTTATATCTCTATATATTCATCCTTATCTCTTTATCTCTCTACCTCTCTCTATCTCTTTTTCTCCCTTTCTATTTGTATGTTTGTCATTATCTCCCTCTCTCTCTATATTTTCTTCCCTATATTTATCTTTGTCTCCTTATGTGTGCAATGGGTACATTGAAGAGGTCTTAAAGGAGAATTATCATATCTTTAATCAAATGGCGTGCTACCTTGAGCATAACTCCCCAAGGACACATGCCATCCTTGGATTGTTGACATGAAACAACCAATCAAAATTTAGTTTCTCTCATATTAATATATATTACTATTATATTAAATATATATTATATTAATTATATTTTATTATATAAAATATACTTATTATTAATTATTAATTATAATAATTTTATATGTATTTAATAATTTTGTTAAAGAATATACATATAATTATAATAAGTTGAATAATTATATTATTTATTATGTAAAATATATAGCCATTACATACTTAACTATATTGTAGAATATTAAACCTAGCTAAATGGCCAAAATTTTCAATTTAATTAATATATTGTAAACCTTTACAAAACCAAAGTTGTAGCTCAATGTCTGGAGAAGTGAAAGGTCAATACCAACACGAGGAAGAGTTTGGAGAAGTGGAAAATAAGCAATAATTTAGGCCGAGGAAGAGTTTGAGAAAGGAAACAAGCGGTCAATGCCAAAGACCCCAGGAAGAGCTGCGTGAGGGAGAACAAGGTCAATGCCAACGCATTTAGGAAGAGTTCTCTTGGAGTTAAACAAGGTCAATACTAGCAATGACGGCGAGTTTGGGGAGGAAACAAGGTCACATCACACGAGGAAGAGTTTGGAGGAAACAAGGTCAATACCAGCTACTGAATAATGGGCAGTTTGGAGGAGTGAAAATGGGGCGCCTCATTAGTGCTCTAGGGAAGAGTTTGGAGGATAAACAAGGTCAATACCGGCCACTGAGGATGAGGTTGAGGGCACTCAGGGAAAATCGACGACCAATGGACAATGAGTACTATAAGTTTGGCACCCCTATTCTCTTTAACTTGCAATTTTCATGCCTATTTTCCAAAGATATTCTCATACATTGGCACCCCCATTCTCGTAAAATGGTATAAAATAAGATAGAAAAAATAAAATAGCTAGGTCTTTCACATTTTTATTGACTAGCCTCAGGTCTTGGAAAAAATCCCATAATCTACCCACATCTTGGTTGAGGTCTAGGATTTTATCACACATAGGCTTCATCGCATGAGTCTGAAGCAATTGTAGACTTAGCCCAAGTATATGCTAGGCTAAGCTAGATCTAATGAATGGAAATAGAGGCATACAATTCTTCTTTAATACCTCCACCATAAACATATGCAAGGTGTTGGTTATTTTTACGGTAAGCAGGTTGATCTTCTAATCTACCTATGGAATTGCCAATTCCAATAAAGGGTAGCTTGAAGGACCTGGACCAACTGACGAGGATTTGAAAGACCTCCTACACTTTGGGCTCTGCAAGACCCGGGAGGGTGATCCCTTAATGCGTTTACAACCTCTGCACCATCATCATAAACAAAATCAACAACAACAAATAATCTCATTTAATAGCTCAACATAAGAGGATAATACTGAATAGAATTGGTTGTTTATCAATAATATCAACTATTTGGAGCATGAGATAATTACAACATTTCACAGTATAAGATAGTAATTGATTTTCAATTTGTATCAAGCTCTAGGTAAAGGAAAAAAAATATTGAACCATACAAATAAGTACAACTTAGATCGGTGCCATATATCCATTGGAGGAGTCAAATTTATAAGCATCTAAGGGTTTATGACAGATTTAACACATAACATATAAGATCCTTGATAACATTGCTTTACAATCTCACCAATATGTATTCTAACCCAATATTACTTTTCAAATCCTTATACATAACATATCCACCTACAATCTCATTCAAGCATTCTAAATAATTCCTTGAATTAAAGCTAAAACAAGAATCATACACACCACAACAGTGAGATGAACGAAACAACCCTTAATCATTTTATTCAAAACTCATATATGCTTGTACAATGGAGAGACATGAGTTCGAATTAATCATATCAATTCAAATGCCAGTACTGTCATAAAACATCAAATCCCCATGAAGTCAAAACCTACTACAGAATTACTCAAAACCTAAATTGCATTTTCCCTAAAACCATCAAACTTTACAATTTGCTCTGCAACTTCATCTAGACTCGACCAAAAATATCTAACTTGCTAACCCGTACTTCTAGCCTTGAAATCCTTCTTATAGAAAAGAAGGAGCAAACAAGCATTGGGCCAAGAAGCACACGTGTCACAACCAATTGGCCCACCTTGTGACATTCCAAAAATTTGTTACAACAACAATCTCCCCAGAGAATCTTCTCGTTCATCATGCCCATTGAGAATGGTTGATGCAACAACAAAAACTTCAAGAATTCTATTCCTAGACTATCACCAAAAACAAAACTGGAATCTCAAGTAATCAGAATAGCTGATTTGTCAACCGTTAGCAACCTACTCCTTTTCACTCTTCCTCAGTTAAATATACATTTACCCATTTTTGGTACTCTTCATTAGTTGGCCAATCAAAATTGATCACCTCATTCACCTTGACACTATAAGGTTTCTACTTAACTACCACCTAATTCACTTCTCTTTCAAAACACTCCAAGAATGAGCTGGTGCTAAAGATTTTGTCCATACAGTTCACCAACAAATCATAACCTGAGTTACCCTATTTTTGAGGGTTTTGTAGTCCAAACATGATATAAAGGGGCTCTTACACTTTTTGTGATTACTGTAGCTTATGTAAGAGGCCCCATGGATACTATTGTAATTGTAGGATGCATGAATAGGGTGAAGGATGATAAATAAAGAAGGTATAGCTGCTGTCCTCAATAGGTTTGTGAAAAAAATCATGTAAAATGAGAGGTTCAAGCCTAGGTTTCAACAAAATATGTATGGGAGATCTGATTTTATGAATTTTTATCCATGTGCAGACCTAATGGGTTGTTTCTGAACACTGAATATAAATGATACATACACACACACACACACACACACATATATATATATGTATGTATGTATGTATATGTATTTTTAAATGTAAATGTAAATGCAATTATTGGATGCTCTCCTAGAACAATAAATGCAACATATCATTAAAGAAATCTATATCTATGTATATAAATGTGTATTTATAAATGCAAGTGTAAATGCAAAGAGTATATGGTTTTGTAGTGTTATAGATACAACATATCCATAAATTAATGTAATTGAAATTCTAAAGTATTCAACACATATAATATGAAATCGATCAAACTATTAAACTACATGAGAAATAAATGAAAACAGTAAATGCATATGTATGTGTATTTGTAAATGTAAGTGTAAAATAAATAAGAATAATGAAAATTATAAAAGAATACAAGGAAAGGTCTCTTGCCTTCTTGGTAGTGATAACCTCCACACACAGCCCTTAAAAATTATGAATAGAGGAATATAATATTTGAAGAACTCAAATTTGATTCTCTCCTACCTGATGCAATTAGTCATTTTATCCTTATAAACATTTATAGTGATTACTAGAGCCACATAGACCAATTCTTCATAATAGAAGAATTTGATCATACTTTTCCAATGATGGCATTATGAGAAAACCTTAGGTTAAATGAATAATTCCTAGCTAAGTTCTTTAAATCATGTCCAACCGTATAAGAGAAGACCGTTGCTATGTGTACATGGATACCATGGAGAAAGGCTCTTTGGGCTCTTTTATCAATCATCTTGCCTTAAAACATACCAAAAGTCTCCTAGCAATAAGACATAGGAAGATTTAAGATGACTTAAAAAAAAATTATTGCCAAAGCATAAACTTATGATGACTTAACTAGGCCTAGTACACACTCCCTCCCCATTAACCACTTAGACATATGGAAATTAAATGTAGATTTTCTGCTATTTTTAGTCATGTAGGTGTCCAATAAACCACTTGGTGGTGTTTCCCTTCAAGTTTATTTACTTGAATGAAGAGAAAAAGTACTTTGATTACAATTAGAGAATACATTTGAGGCCTTGGTTGTGTAACTGGTGGACCATAGTCACATTTAACACTTCTTACAAAGTTTGGAAGTTAAAAAGTTAAGTAGATTTGATTTGTGATGGACACATTTGGACGGTAGTAACACTAACTTGCAATCTATCAAGACCTGATTACCTTATAACCTGTGAAATTCTAGCGATGAAATGATAAATTAATCATAATGTCACCTTAGGATCACATCACCATGAAAGAACTTCATCCAACATCCTTATGATTGCAGGTACCACCAAATAGGTATTTGTCAGATTTTTCTTCCTCAAGCGAGGGAAATTCAAGAAGAGAAGAGGAAAGTGAGACATGTAGTATGTCTAAAAGAGGGAGATCAACTAGAGGTCAAAAGATTAGAAGAAAATTTTGTAAACGCATGGAATTTTTTCTTGCTGAAGGGGGGTCATGTTCTTATGATGATATGAGAGCATAGGTGAGGTCGAGGTTCCCTTGAGGTACAAACATCTATGGAAACAATGGGTACCCAAGGAACTTCCTCCAATAAAAACTATTTTTTTTGTCAACGAGAGGATATATCGCATAGCACCATCGTCATTATATGGTTTGGGCCTATTTTGCATGGACGACATAAAGGTCTGTTACGAAAAAGTTACTGAATTAATGGAGTATGTCGGACCCTGTTACAGTTACAAAGATTGGATGCAACTGGTTCGATATACACGAATTATGCATAGGTATGCACTCTCAGCAAATTATATACAGCTAAAAGATAAGTATCAAAATAAAGGAGTGGCTATGTACATTGACGGAAGGCCAAAAGCATCAAGGAATATTGTAGGGTTTATAAACAGTACACAACCTGGGTCAACAAATAAGCAACCCAATTGCATATTTGAAGTATGTGAGAAACGTGTATTAAATTATCAATGAATAAAATCAATAAATACATGAGAAGGTTTGCTAATCAGAATTTACAATTTAGATAAAGCAGTTACAAAACATATGAAGTTTACTATGGGGTTGAATGCATTACTATGTACCATTTTACCCAACCTCAATTAATGACTCCAATATACCATTTTATTCTTATGTTTTTTTTCGTAAGTCTATTGGTTTCATTTCGGTAATGTTTTTTTATATTTAATTTTTGTCACAGCAGGACATTGATCGTACGGAGAAGGCTCTGACCTAGAGCGTAGATCACGATTTATCTTCAGGTGCTTCTACCCAACAGGTTTACCTCATTGTAATTGTACAAATTAGATACAAGCAAAATATTTTATTATGTTGTTTTGATAATTTTATTGGGTTAATTTCGAGAATGTTTTTAATATTCTTGTTGCAGTCGATTGATCGGGGAGAGGCACCAGCAGTAGACGAGAGCATCCATAGGGAGGTATAGTCAATATTATGTGATGATGATATCACTTATTCAACAAACCCTCTTGATATGATAAGACCCAAAAAAAATGCAATGAAGAAATCCTTAAGTTGTTATTCATAGTGCCTCAAACAGATGAGATAAGAGAGAGGGTTAAAATATTGACTAAAAGATCACAAAAATTGCAAGTAAGCTGTCATGAGGTCTTTAATTATAACATAAGTTCATTCATGGTTTTATATTTTGTACTCTTTTATGTCATGAACTAAAATATGTGTTATTTTTATAAGATTTTTTGCGTCCTCATGATGCTCCTGGCCATGATTAGGGTACTACAAGTGTTGCCCGAGGAGTAGGGGTTGGTACAAGTGTCCATCATAATCTTCCTGCACATACATCACATCATCTTACCCCATCATCCATGCCTATATTGTTGTCTGAAATTTCTGCAACGCATACCATGTAGGCATCCATTAGTGCACCCTCTGGCAGTGAACACATGCCAGAACATGCATCAGGACATGTACCTGGGGATGTAGAGGCCACTAGTATTGGTGATATTTTAGCAGCATTTCCTAGATCTTCCCGTATTACTAGTACGGGAACATTTCCGGTCAATTTGTGGTGACCGAGGATTTCGTTCCCATAAAGATAGAGGTCCCAGGTACTTTAAAATGTTTTAATTATTATTATATATAATCCAATTGAAATATACTTATTGATCGCTCTTTTTAGACTATTGATCCCATGATCATTTTGCAGGAAATGATGTTTTTTATAAACATCTAAGTGATATTACATTGGAGCTCTTCAGGCCCACCATACGTACACGGTGGAATGCCCAAAATCAAGATTTAAAAGATGAGCTCATTAACCGTTTAGTTGTGCTCTTCAATGATAAAACATTCAACCGAACCAAGTTCCTTAAGAAAGTTGGTACCTATCTAAAGTATGTGAGGGACCAATATAGGTCACATTTAGAGAAGAAAAAAAAGTATGAGCGTCCCCCCATGATTCCAGAGAGGGAGTGGAAGGACCTGGTGTCGGATGGAAAGGAGAAGGCTGAAAAGAAAAAAGCAAAGACACCACTAGGCCAAAGAAGGTATGTGATACTATCAACAATGTAATTATATACTGATTACTCTTTCTTTTTACATAATCTAACATATTTCAAACTTTTCATAGGCTGCCCGACACATCGAAGGCAACAAAGGAAAGAATAGAAAAACATGGGCAACAAAAACTTGGCTTTGGTGGTTATATGAAATTAGCCACACAAATTGTAAGTATCAATAAATGAAATATTGTATCTAAATAATAAATTGAATTTTTTTTTGGTTTTATCACACCATAGAAGTAAAATTCATGATCTTATGCAAAAATGTAGGGCTCTGAATTCAACAGAGCTCCCACAGAAGATGACCTGAAGATTGCCTTCTAGCAAGGCTATGGAGTTGTGGCTGAATGCCTAAGAGTCTTGATTGGGCAAACACAATCTTCCACTGCATTCGACATGCAGGTAAATAAACTCAATAAAATTTATTTAAAATTGAATACTTGTGCAATCTATTCAATATTAATTTCCACCATAAAGTAATTACATGCCTATTTGTTTTAAACATTCAAACAATGATAATACTACACATGACATTGGAATGCAGCCTGGTGAGGGTGGACCACAACCTGCAGATGAAGGTCATGGTGTGCATCCCAGTACTTTAGAGAATGTAGAGTGTGATCAACATGTTGAGCATGATCAGGCTAGAGAAGATCAGGAACATGATGTGGCCCCATCAGGTAAAGAGGACCACTCTAAAGTTCTTTTAAACATATTTAATTGCAATTGGTGTATTAATTAATGTAACCTTTTGTGTTTCAACTTTAGAGCATGTAGAGTGTGATCAACGTGTTGAGCATGATCAGCTAGAAGATCGGAACATGATGTGGCCCCATCAAAAAGGACCACTCTCATGTTCTCTTAAACATATTTAATTTCAATTGGTGTATTAATTAATGTAACCTTCGTGTTTCAACTACCGTCGAGGATTTAGAGGGTGTTCAACATGTTGAGCATGAGTCTATAATAGAAGTTCAAGAACATGATGTGGACCCATCGGTAAAGAGAACCACTCTAATGTTCTTTTAATTAATGAAATACTTGTAACAATAATAATAAAACATATCAGTTTAACATTTCTTTGTTATTGCAACAGACCCCTTTGCAGCGCCGTCCACGTCATGAGCGACTAGTACATTAATATCACGAGAAGAGGGCATAACAACTAAAGGAGGGATAGATGATTTAGAAAAAAATACTCCACTTCAGATTTTTTTAGCTTTAAAAAAGAAACAAAAAAAAAAGTGATTGTAATCATATCATGACAACCATATTTTTGATAATATGTAAAAACTGAAAGAATGAATATTATATGTTAATGAATGAATGTGAATATGTTAATTAATGAATGTTATATGTTAATGAATGAATGTTATATGTTATTAATGGATGAATGAATGAATGTTATATGTTATTAATGGATGAATGAATGATTAATGTTATATGATTGGGTATGGGGAATTGAGAGTGATGTGAGAGGGGGGGACGAGCCAAATTAGCTTCCACTGTCACGTGGTTGGCCTTGTTAAGTAGAGAATATTAAACTAACAAAGAGAAGCTCAATAAGGTAACCCACTTTTCAATATAAGAAATGCATCGTTTGAAGCATCAAACCAATATGCAAAGATGAAAGAAAGTGCTAACTTTTCACTATGGTGGCAGAAAAATGATTCTTTATACCCTAAATCCATGCTTTGCATCATAATTTGAAGTTGTTTCCCTTCCAATGTTCTAAGTTTAGTTTGTTTGTATAGCTTTGTATGAATACCACATTGTGTTGTGTGTGGATATGGTTTCAAAGCTCTGTTTCTTTTGTTTTTAGTGGTGACATAACTCTAAAATTTGACTTTTGTGCATAACAGGTTAGTGGAAAAATTGACAGCTTTGAAGGGTTTAGAGGCTCAATTGAGATAGTTACACGGATATTTGGATCTTGTTGTTGATGGGAGGATTCCACTTAACCATGAAATTTTGTACCATCTGCAGGTATGCAGAAGTTTCTCTACTTACATTCATTCTTGATCATAAATATTGTAAATGATATTAATGTTTCAAACTTAAGATTCATTTCATTGTTATAATGATCAAAATGTTATACTTTTCTATACATTCAAGCATTCTCTTGCCCCCTACCCTTTGCTCTCTCCCCCCTCATTTTAAGAATTTTCTTTGTCATAAAAGATTCACATTTCTATCTCATTTACACAAATTTATCTGAAGCGCTAGGAGTGAATAAAGATATGTAAAAGATGATGGATTATGTCTAAACAACAACTTTCCATCTTATAGCTAATTAAATCCTTAACATTTGAATAGTTTAGAGCTCGAATAATGCTTGTATATGCATGTGTAGCAATAAGGGAGCCTATGTGAAGATTGAAATTTAAAACATCACTTTGGTATTTTTCCTTAGGCAGTGAAATGATATTTTGAGTAATACAAACCTACACACACATTGATATTTTTTGCATTGCATTGAGGAATTTTTTTCTCTTATACCTACCCTCGGCTAGACATGGAGGTATATAATATTGATTCGGGTTTATTCGTAAGTAGTTAATTTCACGAGGAAGACTAAAATCTTCTTAATGTCTGTGTCGGTGTGAAAGCATATGAATCACTTGTTGAAGGCCATTTTGTATTCATCCAAAAACTGGTTTGTTCTTTTTTTTATGTTTCTTGCATGTGTTTTTTTTAGGCTCTAGAGATGTAGCTCGAATCTTTCCTTTGCACTTTTCATCTATTTTGATGATTACAGTAGATTGTCCTCATAATTTTTCATGTAGATCTGTTTGTAACCTTATTTTCTACCAATCAATTTGCAAACCAATCACATATTAAGGACCATTTCACTAACTTTTAGTCATCCATTACTTCATATGTTGCATGTTGTGTCTATGTGCCAATAAATCCTAATGATTGTGAGAACTTTAATCCTACAAGTGTACCCAATCTTTCTGAAGTAAAAGTCTTACCTTATTTTATAGTACTTTAAATGGTTAATTGAAGGTGCTTCTTTAGATCTGAGATTGTTGAACCCGAGATTAAAATATGGTATTAGATGGGCAGTATAATGATAAAACTGAGGTCCATTGAATATAAATTACGAAAATAATTTACTAGACTATGAATAGTGTTACAATTATAATTATTTCTCCTTTACCTACCTCTGCATTAATGAAAAAGATAGCAGATATTGGAAGTTCATTACATGTCTCATATATGTGTTAGTATTTTAATTTTGTTTTAGTTGTTCAAGAGCTTGATTAGGTCAAAAATATGTTCTACAAGCTTTGTTCTCTTGACACTGCTCAACATTTTCTCTTCAATCCAAACGTTTCTTAACTCCTTCCCTTGTTAGCCCTTGGTTGTTCTCAAGTGTAATGATTTTTCTATGCATCTTGTAGTCTGTATGTATGATCAGTCATCTCTTATGAAACATGGATAACCTTTCATGGAATTTTTGTTGTAATTAGACAATTGCCATTGTGAGAATAATCATTTAATTTGTATGGAAGTAAAATGCTCTATTGCTTATAGAATACTCTATGCAAGTAAAATGGAATGTGCAATGACAATTAGTCTCGAATTCAAATATGAATATAAGTACATTATACACAAGAAGATGGTATCTATTCTATGATTTAAAGAACCCCAAAATAAGAAAATTAATAGGTTCCATTTGTTTACTTGCTCTTAGACACTTGTTTAATCGGCGAAACCCTCAGAATGTCTTGCTGATAACCAGTAGTTTTCAAAACTCCTGAAGAGGTTAGATAGATGTGACATTGGATTTGTCTTGCTGATGGAAGTATCGGCAAGACATGGACTATCGGAGTGAGTTTTCTATCATGTGTTGATGATTGATCTCTCACCGATGGGTTGGATTCGGTGGTCATCGCCAAGAGTCTCCACGATGGTAAATTTTAATGAATGTTTTTTAAAAAAAAAATTACATTGTTTCATTGCAATTTTGACGAAACCTACAGACGAATTACCGAAAAGGTCTGACGAAGTTGCTATAGCCGCGACGAAGGCTTCGTTGTAACTCCTTGCCCATTTCATCGCAATTTTGATGAAGGCCACTGACGAATCACAGAAAAGTTCTGATGAAGTTGCTTAGCTACGACGAAGGCTACGTCGTAACTCCTTGCCCATTTCATTGCAATTTCGACAAAGGCCACCAACGAATCATAGAAAAGGTCTGACGAAGACTTTGTCGTAACTCCTTGCCCATTTCGTCGAAATGGCAACGAACTTCTGGTGTTGTTTCGATGCTTCGGAAGAGCCATTGTAATTGCATTTTGGTTGTAATTTGTCGATGGATACACAAAGTTTTTGTCGATATTCCGATGAAAATCCGAGTCATTTTATGATGCTGATGATCGACGAATCTGTGCCGTTATTTCAACATTTAATTCGTCGTCAGAATTTCGACGAAAAAATAGCGACAAATTTTTTTTCGTCAATTTGTTGATTTTCTGACAAATGTTTGTCGAACAACCGACAAACTTTCGTCAGAAAATGGAGTCAAATTCAGTAGTGTGCACTTCAAAATTTGAAAAATGACACTTTGCACTAATTTAGCAAATTTGCAACTAAAACCTTCTAACTCACTAATAACCACTAAAATAGAATTATTACATCAATAAATGGTCTATATGACCTTATCCAAGCCAAAACAAGACTTCATCACCCTAATGACAACCACCGAAGCTTGGTGCCTCTGCACCAAAAAGAGAGCAATATAACCATCATTTTGCATATCTACATTAATGCAATTTTGCAAACCCTTATACAATAAAACTTAAATGCTTGAAATAAAGCGATGATCAATAACATGACTTTACAAATTCAATGAGCATACTTACCAATCAATCCAGGGAACCATTCGGGTCTGCTCTACTCTTTATTGTGTCAAGTATTGCCTCGTGGTCAGACTCACGCACTTTCCACAAGTTCTTGTTCGCAGGTCTTCCCTTATATTTGATCAAATGAATGTTGGTGGCGACAACAAGATTCGAGTAGTGAAGAATCTTTTGATGTGTGTCAAAGTCCTCAAACAACCAAGTTGCAACATTCTTAACTGGGTAATTTCTAAGCCATGTTCCAGTAACAACCACCGAACTTGTAGGATATTCTATGTTTTCTCCATCTATAACTGGGGCCTCCAATTTATTTTTGGCCTTGATACAATGACATAGGTAATAATATGTACCCTTTTCATTGTCTTCATCTGCAATCACCACATATACGTGCCCTACATTGATATGTTCATCTTATTAGATGTATTTAATGAACATCAAAATAAAACCTAAAAGTAAGATATATTACTTGGTTCTACAAGGTCCGATACATGATCAAATTCAATGGATGATTGCATCTTCATGATTTGTAGAGCTGTCGGGAGTTGATAAGTGTCAAGTGGGGTTAGACTTCTTATAAACCATTCATCAACCCACTCTGTTGACTCGCAATTATTCCATGCTTGAAGTGTACATGCAGAACAAAAGAATGCCATCTTCCGCATATGGATAGTCCATGTACCTGCATTGGAGCTTCTAAAAGAGTGTAGCTCACTCGATCCTATTAGTGTACAACAATCCTCATATTTTTCAATGTTAGTATCATCTACTAAATGAAAAAATCTATGAACTAAAGAATTACCTTGACTACCTAGACCCATTGCATGATTGCACCACTCGACAATCGATCTTGCATCTGTCAACTTTACATTGTCTTTGTACTTTAACTCTTCTCGTGCAAGGGATCTTTTGATACATGCACCTACTCCATCATGTTCCCCCTTTCCATGCCTAGCCTCTGATTATTTCCACATATGGTGAACACCACTGATCCTATGCATCCTACTCAACCAGTAAAACATTCTGGCGTTCTTGAATTGTGATGTACAGTTATCTGACCATATGATATGTTGACTGAATGATATGCCCCTACTAGCCAAAACAACATAGAACATCTGAAAGCAACCTTGCAAAAATGATAGAATGTGTGTGATCATCACTTATGTAAAAGTGAAACTCCCTCAATACTTTCCTATTATCCTTTGTACTATCATTTACATGAATGAATGCTATATGCACAAATATAGCAACCTATGTGGAGTTGTAGTACTGTGATTGCACCTCATTTTTTGGTTTTAGTGTGTAGTTATCTATGAAGTCGACAACTGAAACGATGCTATGAAGTGGAAATGTGTCCTTGCATAACTTGAATTATGATTCCAACCATTGAGCTCTATGTGTATGCCTTGCATACTCATAGACCACCTGAACACAGAAAATTCCCATACACTGATATACTGGAATCTTATCACTGACCAATTCACACTTATTTGCTTCTTTCCCATCTTTTAGACTATAGGGAACTGTCTTGTATTTGCCAAATTTGACAATTTTGTCTCCAATTGTGTGTGTACTAGCCATGTGTTGGAAAATTGGACAATGTTGCATGCCACCACAATGATGACATGTGCCATCCAAACATGACTTGTAAAAAATTTGACCATCCTCTCTTTCACATAAAATGGAAAATAAGAATTCCCTTGAGGATTTGGGTGGAGGCCTTATGTTAAATTCCTACAAAACATTGTCAGTATGCATATCTACACATATACGTCGATAAACATAATAATGGTTAGAAAACTCAATATGTACTCTACAACAACAAGTAGTGTGTGTGTGATTTATTTTGACATGAAAAGGCTTTATCATTTCAAAATACCTTTGACATATTTTAATTTCAGGAAACTTTTGTACAAAATCAGCAAAAAAGTGGGTTTGAGTGGTATCCAAATAATGCTTTGCATGTGGCTCATGAATTTTACTACCAATTCTTCTTCTTACAACATATCTTTGATTAGGAGAGGTCCTTGTGTTATCCTTCCAATAATCTACTATTAAAGATCTCAAGCCTTGAGGAATTCTTTTATCTTTCCTTGGCACTCTACCCAAGAATTCCCATAACTCATTGCTATTTGGTTCCTCCAATTTTGCATGCCTTCCTTTGGCTCTCATTAGAGATGATCTACTTATTTTCAAAGACTTACTTGTCTTTGTAAGTTTCACCTTGTTCCTTGTTTGACTACTTAGCAATGTTTTTGTCATCACACATCTTGTGGCACAACTATCCTTCGTGCGTGAGGTAGAACCCACGCTCTCATATGCACTCATCAAGTTCTTTACAATGGAATTTTCACTTGAGTCATTTGAAACTCTCAACCCAAGAGCCTTCATGGTGGGCTTAAATTTGAGTTGCCTCATCATTTCAACAAATAGTTGGCATCTTCCACCCTCACTTAGCTTCTAAAAAAAAAACTCCATATCCTCTATGTGCAGCTCTTTGACATGTACGTTTTGACATCTTATCAGACATCCATTTCAAAACATTGGAATCAATATCAATCAAAAATATAGGTTTTATATACAAAACTCTAGGAGGATTTCTCAAATGTAAATTTGTGTCAACATTAGGAATGCCAACAACATCGGGGATAGATCATGTACCTTCAATCGAAGGTGCAATTGATGGCATACCTTGAGATTGGCATGTAAACGATGTTTTACCTCCAACTTTAGATGCCGTTTGTGGAGTGACTTCAAATAGAGGCATGTTTTCTTATGTACTTTTGAAATGCAATGTTGTTGATGGTGTGTCTTCAACTGTAGATGTGATTTCTAATGTACTTGGAAGACCACATGTTATTGCTGGTGTGTCTTCAACTAGAGATGTGCATTGAACTTCACCTATGGTTGATGATGTGCCTCCAACTTGGGGATCCATTTGTGTCCTTCCACAAATTTTTTCCATTCGTGCCATTTTTTTTCCCAATTGTACATCTCTCTTAAAGATTGCACGGGAATTTTTGGTTGTATGGGCTGCAATTCTTTTGCTTCACGAGGTGCAACTTTTGATTCTCTTCTCCTTGCATTTTTTACTACACATTCTTCCGGTGTTAGAGGATTTTGTCATTTCCTTGGCATGGCATTGAGTGTTGCATACTCACAATCACACATAGAACAAAAGTAAGTAATGCATTTTATGAAACATATTGATAACGCTGATTACATTGCATTTTATTGAACACGCCAAAGCATTTTATGAAAGAAGGCAATGAGTTGTTTAGAATTATCAAACATGTCTATATGCTACAACATTTTTCATACATAAATCTACCTCCATTCCACAAGAAGATAACTTGTAATGCATTTTTTCAAACATATCCATACCGCTGATTACATTGCAATTTGTGGTTATTTGAGTCATTTTGGGCAACAAATGTAAAAGTTGCAAATCACGTCAAAAAGTTGTCAATTTAGACAAAAGTTGTCAAGGAGGGTAAAATGGTATTTAGAAAAAAAATTTCAAGGAGAGGTTGGCATGTAATTTTGAGAAGAGAAGTAATTCAAACACCCCCTGTTTTGTGTATTTTCCAAAAAATTTGAAGTTTCTTTGATCTGTACGGTTACGTACCAAATTTTTTTAATCTTTCATGGAGTGAATCTTGTGGGAAGAAGGCCTAACACCATTTTAGACTTGGTTTGGATTGATTTCAATTGTTTTGTGCATTTTTGTGTTGTTGTCCCAAAGGTTTTTGTGTAAATTTTGCTTGAAAATGGAGGTTTTGAACTAGGGTTTGGTGAAATATTGATGATAGAGGCTGGTGAATGAACTTATAAGCATATGTAGACATAATTAAGGGTGTTTAAAGCGGTGACTGGGCTAGACAAGTTCTGGGATATAGTTTTTCAATAAACCTCCATGTAAATTGCCTAAAATGAGGGTTTCTTGTTTAGATGTCTTCGAAAGTGTGTCATTGCAAATAAATGGTGAACTTGGAGGTTTTGTTGAATGATTGTTGCTTCCGTATTGAGGAGTTTCCAATAGGTCCCCTTTGTAAATGTGACCTAATTTGTGGTCTACGACAATGTACAGGTGCTTTGTTTTGTCAAAGTTGTTCCAAAGAAACCTAATGGTGTTTTGAGGTCAACAAACCTCTGTTGAAAACCTACAAGGAAGAACGGTAAATGGTATGAATGAATGGAAACTTGCATTAAAACAACTATGTCTTGAGTCACTTGAAATTATCTAAGCACATGATGAAGGTGAATTCTTTATGGCATAAAAAAATTAATAGAAACTTGCACATTAACATTGATGAAAGCTCTTAGGTTTTCCAAATTAGTTGAAAATAAAAGTTTTCCCACAACCATTAGTAATAATGAATTTAATGTTCAATTATATGTGTAACAACGAAGATTAATAAAATCAACAAATGAATGGTCTATAAATTGTCAAAACAAAACGAAAAACTTGTGTTAAGTTGAATTCGTTTATCTAAGCATGCTGGAAATGGACTACTATAAGCAATGCAAATAGAATTTAAAAGTAAATTTGTGTTAAGTTGATGTTGTTTATATAAGTTTAAACATCAATTCATCTAAATTATGTCATGGTTTTCATTTTTTCTTCAAAGTCATAAAAATTAAACTTTTTTATGCAACTCCCATCTAATTCAATGTTGAATTTTATGTCTAATTGTTATGATTAATAAAATCATTAAAGGAATTTAGATTATTGTCAAAAAAAACAAACATACTAAATATAAATATTTCAATATTACCAAAATGAATATATTACCTGAGATAATGTAAAATGATGTAGAAACTTCAAAATGTCTTCATCTACGTTGTCTGGCATGCAAATTGGTGGCAAAAAGGTGATAGATCAAGCATAGATTGGTACAACAGGGAGTCAACTGCATAAAAAAGGTGTTTCTCTGTCAGATTAAGCATTGAACTAGACAAAAGCAGCAGCATGTGGGCCAGAATCATGGGATCAACCCCTAATTTACCGTTTCAAGGTAAAAAACACATTTGGCGCTCGCCAAATTTAGAGAGCACCAAATTTGGTACTTTGAAATGGTTTCACAATATCAATAGGAAGAGAGTGAGACTTGAGATAGAGGGAGAGGGGATACGAGTGAGAGAGATTAGTCCTAGTAGCATGGTAGGGACTGAGAGCTGAGAGCGATAGAGACTTGAGAGGGATAAAGAGTTATCCAGTTAGGGTGGGGGGAAAGACCTCACAATGTGAGAGGGGTTGGAGTGAAATAGATTTTTCTACCCTCTACCCTTAAACTGTAAATCGTAAACCCTTAAACCCTCAACCCTAAAACCATCAACCCTCTCTCTCTCTCAACCCTCAACCCTCTGCCCTCTGCCCTCTACCTTCTACCCTCTACCCTCTACCCTCAACCCTAAAACCTTTAAACTCTCTACCCTCAACCCTTAAACTGTAAACCGTAAACCCTAAAACCCTAAAACCATCAACCCCCTTGTCTCTCTCTCTCTCCCTCGACCCTACACCCTCTACCCTTAAACCATATACCCTAAACCCTAAAATCCTTAAAGTGTAAACCATAAACCCTAAAACCCTAAAACCCTAAAACCCTCAATCCCCCCTCTCTCTCAACCCTAAACCCTCTACCCTCAACCCTCAACCCTCAACCCTATACCATCTACCCTCAACCCTCTACCCTCCACCCTCAACCCTTAACCCTTAGCCCTTAAACTTTCTACCCTACCCTTAACCCTCTACCCTCAACCCTAAAACCCTCAATCCTCTCTATCTCTCTCTCTACCCTCTACCCTCTACCCTCAACTCTCAACCCTTAAACCCTAAAACCATTAAACCCTCAACCCCCTTCTCTCTCTCTCAACCATAAACCCTAAACCCTAAAACTCTTAAACCCCCAATGCCCGTCTCTCTCTCTCAACCCTACACCTCTACCCTATACCCTCTACCCTCAACCCTCGGCCCTTAAACCCTAAAACCTAAAACCATAAACCTTAAACCCTCTCCTCTCTCAACCCTCAACCCTTAAACCCTTAAACCCTCAACCCCTTCTCTCTCTCTCACCCTGCTCACCTTAAAAACCCTAACTACCCCTACCCCTTACCCCTAACCCCTCTCTCTCAACCCTACACCCTCTACTCTCAACCCTCAAACCTCTACCCTATACCCTATACCCTCAACCCTCAACCCTTAAATCCTAAACCTTAAACCCTCTACCCTCAACCCTCGACCCTTAAACCCTTAACCCTCTCACTCTTTGTGTCTCTCTCTCTAAACCATTATCCCCCCCTCTCTCTCTCAACCATACACCCTCTACTTGCAAACCTCAACCCTCAACCCTCGACCCTTAAACCCTTAACTCTCTCACTCTTTGTGTCTCTCTCTCTAAACCCTTATCCCCCCTCTCTCTCTCAACCATACACCCTCTACTCACAAACCTCAACCCTCAACCCTATACCCTCTACCCTCAACCCTTGACCCTTAAACCCTAAAACCCTAAAACCCCAAAAACCTTAAACCGTAAACCGTAAACCCTAAAACCCTCAACCCCCTCTCTCTCTTTCAACCCTAAACCCTCTACCTTCAACCCTCATCCCTCTACCTTATACCATCTACCCTCAACCCTCTACCCTCCACCCTCAACCCTTAAACCATCTACCCTCTACCCTTAACCCTCTACCCTCAACTGTAATACCCCTCCTGTTACTGTTTGGATTTGTTACTTTTTTTATGCTTTTGTTGATGCTTTGAGACCGTGATAGTACTGTTACCCGATTTTCACCTGCGGGCCCAATCAGGGGAAATTATGTTTTAAATTCGACACGTGGATTAAATGTGGCTCCCATAAGGGTTGAGCCCAGCATGCAGGTGTTCAGTTTTCATTGGGAAGGTCTTCATCTAATGCATTTGAGAACTAATGGAGGAATTTTTTTGTAGGGTTAAATCATACATTGGATGCTATTTCACAAGGAAGTCTATTGGAAAGCATGCCTCGATCAGATTTGGCACAAAACTCCTCAGAGAATAAAGTCGTTGAGACCAACCGAATGTCTTGCTGACTAGCTATTGTGTTATATTCATTTGAGATACCTGGGTCGCCAAGACATTTTGGTCGCCATGAGTTTTTATATATCTCCCCACTTGGGAGGTCTTGCCGATAGTGGTTCACAAGATTGGAGCATCGGGGAGACTCCGGGCCAAATGGAATAAGTTCGACATAATGTCTTGCCGACTGAGGGGAGTCTCGCCGAAATGAAGTTGCATCGAGGAAAGAATCCGCACTCGGGGAAATGTCTTGCAGACCCAATGGAAGTCTCAGTGAAAGGGATTGCCTTCGGTATAAAGTTTGGCTGAATGATTGTGGTCTCGCCAATAGAAGGGGCATCGATGTGAAGTCTTGCCGACCGAAGGTGGTCTCCCCAAAATGGTCCGAGCTCACCGAAAGATGAAGGGTTCGGCATGATGTCTTGCCAACAACTGGTGGTCCCACCGAAGGTTGTTCATAAGATTGTTGCATCGGGAGGACTCCGGGGAAGTGCTTTGTGTTCGATGTGATGTCTCACCGAATGATTGCGGTCTCACCAAAGGATTGTGCCTTCGGTGTAATATTTTGAGCTCGGGGAGAAGTCTGGCCGACTCACTGGAGTCTCGCTGAAACGAAATGGTCTTGGGGTAATGTCTCCCTGACTGAGGATGGTCTCGCCGAAAGTAGTTGAGCTCAGCGCAATGTCTTTCCAACCCGATGAAGTCTTGCCGAAGGATGGTGCCTTCGGTGTAATGTTTTGACTTCGGTGTAATGTCTCACCGATACATGGGAGTCTCGCTAAAATGACCGGCGTCGGGGAGAAGTCTAGCCGACTCGCGAGAGTCTCGCCGAAGGATGGCGGCTTCGGGGTAATGTCTCCCCGACTCATGGTGGTCTCACCGAAAGGGTATATGGATATCAGTAAGACTCCTGACCAAATGGTTTGAGTTCGGCATAAGGTCTTGCCGACTGAAGAGTCTCGCCGATGGTTTCAACCTTCAGTGTGACTAATAGGAACCTGCCATGACCTTTGTCCGACGTGTTTGTCTTGCCGATGGGTGTGTTTGTGTTGAGCATCACCGAGACTCTTGCCGATGGTCTAGATGGAATGGTATTTATTGTCAAGTGCTTTCGGTATGACCTCTTGCCAAAAGCGATAGTCTTGCCAATGGTTTTGGATATCGGTATGACTCTCTGGGGCTCGTTGTGATGTCTGGCTAATAGCAATAGTCTAGACGACAATTTTGGGACATCGGTATAACTTTTGCAGCTCGATATGAGGTCTTGTCGACAGTTGTGTGTTATGTCGATTGCTGCTATGAAGTATAATCGCATCGGGGAGACACGACTAGTGTCTCACTGACATGCAATTCTGTCTAAAGAACTTTTGACCACCTGAAGATCCTACGTGGTGTCTATTCAACCAATCAAAGGAGGCTAAAGGGGTATGTGTAGGATCATCATGGAAAAAATAGGCCCTTAAGTGGCAAAAAATTTAGAAAAATCAAAGTTAGGCAACTTGACGTAAAATTTTGAATAAGTTATCTATATTATTTCAAAAATATGTAAGAATAGAATCTGTAGCAAATTGAATTTAGTTTCTAAACTACTAGGTTTACTTCTTTTTAAAATCTATTTGGTGAAAATTTGGAATTTCATTGCAGTAGTACTTAAATTTTAGGGAAAAATAAGAAGTAGGTTTCTTCGACCACCCTAACCATAATAAAATGATAATATATTCTTATAATATTTTAGATATAAGTAGAGGACTCATGTCGATGTGATGCATATTTTTTGTAATTTTTTCCAAGTAAATAATTAATTATGAATTTTTTATTACAACTTTTAAAAAATATAAAAACTCGCATGTCTGACCACCTTAACTTGGTCAAAACTTCATGAAATTTAATTTTTCTATTTTTAATCCTATAGTATGCAAATCATAGAATGTGACGCATGTTTCGGATTCAAAAAATGTGATACTATTTGAAAGCTATAGATGTTTTTGAATCAACCTATCGATTAGGACTTTAGTCATAATTCAAATAGAAAATGAATAATAATTATTTATTAAATTCAAAGTAAAGCATAATTTATATTGGTGGAAATCTGAGAATCTCCTTTAAAAACCCTTTTCGTTTCATCAATTTTGGGTAAAAAAAGAGTCATCAGCCACATACCCTACACATGCCCATAATATTGCCACTTTTTGGCCCATCATGATCCTGCACATACCCAAAGGTGAACCATTGGTATTTTGACTGTAGCTATTCTTGTGAGGAGGATCAACAGAGCATGAACGACATCGATCTACTCTGAGATCAAAGGCGATGGATCGGCTCGGTGAACAATGGTGTTCGGATCTAACATGAAAGTCAGATGTTGTCTCTCAGGGGGGTCAACTTGCAAAAGGATCTAGAGCAAGAAGAAGGATGAAAGGGAAGAAATTGCGAGTCTCAGTGACAGCTGTGGTGTCTACTAGAAAAATTGGATCGACATTAATGACCATACTTCAAAACATTCAAAGCATCTCTTTAAAGAAGTTTGAGGGTGGACACGGAGGCCAGAAGTTAATGCGATGGTTTCAAAAGATCTAAGGGCTACTCCTGAGGGCGATCCTTTACCGACATGGACACGGGGGATGCACATTGAATGCATTAACTTTATTCCAAAAGATCTGAGGGCCGACGTGTTCAGGAACTGATTCATTTTTTGTAAACACTAGGGAAGGGGCCAATACTTTTTAGTTTTTGTTGTATATATGGCATTTTTGCCTCATTTTGGAGGAGTTCTTATGCTTTTCAGAAGTTTGTGACTTTTGTAGTCCTTTCTCAGATTAGCAAACTTTTGTAACTCATTTGGAGCATGATATATAGAATTTACCTTGGTTACCATTGATGGTTCAATTTTCCTTCTGGTTCTTGCAAAATATTGTGCATTTTTAGGTGATTGATCAAGCTACTTCGTGAAATCCTTCTATTTCCTTATAGCTTTGTCTCATGTTAGCATGCCTTTCTTTGCAAAAGTAGTATTATGTAGGTTACAAATTGTGTTTTACTGAATTGCACATGAACTTTTAATTTGTGAAAAATTTCTTTTCCTTCTTAAAAGTGTGTGCATGTCAAACCTGTTTGTGAAATACTTATGCATAATCTATAGAAACTTGTTGTGCAGTCCCATATCCATCATCAGTATTCAAGTGTAACCTGAATGTCTCATTGCTCTTGTCAATTTGGTGTATCACCATAGGGTTTAGTTTTCATTTTTATGCACTCCTTCTCCCTTTTCCTTACAAAGATCAGTAGTTAGGTGATAACACAAAGGAAGTCGGCCTTCTCCAGAGGTTCTTTTCCATTTTTAGGTGACCCACAACCTGGAAAAGTTCCCATGTTTCTCTGAAGTATCAAGTTCTGCAACTTGATAAGGGTGCAATTTTAGAAGATAACAAGTACTATTTATTGGTTGGTTTGGTGGTTTGGTTAGTTTAGACTGTTTGGTGATTATGCTATTTCATTGGTGGACATGGATATTTCATATGACATTATGGTTTGGTGATGTTAATTTGATTTCAGTAATTTATTATGATGCAGTGGATTAATAATCAGTTTATAATGTGATCAGTTAGTTTAGAAATATTATTTCATATTTGATATCGTAATTGTTAGTATAGTTTGGTGAGAGGACAATGTAGCACCACTCGTTCACGAGTGCCCTGCTACACTGCAATTCCTTCTCACAATGTGATGTTTTGATTTTATATATATATACATGTACATGATCTTGTTTGTATGCAGGAATTGCAGGTATAGAGTTTCAATTCCACCTGCTTTGGCAAGACAGGGCGAGCATCAAATTACCCAACGGGCATGATGTTGAAACAGAGATGACAAGGAAGTTACCCCATCCCATGTTTGTCAAGCCATCTTGTCTAGTGGTATTGTACGTTGTTAACCTTTGTCATTTTTGCAATTTATTATTGTGGTTTGTGTGAGCGTACTGTTGATATTTATTTTACATTGGTGTTTTGTATGTTGTGATTTATTTAACTAAATGATGTTAATAAATGTTTATAATAGTGTTGGAATAATTTGTATTAAAATATAAAAGTTTTATTTTAAAAGTTATGTGATTTATTTAAAAGTGTTAATTAAATTATTTAAGATTGGTATTTTGTTAATTTAATTAAATAAGCTTGTTGAGGATAATTATGAAATAAATTATTTAAATAAATTAAATTGTGTGAATTGCAAGTAAAGCTTGCAAAATCAAAATTAAAACAGAAAGTATTGTTAAATGGGAAAAAAATCAATAAAAGAAAAGATAAAAAAAGACCAATGATTGTTGAGTTTGGCTGAAAAGCTGGATTTAAAATTAGAAAATTTCTTTTAATTTGGATTTTAGAGTTTTCAAAAACAAAAGAGATATCTTTTATTTAATTGCAAAATTGTGAGTTTTTAATTCACAAGGAGATTTGGACAGAAGTTGCATAGAAATAATAGTTCTAAAATATTGGATCTTCTAGGTTTTTCTGGGAAATTACTTATTTTCCTTTCATTGTACTAGGGAGGTTCTTCTGAATTGAATATCAGATTAGAAATCTGAGCAAGGAAATTGAGAGAAGAAGTTCTGAAGGAAGGAATGCAAGTTATTCGAAAGGCTATCTGGATCAAGCAAAGCTTCCTCAGATTTCCAATGGCGCAGGACTCCAAGTTCCATGTTCTCATTTCCCTAGCTTTCACTTTTAAAAGTAAAATTTAAATAAATGAATAAATAGACTTTCTGTGAAAGAAAATCCTTTTTGGAATTTTAGAAATTTTCTGAGTTGCAAACAAATAGAAAGTTATGCTGTCAAATTTGTTGAAAATGTCCAATTTGTTTATATTTCTGCTGTGGAAAAGTTCATCTTCTGAAAATTCCCAATTTGTCTATGACTTGTTATGAAAGAATAAAATTGCATTCCTTCTAAAATAAATTAGTTTTCTTTGATATATATATATATATATATATATATATATATCTAACTTTGAAGGATATATATATATGTGATATATATGCATTTAAGTTATTGCTAGTTTTCTTACAGAAGAATTTTGTTAAATAAATATATATATATATCTTTATATATATATATGTATATATACAGGTACATATATATACACATCCCTATATATATATATATAATATGTTTATATCTTTTTTTTAACATATTAAAATGGATCGAAAATCGAAATTCGAAGTCTCAAAGCCGAGCCTGTACCTGGTCGGCATTTTTTTCTAGTGATGGAAATTTGTTTTAAATATATATATATATATATATAATTTGATTTAAAATTTGTTGGGGAGGGACAGCCCTAGCCGTACACCCCCCCTCTCCCCCCCGATACCATGTTGTAGTGTTTAAGACTGTCGCAATAGTCTTTGAAGACTGCTGTGTGCAGCAGTCATAAAGACTGTTGTGCACAACAGTCAACAAAGACTGCCATGCGCAGACTGCAGCCATAGGGCTGCGGTTTGTGCAAGGCTGAACGGCTTTAGTATTGTCGGCGGTCGCTTTTATAAAAAAATGTTTATTTTTATAAAAGAATTACTTTTATTTTATGCATTTTTTTTTTATAAATATATTTCTATATATATATATAATATTTTATGTATATCTGTAGTGAGCAATAGTATAACTAGTGTTGATTTAAAAAAAAAATTGAATCAAAAAAGAAAAGTATATATATACATACATTTTATGTGTATATATATATATATATTTATATATACAATTATTTGTATATACATAAATATATATATATATACAAAAATAAATAGTATGATTTATTGATGTTGGTTAATTGGGTAATTATGAAATTTAACTTGGTTGGTTAATTTTAAAGAAGTAAATTAAATATTATGTCAAATTTATTATTGAACTCTTATTTCAAATAGAAATTTATCAGAGCAATTAAACTAGTTGTTTATTTTGGAGTTTCGAAAACTATGTGCATAAATGAATGGTATCTTGAGTTATAAAATCATGAGATTTTGTGATTACCATTTTATTATTGTGTTTGGTTTTCTTCTTGGATGTGGGAACCATGTTGTAATTGTGAACTTTAGTTTCCAGAGGCATGATTTTCTCATTGGATGTTTATCCTCGTTTTATGTGCTTTTGATGTTGCATGATTTTAGTATTATTATTATTTGGAAGGGTTGTACGAGTTGTGTTAAGATTTTGATTATGTGTATAGCGAGATGGGTAATGCCTCACGAGTCATCTGTTGAGACTTATTGCTTTATTCTTTATGGTACAACCCTTGCGTGATTTTGTTATGTTTGGAGTCTCAGGTAGAGTGGCTCTTCATGGGGGTCGGCGCCTCAAAAGGAGGAAGAGCTCAGGATAACCCACATAAGAGTAGTGTAACAAGTGAAAACCTAATAATAGAACTTAGGGGGATGGGTAGTAATAAACACATAAGATAACCTTGGATACCTTGTCTACGCATTAGGGCTATCACAGACTAATGGTAGGCTGAGAAGGTTGTGGTCGGCAAAGTCGTAACCTCGTTCTCATGAGAGGTTAACGGCTCCACATGAGCTACCCTATGGGGCCAGTGCCTCAAGTAGGAGGAAGGGCCAGGATAACCATAGATGGGGGTCAGGGCCTCAAGTTGGAGGAAGGGCCAGGATAACCCATGTAGGCTATGCGATGACACTCTCCACTAGATACCCTTATGCCTTGTTTCTTGGTTGCCTCTAGAAATGTGTTCTGATTGTTGATTCAAATTCTTTTGGAAATGATTTATGATTTTTCTTGCTTACTTTGTTAATGGTTATTGTCTTGGTTCGTTGTGATGAGATTTATGGCTTTATGTTTATTATGTTGATTTGTGGATGTTGTCGTTTATGTCCTTTGTAATCCTTGATGTTGTAATTGGAATTATTGTACCATGTTATTCTTTATTTGAGTTAGTCATGTGGCATTCATGGTCGTGATTACTTCCTTGTCACCTCTGAGCACAGGGGGTGGGTTATTTATAACCCACGTGGTTGGGTGGAACGTGCTCCGCACCTGTTGGGTTCCCCATCAATGTTCGTTCTTCTCAGCATTCTTCAGTTGGAGTTTGTACCTAATATTCATTTGTAATTCATTCATTATTTGTATTATGTATGTACCCCACGTGTATGGGAGATTCCATTGTATTCATTGTTGATCATGTAATGTATTAAACAACGATGTATTGTATATGAACCTTTGTAAACATTATTGTATAAGATTCATTTTGATTGTATCACGTGATGTAGATTATACTATGCTTATGGTTATACATATGTTATCTTTTGAAAATGGATATTGTAATGTTATAATGGATGTTAGATTAGTTAAGTATTTAGCGTTATCTTTTATCTTTCGTTATGAGTTTGTTATGCGGTGTGACCTCACGTGTCCCCGAGGACTTGACGTTATGATGTTAATGTGCAATGTAAATGTGTTTAAATTTTTAGTTGCATGTTTACTTGGTATTATTTAAAAAAAAAAATGTTTGCAATATTTTTTCTCTTGGGGTTGCACGACGGGCATTACAACTTGGTATCAGAGCCAAGGTTTGCAAACGTTGGGGTCTTTGGGTAGTTAAGTCCATTAGGCAACCTTGTGTTTGAATCTTGAGCTCACTTGTACCTTTATCTTGTTGCGCAGAAATATGCCTCTAGGTAGAGGACGTGGTCGAGCAAGAGGCTGTGGTGCTGGTCATAGAGAAAACTGGCAAAGTCCCTCAGTTCCTAGTTCCCATGGTTCTGAGCATGAGGAACAACAAAGTCTTCATAGTAATCCTTTAGGTGGTCAGAACTCGGAACAGCTTGGATTAGACGGTTAGTTGTAGCACATTCTTGGAGAGATTCTTGATCTGTTGGGACCCAGGCCAGAGGAGGAGCCGCGGGTCGAGAGAGAAAGAGAAAGGTCGCCAAGGTGGAGAGAAATAACTACATATTAGGATGCAGTGATAGCAGACCATATGAGAGATTTGATGAGAGCTCACCCTTCGACATTCGATGGTTCTGGAGGAGGACTAGAAGTCAAAACATGGTTAATTGATTTGGATCGTTGCTTCGCGATGCACCCCTACGGTAGCAATACCAAAGCTCGATGCACAATTATGCATCTGCGAGGTTTCGCATCTACTTGGTGGCATCTTGAAGAACAAAAGTTACACCTTGATATTAGTATGGTCACATGGGAGTTATTTTTGGATAGGTTTAGGGCTCACTTCCTCTCAGATCATTGGAGGCAACACAAGGCTGACGAGTTTCATGACCTCAAGCAGTTATCGATGTTAGTAGAATAATATGAGCGGAGCTTCTATGAATTGAAGCAGTATGCAGGGATCAGCCATGATGAAGGGATCTTGGTGCAACATTTTTTTCAGGGCTTAAATGCCCGCATCAGTGGAGGCGTGCATGTCTTCGAATCGAAGACGATGGAAATGGCAGTTGAAAAGGCTCGTTTGGTAGAGAAAAATTTGGCCATGGCCTTGGGTGGTCACATTGGAGTATAGATTGGTAGTGCGCCTACACCTAGATTTAGCACTCATGGAGGTCAGTCACAGGTTGTAGGATCTTCTAGGAACAAGTTTACACCCTCTAAAGGGGGTCAGCAGTATCAACAACAACAACATCAGTAACAGCAGTCGTAGCTGAAGCATGAGAACTCTCATTCTCAACAGGGTGGCAATTCTCAGTTTCGTAGGGATCAGAACTGGAACCGAGCCTGTCAGGAGCGTTTTGAGTAGCCTGCACCTAGTTTTTAGTCAGCGCTCAGTCGAGGAAGCTTTCAACAATCCAATGCTCCATCCGAGGGCAGAGGATTTGGCCGAGGTACTGGTTGCTACTCATGTGGGAAGCAAGGACATATCACCAGATTGTGTCCACAAAAGAGCACCTCTGGATTTAATTAGAGACCTGCCACTTCAGAGCCAACGGTGGGTGATGCAGGCAGGTCACATTGATCATTTTTTGTGGTTGATGACCGCTAGGTTGGGCACCACGGTGCGGGTGTAGAGGTTTCTGGTAGAGGACGAGGAACTGACTTAGGAGCTCAAGGGGTTCCGACGATGTCCTAACGTTGAGATCTTAGTGACATGAGAGGATGCCTCCCATATTAGGGAATATTATTATCTTTTGTTTACCGGCTTCCAGGAGTAAGCCGAATTTATGGGGGGGGGATGTAATACCCCTCTTGTTACTATTTGGATTTGTTATTTTTTTATGCTTTTGTTGATGCTTTGAGACCATGATAATACTATTTATTGGTTGGTTTGGTGGTTTGGTTAGTTTAGACTGTTTGGTGATTATGCTATTTCATTAGTGGACATGGATATTTCATATGACATTATGGTTTGGTGATGTTAATTTGATTTCAGTAATTTATTATGATGCAGTGGATTAATAATCAGTTTATAATGTGATCAGTTAGTTTAGAAATATTATTTCATATTTGATATCATAATTGTTAGTATAGTTTGGTGAGAGGACAGTGTAGCACCACTGGTTCACGAGTGCCCTACTACACTTCAATTCCTTCTCACAATGTGATGTTTTGATTATATATATATATATATATATACATGTACACGATCTTGTTTGTATGCAGGAATTGCAGGTATAGAGTCTCAATTCCACCTGCTTCGGTAGGACAGGGCGAGCATCAAATTACCCAACGAGCATGATGTTGAAACAGAGATGACAAGGAAGTCACCCCATCCCATGTTTGTCAAACTGTCTTGTCTAGTGGTATTGTGTGTTGTTAACCTTTGTCATTTTTGCAATTTATTATTGTGGTTTGTGTGAGCGTACTGTTGGTATTTATTTTACGTTGGTGTTTTGTATGTTGTGATTTATTTAACTAAATGATGTTAATAAATGTTTATAATAGTGTTGGAATAATTTGTATTAAAATATAAAAGTTTTATTTTAAAAGTTATGTGATTTATTTAAAAGTGTTAATTAAATTATTTAAGATTGGTATTTTGTTAATTTAATTAAATAAGCTTGCTGAGGATAATTATGAAATAAATTATTTAAATAAATTAAATTGTGTGAATTGCAAGTAAAGCTTGCAAAATCAAAATTAAAATAGAAAGTATTGTTAAATGGGAAAAAAATCAATAAAAGAAAAGATAAAAAAAGACCAATGAGTGTTGAGTTTGGTTGAAAAGCTAGATTTAAAATTAGAAAATTTCTTTTAATTTGGATTTTTAGAGTTTTTTAAAAAAAAAAGAGAGATATCTTTTATTTAATTGCAAAATTGTGAGTTTTTCATTCACAAGGAGATTTGGACAGAAGTTACACAGAAATAATAGTTCTGAAATATTGGATCTTCTGGGTTTTTCTGGGAAATTACTTCTTTTCCTTTCATTGTACTGGGGAAGTTCTTCTGAATTGAATATTAGATTAGAAATTTGAGCAAGGAAATCGAGAGAAGTTTTGAAGGAAGGAACACGAGTTATTCGAAAGGCTATTTGGATCAAGCAAAGCTTCCTCAGATTTTCAACAGCGCAGGACTCCAGGTTCCATGTTCTCATTTCTCTAGCTTTCACTTTTAAAAGTAAAATTTAAATAAATGAATAAATAGACTTTCTGTGAAAGAAAATCCTTTTTGAAATTTTTGAAATTTTCTGAGTTGCAAACAAATAGAAAGATATGCTGTCAAATTTGTTTATATTTTTGCTGTGGAAAAGTTCATCTTTTGAAAATGCCCAATTTGTCTATGACTTGTTATGAAAGAATAAAATTTCATTCCTTCTAAAATAAACGAGTTTTCTTTGATATATACTCATATATATATATATATATATATATATATAACTTTGAAGGATATATATATATATGATATATATATATATATGTGATATATATATATATGATATATATATATATATGTGATATATATGCATTTAAGTTATTGCCAATTTTCTTATAGAAGAGTTTTGTTAAATAAATATATATATATATATATATATATATATATCTTTATATATATATGTATATATACAGGTACATATATATACACATCCCTATATATATATAAAATATGTTTATATCTTTTTTTAACATATTAAAATGGATTGAAAATTGAAATTCAAAGTCTTAGAGTCGAGCCTGTACCTGGTCGACGATTTTTTTAGTGATGGAAATTTGTTTTAAATATATATATATATAATAATTTTGATTTAAAATTTGTTGGGGAGGGACGGCCCTTGCCGTACCCCCTTCCCCCACCCCCCCGGTACCATGTTGCAGTGTTTAAGACTGCCACAACAATCTTTGAAGACTGTTGTGCGCAACAGTCATAAAGATTGCTATGTGCAATAGTCATAAAGACTGTTGTGCACAGTAGTCGACAAAGACTACCGTGCGCAGACTGCAGCCGTAGGGCTACGGTCTATGCAAGGCCGAACGACTTTAGTATTGCCGGCGGTCGCTTTTATAAAAAATGTTTATTTTAAAAAAAAAATTACTTTTATTTTATGCATTTTTTTTCTTATAAATATATTTATATATATATATATATATATATATAATATTTTATGTATATCTGCAGTGAGCAATAGTATAACTAGTGTTGTTTTTAAATTTTTTGAATCAAAATAGAAAAGTATATATATACATACATTTTACGTGTATATATATATATATATATACAAAAATAAATAGTATGATTTATTGATGTTGGTTAATTGGGTAATTATGAAATTTAACTTGGTTGGTTAATTTTAAAGAAGTAAATTAAATATTATTTCAAAGTTATTATTGAAATCTTATTTCAAATAGAAATTTATCAGAGCAATTAAACTAGTTGTTTATTTTGGAGTTTCGAAAACTGTGCATAAATCAATGGTATCTTGAGTTATAAAATCATGTGATTTTGTGATTACCATTTTATTATTGTGTTTGGTTTTCTTCTTGGATGTGGGAACCATGTTGTAATTGTGAACTTTAGTTTCTAGAGGTGTGATTTTCTCATTGGATGTTTATCCTCGTTTTATGTGCTTTTGATGTTGCATGATTTTAGTATTAGTATTATTTGGAAGGATTGTACGAGTTGTGTTAAGATTTTGATTATGTGTATAGCGAGATGGGTAATGCCTCACGAGTCATCTGTTGAGACTTATTGCTTTATTCTTTATGGTACAACCCTTGCATGATTTTGTTATGTTTGGAGTCTCAGGGAGAGTGGCTCTTCATGGGGGCCGGCGCCTCAAAAGGAGGAAGAGCTCAGGATAACCCACATAAGAGTAGTGTAACAAGTGAAAACCTAATAATAGAACTTAGGGGGATGGGTAGTAATAAACACATAAGATAACCTTGGATACCTCATCTACGCATTAGGGCTATCGCAGACTAATGGTAGGCTGAGAAGGCCGTGGTCGGAAAAGTCGTAACCTCGTCCTCATGAGAGGTTAATGGCTCCGCATGAGCTACCCTATGGGGCTAGCACCTCAAGTAGGAGGGTAAACCCACAATAGTGGGTTACAATTTTTTGAATGAAGAAAAATTAGAAATGCTCATCAAAAAATTTAAAATGGTTTACCCCTTCTAATGAAGGGGGTTCGAATGAACCACCCCCCTTCTAATGAACCCCCCTCCCTTCTAATGAACCCCCTTTTGCACAATATAACTGGGGTTTGAATGAACCCCCTTCATTAGAAGGGGATTCTAATGAACCCCCTTTTTTCACCTTCCCCTCCACCATTTCAAAATTTATGCATTTTTTTTACTATCGAAGCTTGGGAAGGAGGTGCAAATGGAGTCAACTTGATAAACCAAGTTGGATGATTGTAGTGATCGAAACGTGCTTTCCAATGACTATAAATTTAATATATTTTGTTTTTATTTTATATTTTATTTTTTAGTTTTACTGTACATAGGTTTTTCACCGAACGTCAAGTTCGATGAAAAATCATTGTGGAAAAATAGTAAATTTGAGGAATTTTTTTTTGAAAAATATATATCCACTAGGTATTGATGTCCTCGTTCTAACCAAAAAAGAAAAATTGAATTTCAATACATACCAAAAAGTTATGCGAGCCAAAGTGCACCTATGTCTAAATTATAAATTTTTGACTTCAAAACTTAATTAAAAGAAAAATATTCAACAAAATGCTATGAAACAAAATGAAAGAACTAGATACTTGTGTTACCAACCTAAATTCAAAAGAATTAGAATTTTCTCCTTTGTAGAAAAAAAGTTATGCGTGCCGAAATACACACCACTTTTTAAAAATGTTGTTTACGATTAAAAACTAGTTATCAAAGGAGACGCAAAAAAATTACAATTTAATTTCAATTTTTTTAAAAAAAATACATTTAAAATCTACAAAAAAAATCTCACAAATCACTAGTTTACATCATTTTCAAATTCCTAATAGTTTACCTACTATAAGTGTTAGAAAGTGAAGTTTTCTCTGAAAATATTGATTTCAATGTCAAGTTTGGCCAAAAAGTGTAACCCATTATTATGGGATGACCCAGGAGGAAGGGCTAGGATAACCATAGATGGGGGCCGACGCCTCAAGTTGGAGGAAGGGCTAGGATAACCCATGTAGGCTATGCGATGACACTCTCCACTAGATACCCTTATGCCTTGTTTCTTGGTTGCCTCTGGAAGTGTGTTTTGATTGTTGATTCAGATTCTTTTGGAAATGATTTATGATTTTTCTTGGTTACTTGGTTAATGGTTATTGTCTTGGTTCGTTGTGATGAGATTTATGGCTTTATGTTTATTATGTTGATTCATGGATGTTGTTGTTTATGTCCTTTGTAATCCTTGATGTTGTAATTGGAATTATTGTACCATGTTATTCTTTATTTGAGTTAGTCATGTGGCATTCATGGTCGTGATTACTTCCTTGTTATTTATAACCCACGTGGTTGGGTGGAACGTGCTCTGCACCCATTGGGTTCCCCATCAGCGTTCGTTCTTCTCAGCATTCTTTAGTTGGAGCTTGTACCTGATAGTCATTTGTAATTCATTCATTATTTGTATTATGTATGTACCCCACATGTATGGGAGATTCCATTGTATTCATTGTTGATCATGTAATGTATTAAACAACGATGTATTGTATATGAACCTTTGTAAACATTATTGTATAAGATTCATTTTGATTGTATCACGTGATGTAGATTATACTATGCTTATGGTTATACATATGTTATCTTTTGAAAATGGATATTGTAATGTTATAATGGATGTTAGATTAGTTAAGTATTTAGCGTTATAGTTAAGTATTTAGCGTTATCTTTTATCTTTCGTTATGAGTTTGTTATGCAGTGTGACCTCACGTGTCCCCGAGGACTTGACGTTATGATGTTAATGTTTAAATTTTTAATGTTTGTTGTATGTTTACTTTGCTCTTGGGGTTGCGATAGTAGATTACATCCTAATGCAAAGATCAGAAACCCTAGATGCACTTTCACAATATGCAATGCAAGAATGAAGGCAACCTAGATCTAGTACATTAATGAACTACAAAATAGAAAAAGGAATGAATTCTCTAAAATTTCAGGTTCACCAAAATGAACAATAAGTGAAAAGGGGGATGTGTGTTTTATAACTTAGGTCAAAGAACACCACTCTTCTCCTAAACACTTGTTTCATTCAAGAATGTCTTAGGAACCCTAATTGGATTGACTATCAACCCAAAGGTGAGTCAATTCTCAATAAGGAAGACCTAGGAGGGGTTCTTTTAAGATTTGAAGGGTTCACCACCAAGTAAAAGCTTGGAAAAGATGATCTAACATTCAATTCACAAAACCTAGTAATGCAAGTCAAATCATGAGTGCAAATGATGAAATTAAGCAACATGTTAGGGTATGTGTACCTAGGAAGTCAGGAAATATGATAAGGATTTAGAAAATGCAAAAATGTTGTCAAAATGTGCTAGGGAGGACTAAAACGCCCTTACTATTGTCTTAGTCTCGCCGCTATTTTTTGGGGGTAATGCAGAATCTTTGAATGTCAGAATAGAATCTAGAAGAATCTCTACAAAATACCCTTGGGAGGACTAATATTCTTGTACTATTGTCCTCATCTCATTTTCAATTTCTAAAATCTCTAAATGTGATCTTGAGGTCTAGTGTCTACACTTCCTTCTTCTCAGATCTTAGGTCCTGAAACTTCTAGATCTAGCATGTAGGTGAGTTTTCATGAAGATGACAACTTTGAAATGCAACTTTACAACTTTTACAACTTTGCACTTCAAATGATCTTCAAGTCTTCAACCTAAATCTACAAACACAAACACACAAGAGAAGAGAAAAACTTGTTGATTGTTAGTAATGGGGGTTTGCCTTGGTCAAACCCCTTGTTGTGGTTAAACTTTGAAATGAAATGAAATAAATGAAGGGAAATTATGAATGAACAAAGTGCTATGTTTAACTCACCAAACCCCTTGTTATGAAATCTACAAACTTGTGTGAGATGGCTAGCTTGAATGTAGATCTGTGAAATGTGAATTCTTGATAGATCTTGACTTGAATTGCTTTCTTGAATCAAAACCATACATCACAAATGTTAGCTCTAAAAAATGCATGATGCAAGAATATCCTTGATATGATGCTTGAATCTTGATGATGGCTCCAAATTCTTGAATAATTTCTATTGAATGCTCTTGTGAACTCGGTGATGCTATTATAAATGAATACTCAAGTTGCTAGATGAGAAATGAGTGAATGAACCTTGTATTTATACTTATCCATGCTTAACATCCTAAAATTAAACCACAACAAGTTGACATATGAAATTTTTAATTAAAGGAGGCTAAATCCCACCAAGATTTGAAAAATAATCCTAAAAATAACTTAAGGGGGATTAAGACCCCTAGGTGGTGTCTTAGTCCCAAGTCTTGAAACTTGAGGCACATAATCCAAAAAGGGGCCTATTAAAGGTGTTTTTGAAATCAGGGTCCCAAGACCTTTGGGGAACAAATATTGCGTAGGTTGCATCTTAGTCCTAACCCAAAAATTAAGGACACAGTTAGAATCATTAAATTATCATTTATCCTTTGATATTTGTTGGGATTAGCCATAAAAATATATAGTTCATTAGGCTTGTGGATACAAAATAGGACCAATTAAGACATAAATAGGGATAAATAAATTAAGGTGGGCCCAAAAAAGTGTGAAAATGCAAGGGTATGCATTTTCCTACACTACATCTTGCTACTTGAAGTTATTTCTATCCATGCAATGGTGGGCCTAGCTCGATTGGCTAAAAGCATCCTATTGTAGGCAAGAGGTCACAAGGTCTAGTCTCACCACCATCCCCTTGGTATTGGAGGGCATGAAATATCAGCATCATTGGTCATTTGAAAAATTTTTATCATGCACATTGCAGTTTATACAGGGATGGATACCCAACCGAGCCCTATAATCTAAAAAAAAGTTATTTCTAGCCATCAAATATATCATACTACAAGTTTACAATGTTATAAATTACATACAAATAAAGTAAGAAGAGAAGTTTCTTATTTTATATTCATAAATTTACAACTACTACAAGGAAAATTGAGTATCTTCTAAGAGAAGAGTGGTGACTATTAAATACTCAACCTAGAAATATCAATCAAACCTAAATATTTGATCATGGAGAGAAGGAAATGTAGGAACCAACAAGGACATGAGGAATCCTTAATTCACAAGAAGATAAAGTTCTAAATGAAAGGATAAAGAATCTAGTAATTCTCACACTCAAAATTCCTAATATATAGTAGGTTGTACATCTAGTATAGGAGAAGATTTAATTGTTTTAATACACAAATTCTAGTATAATTTGATGACTCTATTGATAATATAGTAATATTAGTGACCAAATAACATAGACTTAAATAAGAAATAAGAATAAATAATGCACTCATAGGTATAAGGAATAGATGAAATGCACAAGTGCATGATTATGATGTGAGGGATGAAACTATAGAAGAGAATATTTCTCACATTCATACTAATTCTCCACATGGATCATAAAGGGATGAAATGTAACAATAAATTCATTTCCTTGATGTTTAAAAATATATGTAGTTTAAGAATGAGACAAGAGAAATAGAAATAGATGAAATATTTGATTTGATAGATCATCTAAGAGAAAGAGAGAAATTAAAGCTCACTAGAACTACAAAAAGAACAAATTCCACAAAATACTCAACTATTAAATAAGAATCAAAATATTTAAAATGTTTAATGGAAAAATAGGAGATTGAACCCCTAAAATACCACTAATGTTCAAAATAAAAATATTCCTAACCAAAAAAATAGGTCAATAGAGTAACAATCACATGGATATGAGAGAAAATATATGAGTTGAATCTAGAAGAAAAGCTTAGATATTTCCTCCAATTAGAAAAAATCTTGAGATTAATAGATAAAGAACTTGGATTTCTTTGGTATCCTTGGTTTTCCAAATTGCATTCCAAATGAAATCAAAGGAATGTTACCAAGGTTCCAAAGTAACAATACAATCACAAGTGAGGAGTGTCTTAGACACTTCATGAATGTCACCAATAAGTATGAGATTAAATATGAAGATGTGATGATGAAGTTGTGTGTACAATCCCTAGAGGAGAGTACAAATAGGCATGATTCTCACATATTTTTTAATATTTTTTCAAGCCTAATCTATTTCAAAATAAAAAAGGAAAATATAAAGTATGACCTATCAAAACTGATTTCAAGTGTTGAGAGCCAAATAAAATAGAAATTACTTTCTTCCATACACCCTACCTAATTTTCATAATTGTTGGAAATCCCTCAGCTATCACACTTAACTAATTTATTCTTCTCTTAATTCAGGTCATTCATTTTAAAGGGCATACATCTAAGCTATTGATCTTGAGTTGTAGCAATATTTACTTCCATAAAAATATTTGATGCAATCAATAATGAAAGGTTTGGAATGGACTATCTAGCCTTGTAGCAAAACTCATCACAACAAAATTAATTGATGGAAAGAAAAAACTTTATTAATTGAATCACAAAACATACATGCTCGTAGGACATCTCAAATGTAGATTACAAGAGGCTCCATGGGCCACATCTACTAGCTCATAGGTCGCCATAGTATTAAGCACTACTATATGCAGAATTAATTTTAGAATCTACTACACTAGTCCCTAGATCCATATAATATCTTATTTTCTTTTATATATTAGGTAAAGTTTGGGGAAATGCATGATCATTGATAACAACCACAAAACTACCTAATTCTAGCCATAATGATCCTAATCTAACAATGAAGCAAAAATGACACTAGAAATCACAATAATAAAGTAATGAAACCTCAATTCCTATTCCATAGTTAAATCACCTACATTTCTCTTCTTCATTTTGCTTTATTTTTTCTCAAATTTGTAGTATGCAATGTATTTGATAAGCTTGATGTTGACAATTGATATCACGATATCTTGAGATAGAAAAAAATCAAAGAATGTGGTTCCTCAAGATGAATGATATGAGTGATAGCAAAATATTGAAGATTGTGGTTAACCTTGAAATGAAGGTGATGGCTTGATTTTATAGAAATATCAATTCAATTGAATAGTGATGATTAAATGATGAGGTATGATGATCAATGGATGAGATTAACTGAGAAGGAAAGAGATAAGGATGGAAAAAACTCAAGAAATTAGTTGATATTCAAGGCTTGACTAAGAAGAAATAAATTAAATAATGACAACAATTATTTAATTTAGGAGAGGGAAAATTAATAATTAAATAATTAAAAATAATTATTTAATTATAGAAGAAAGGTGAGATATGAAATATTAAATAATTGAAAATAATTATTTAATAATGGATGGAGAGAAAGGAAAAATAATTAGAAATAATTATTTAATTATAGAGGAGGAGAAATGGTAATTAAATAAATAAGATTTATTTAATTATAGAAGAAAGGAGATAATGAATAATTAAATAAATAAGAATTTATTTAATTATAGAGGAAAATAGATAATTAGTGATGTGATTTAAATAAATTGACATTAATTTAACTTAATCAAAAGAGGAATAAAGATAAAATGAATTATTTAAATAATTGAAAAATATTTACTTAAAAGAAAAATATGACACTAGAAAATAATTAAATAATTTAAATGATTTAATTATGTAGGTGTGATAACTGAAATTGTACTCCCTTCTTGGAGATAGTACAATTACTTACCTAATTTGGACCTATTTTGGGTACCCTTGCAATAATTACCCTTTAAATCATCATTAATAGGCCCTTAAGACCCATTATTTCGGATCTCGAGGCTTATTTCACCTAAAAACCAAAAACATCACTTGAAACATAAAAAATTCCAAAAACTCACTTCAAAAAGTTAGGGTGGGACTCATTCACCACCTTGAGCGAATGATTCCCCCTAGTTGGGACCTATTCGCCAAGGGTTGCGAATGAGTCCCATTTGGGGTCTTTTTCAAACTTGAGTGGGAAAATCACCTTCTTAATTCATTTTTTTTATGGATGTCAACCTTTGAGATATAAATAACGGTTGATTAGGTGTTAATGCCTATATAAGCAAGTTTCTAAGTCATTTTTTATCATCTAGCTAGTCTATGCAAGAATTCTCAAGAGAAATTTTCAAGATCTAGGCATTCAAGAGCAAGTAATCAACAAAGTTGAGGCTTTGGAGCAGCACTAAAGTGTTTTTATAGATCTTCAAGCTCACTTTAATTCAAGATCTAGCATTTTCAAGGGTTGATCATGGTTGTCTATGGTGAATTATGATGGATTCTAGGTTGGGGAGATGCAACTAGCCATCAATCCAAGCCTAAAGACTTGTTTCCTAAGTGATTCCATCCTCCATTATCACTCTGTTGTCAAGTTAAGGAAGGTACAAGCATCATTAGAGATTATTTTGGGTGATTAGAGATCTCTCCAAGTGGGTCATCCATTTTCATATTTCTACTCATGCATCATACTCTTACACATTAGAAAAGAATTGCATTGTGTTTCAAATTTCTTAGTCTTAGATACACTTAAGACTAGAGTTTACATTCCTATTTACATGCATGTTTCATTTCTATCAAGGTTTAATTACCAAACTAGGGGTTTGACTAAGGCAGAACCCCCATTAGCAAATCAAGTTTATATTCTATTTTATAGGTCTTTTCATAGATTCGGATCCAAAATTCAATTTGGAAGAAAAGAGTAGGTGTTGAATGTAGATTAGAACTTTAAATTCCTGAAAAAGAAAAATGAGACTAACTTGTCAAGAGTGGTGAATGAGTCCCACTTTAGGTGTTTCCAGATATGTTTGTAGATTCAAATACCCTTTTTCCCTAAATAGGCTCCTGTGTAGAAATCCAAATTTGGGATTGATTTTCCTAGGTTGGCGAATGAGTCCCAGTAGGTCAAAAATTCAAATTTTCTAGTGTTTCAAAGCTACAATCAATCATTTCTAGACTTCTAGGTGCACACCATTTATCTTACTACTTTTTGTTATGTTCCATTTACTTTTATTGAGCCATTTAGTGAAGATTTGCATTCAAATACGGTTTAGTATCACATCTTGCATTTCATTTGTCTTTCCAAGTCTAAACTTGGTGGTGAACCCCTTATTAGTTTTCATCTAGCCCCTAGGACAACCCTACCAAAAAATTTCTTTCTCTTTTGCATTGAGATCTCTAGGGTTAACCTTAAATGTAACACGGTGAAAAGTGGGTATGCTCTTTTTCCTAAGTCATATGATAGCATTCATCCAACCCACTTTTCAAACACTAAATTTTGGTGAACCCGCATTTAGAACATTAAAATTATTATTTGGAGTGCATTATCATCCTAGACATTACTTGCAGTAACATTGCATTAGGATTTTTCTTGGTTAATTTGTATCCTAGGGTTTTCAATTTTTTGCATTAGTGAAAGATCATATAGCTTGCATTTGTGCATCTTATTTAATTGGAAACAACACAAAATCTAAATTTTCCTTTAACATACAAATCATAAAACATAAAAAGCATAAAATTCAACTAAAAATTTCTGAAAATTTTGAAAAAACTCCCTACTAGGACTATTCACCACCTTGGGTGAATCATTCCCACTGTAAATTTTAAATTTCATTTCACATAGTTTAAATCCATGTTTATGAGTTTATGTTTGTTGTTATTTCCTTTCTTTTTGGTTTGCATATTTTCTCGATAGATTGAAATCATGTTAGAAATTGTAATGCCCACATAAATTTTTCACTAAAAAAAATACCCAACATTTTTTTTCTTTTCTTCTAAAACCAACGATATTAAACACAAACAATGTACTTTATATATCTTTGACTGGAAAGTTCAACATCCCAACCCTATTAATATCTTGATTATTAGATTATTAATTTATAACCATGCTAGATATGCACACCTAACATAAATTTGTTTTCCCCAAACAACATCTCTCTCCTTGAAACATTTTACCGTATATCAAGTAAATATGAACTATGTATTATTCACAATAACTAGGCACCATTGAGATCTCATTTTTATTCTTTATTTCTCCATTACGTAATATCTTGATCTCCTCTATTATTTATTTATTTGTTCATTTATTCTTTGTGAATATAAAGTAAAATACATATATATATATATATATATATATATACAAACTTTAGAGAGTAATTTAAAATAATAATGATAATAATTATCACTTACAATCTAATATATTATTTTCTATATATTTTATTTCACAAAATAAAACCTAAACTAAACCAAAACTAATCCTTAAGAAAATATAGTAATTCTTATTCTTATTATTATTTCCTTAACCCATACTCATGTTCTACTTACTATGTTCTTTTTTTAAAAAGTATTTAAAAATATAGAGGAATATATTATCCTCTCCCTTATTTAAGGAGTCTTTAACATGAATAATTCGTAGAGTTTCCTCTTTTAGGATCCAAGAATATTGTTAATGATACTTATCATCGTTTTAATTTTTATTTTTTTTTAGCTATCATTACTAGTTCTTCATATAAGCGATGATATTTACTCGCCCTCCTAGACAAATTTAATATATTGTTTATTTTTTTAATTATTATCAACCAAAATTCTGAATTAATACGAGTATTAAAACATTATTTTAAGTGCTATTAAATTAGCAATACTGTAGGAGACAGTGATATCAATATTTCCACACAGGTGGATGTAGGACTTTATTTATTTTTATTTTTTTGTTAAACCTGTTGTTATTAGTGTTTGTTAATTTTAATAGTGGTATTGTTTTAACAATATTTATACTAACTTTAATATTAATATCACTCTTAATCATCAACATCGTTTCTATCTTATTTCTTTGGAGAAACTAATATAGATAAAAACAAAAAATTCTAATATTGAACAGTAGAAAAATAAAATTATTATGAATTTCCACTAAATTTTCAACTTCCCGAACACAGTATATTTAAACACTACCAATACACGGGAAAATAAACAATACATTTTAGAGGCACCAAATTACAATTATTGCCTGGCATATCTGTCCACAAATTGGTTTATTAACCGCTGCTTGAATTATCAACAGATTACTATCTGTATTTTTTCCAACAATACTAACTTTACCACTTGCATTATCAAATATTTAACTGATTACTATTATTAATTCTAGGTCTATAATACTGGTATTCCACAGTGAGAGTAATATCAGTATTTAATTCACTAAAAAAAATAGTATCGTTGATATCTAAATTAGCAAACAATCTCTTAGTAATTTCTAAATTGTACTTAGAGTAATTTATGATGCTAAACTAATATCTTGTTAGAGGGCTAAGACTAAGGACTTGCTATCAGTCTGTGCCTGAAATGGATTAATTCTCACCAAGATGGATTGGATGATGCGCCGTAAATCCAACACACAATCAACCAGTTTCAATGCAGATATACATAGCTTCAACATTATTTTTTTATTTTCCTTTCCTCCCTACTCAGTAGGAATGCTGGATGTAGGTAACAGTCATACCCAACCAAGCCAAGATACAATCCTACCCTTATTTTTTTATCCCTAAGAAAATATATATATATTTTAGTTATTCATTTGGAAAATACGTCTTGGGAAATTATAATGTTATCGTCCCTTGGGTAATTTATTATTGGGTAAAAACAACTATGTAATCAGATTTAATCTAAAGGAAATATTAATTTCAAGGTTGAAGCCCATAAGAAAATTCCCTCCATAATTTATGGTGCTTCAGATACGGTGAGATTTACAGTGGAAAAGATCTATTTCTAGCAGCCATTAGTCACCCAGAGAGTTTACAAGTCTAAAACTATATATTAATTTCTAAGTCCTCCTGACATTAGCTCGATCTAGGATTTAACACAGATCTTGCATTATGAAGGTTACATTACTACTGGTCATGTCTATCTTACATCACCACATTATTAGAGAATATCTGCACAAATCTTCAGTTGGCGTGCCCATACTGCCTTTAATATGCTGGGCAGATTTAAATTTTCTACTCCACCCATCTTTTCCATGCGACAATCTAGAAGTTGGCTATTCCTGACATATGAAATGAAAGATCATCATTCTTCTTACTGGTCAACTCTAGGGTACCAATGAACATAGGCTAGATTGGCATTGTGCAATGAATCAGTCTTCAATTCGGATTAGATATCTCACCTGATACATGGAAAGGAACGCAGGTGATAGGTCTGAGAATCTGCAACGAGCAGAAGGCAACCTAACAGAGGTATTTACTTTGACGCCTTTCCTTGGTACAAGTACCATCGACCTGAGTTTAATGTTATGAGATCAATCACCCAACATATCGACTTCCTTGATAGTAACAAATCTAAAAGTAGCCAATGGTGGAACGATAGGACAAGTTTACGAAATGACCATTCAATGTAACCCTTCCAATCTAGATGACCGCATTAGCATCTAAATGTGATCTGTGGATTGGGTAGGGTGAGTTGTGGTTTGGAAAGTGGAGCCAACTGTCTCTCTCTTTTCTTTATTTTTCTCTTTTTCCATGCTATTCTCGACTCGAAGTACCTAGATACTAACCCCTTCTTTACCATACTTCTACAGCTTAATTCACATTGCTACAAAATATAAACTTAATGTTGTGGGTTTGCAGGGGAAAATGTGGTTGATACGACATCCTCAGATTGACTGCACTAACATCAACATAGCTGAAAAATGGTGTATACATTCGAATTTATCCAGGTTGTTCGAAAATAAGCATGTATGCACGGAGGGTTAAATATCTTTGGTTTAACATTTATTGTTTCCTTGACATATGTATATTGAGCAGAAAAGTAATCGAAATATGGAGGGGATGCCAACCTCCAAAGGAGCCTGTGGCCCTTCTGCAGGCAGTGTTATGGCTACCATAGTTACCGTGCAAGATGAAGTCGGCCTCTTTGGATTGAAAGACATAACATGCTGCTTTCAAGTGGTAGAGCTTAAGGTTTGCCCAGCCTTTAAAAAAAAAGTGATCGAATTGAGGTAACAAAAATATTTGAGTTTATTAAGATCATATTAACTGGGAGATTTCAAATATGCTTCCTCTTTTAGAGTTACTCCATGAATATACTTGGCTATGTAATAATAGCAAATTTATGTTCTTAAATCTATTTTGTGCATACTCTTTTTGAATCTGCATGAATATACTTTTTCATTGTCCTTGTGTTTATCTTGATTCAACATTTACATGAGTACTTATTTCTTTGTTGCACAGTAAGAAACTACCTATTTTACATTAAATTGACACAAATATTATGCACATGGATAAGTCCTCTCTTTTCATTATTTCATTCTATAATAGAATATTAGCTTTCAATATTTACAAATAATAGTTAAAAAAAAATCAGAATACACATATGTAAATAAATTTTGTCCTTTTCCCTCTAACCACTTATAACAAGAAGTTTTGCTACCTCCATTATACACAATGCTTTTCATACACAAAAGGGCTATAATACAACAACCCAGATTTTCATTTTCAAGATTTCTCTTTTACAATATGCTAACTTCTAATATCACCCAATACTAAAATATAATAACATGGATACCATGTGTCAAGAATGCAACCTTGCCCCTTTTTTTTTTCATTTTATTTCGTGATATATATACAAAACAAAAACTTTCCATATTACAAATTAATTTTAAGAATTGCATTGATTAACACCCAAATAAACATGGCTTGCTCTTTTCATCTTCTCATTTTCAGCAAAATACTAACTTTCAATATTACAACAATATCTACTAATACAATGAAATACACACAAATCAGTAGGGCTTGCTCTCCACCCTACCATAATGGCATCATGGAGCCTCATGGGCTCTAGCCATACCCCCGAGCAAGGTAGACTTTTAGCTCCAAGATGATCAATGGAGTCTTTTCAAATTCTTACAAAGGAACAATAATGACATAGCTTTGAATCTCATGCATCTAGGTTCTCTAATCTCTATGTTCAACCATGATCTATACTACATGCCACATTCTTACAACAAATACACAAGAGTAAATGGAAATAAGAAATTATCTTCCTTCTATTTGGTGAAGGGGTTGAACTCTTTCAACCATCTTTCCTTTTAGCCAAGCCATCTTGAACACTTTCTTCTCAAAGAGGTGGACTCCTCTCCTTCTCTCATTCTTTCTACCATCTCCACTCAAGTTCTCCAAAAGGAGAAGTGGGTAACATCCATTTCCTCTTTTCCATCCAAGTATATAGGAATTCAACTTGAATTCACCTGAATGAGAGAGAGACACTTGTCACTCTCTCATTTGATCTTTCAACACACATCCCCACAAGTTCTCACACATGTGTGAGACTTTTGGGGAGATGGGGAATGTACTATGACACTCTACCCAACAACCCTTACAGGGTGGCTCCACACATGTGAGAGATTTGATGCTCTTTCCAAGTTCATTAATGAACTTTGGGGAGTGTGGTGGGGAAGTGATAAGTCACTTCTCCCAACTCCCAAAGACTCAAATTCGTCACACCCTTTCAAGTGGACTTTTGAAGGGTCAAATCATGTCCTTGGGACCATATTGCATGCCCACTTGTCCCCTACAACTATGGTATAGACCCTAGGGGGTTTATCTTTGTATCCCAACTAAAGAAATTGACCAACAACCCTCTTTAAAGTCCCACTTAAGGTTCTATCCGAGTTTCACACTTGGATAAGGGTTCATAAACCTTAACCCCAACTTATATCTCACATGACACAATTAAATAACCTTTCAACCCAAAAGAATAAACATAGTAACTATTTTCCCTCGGCTCCAAAATAAGGAAATCAAGTACATAAGCACAAAATGGTGTCTTTCAATTTGTTCTCATTGGTTCTGTGTTCTCGTATTAGCACCTCTTTTCTTTCCTGCACATTACCAATGAAATCATAAGTAACATTTTATATTACATTAATTTATTAGGTGAACATTCTAAACTTTAACCATATAATAATCCATTTAAATTTCAATCTACATTCCATAGTATACTAGTGTATTCCACCTTCAAGGTAGTGACAATAGAACATAATGTCAAAATGAAATTACAAGGATTTTGCTAAAAGATCACCTTATTTATCATTCACCATATATCTAATCATAAATTTAAGAAATTCATGTCACAAATTATGTTTAGCACATCACAGAAACTGGTCTTCTAGCAAATAATACATTTTGGATAGAACTAGATTCTTTCACTTTTCATTTCTAGCATTAGTTCATAGTTCATATAGATTACATTACATTAGAAATACATCAAAACAAAAAAACAAAAAAAATATCCAACATCTAAGCCACTTGGAGAAAGTATAGCCATTTGACTATGTCAAATATCTCTTTCCAAGTAAACCTAACCCTCAAGCCTTTTAGTAGTGATGAATTTGACATGGTAGATGAATCCCTTGAGGATTTCATCTCACAAAGTTCATCCACTAAGGATTGTTATGAAAAGCAAAAACCAAGAGAGGTTGACGTGATCCAACCTCAACTCATCCTTTACCCACCTTCACACAAAAATCAAACTAAAAACAAGCTTGAATTTACTCTTTATCCACCTAAGAACATTGTTTCATAGATATCAAGTAATAATACCATTGCTCATACATATAACACTAGAAATAATCCACAACTAAAAAAATCAACTTTGACAACCTTACCTTTTCTTAATCCCATCTTGCCTAGTTCTCCTTGTTTGCCTCCTTATAGTGGGAAGGAGTATGATCTTGTTGAAAAACACAAGAATACTCCTACAAAGATATCCCTTTGGGACCTAATTCAAAACTCTCCTAATTATCACATAAATTTTCAAACAGCCTTACAAAAAGTTGTGATGCCTCCTAATACAAATGCAAATGATGTGGTATCTCTAATACAAGGAATGAATATAGTTAATGTAGACATTACTTTTCACCAACATGAGCTCCCTCCCTTGGAGATGGGGAAGAGACATGATCCCTTCATGATAATAGAAAAAATCAATAGAATAGGAATAAAAAGAACCTTTTTTGATAATGGCTCAACCCTTAAAGTGTGTAGTGCAAAGCTTTTAGATAGAATATGCATGGGCAAATAAAAAATTGAACTTGATTCATTATTGATTCAAGGATTTGACAAGGTAGGAAAGCAATTGCTCAATGTGATTACTTTACCTATTATAGTCAGAAAGGCCACCTTACAAACTCTTGTTCATGTTATGCCTCACGACTTGGGTATGTATAGGATCATCATGGAAAAAACAAGACCTTAAAGTGGCAAAAATTTAGAAAATCGTAGTTGGGCAAATCCTGGATCTAAAAGTTTGAATAAGTTATCATATTATTTCAAAAATATGTAAGAATAGAATATGTAGAAAATTTAATGTAGTTTCTAAACTACTAGGTTTTTTTTTAAAACATCTATTTATGAAAATTTGAAATTTCAATCTAGCACATAAATTTCAAGGAAAATAAGAAGTAGGTGTTCCACCGACCACCCTAACCACAATAAAATGATAATATTTTTTTATAAGATTTTAGATATGTAGAGTGACTCATGTCCCAATGATGCATATATTTTTTTGTAATTTTTTCCAAATAAATAATTAATTATTAAATTTTTAGTACAAATTTTGAGAATTATAAACTCATGTTCACCACCTTAACTTAATATCAAACTTCATGAAATTCAATTTTTTTAACCCATAGTATGTGAAGCATAGAATGTGACACATGTTTCAAATTCAAAAAAATGATACCATTTGAAAGCTATAGGATGTTTTCATCAGCCCATCAATCATGACTTTAGTCATAATTCAAATAGAAAAGAAAATACTATTCATTAAATTCAAAGTAAAGCGATAATTTATATATTGATGGAAATCTGAGAATCTTCCTTTAAAAACTTATTTTTTATCATTTAGAAGATGAAATACTGATATATATTAGAAGTCACTTTACATATTGCCACTTTTGGCACATCATGATCCTGCCACATACCCACCTTCATACCATTCCCTTAAGGAAGATCTTGGATTCATGAGATGCATGTGGTGCCTTCAACTCTCCATCATATCATGAAATACATCTATAACAAGGTATACCAAGTTGAAATCAACCCAAAGCCTAAAATTTTCTTACAAGCTGAAAAAAGAATGTCAAACCCTCTAAGAAAATTAATTCCAACATAGAACATAGAACCCATGAAGGAGGAAAAACAAGAGATTTAAAAAGTATCAAAATTATTAGATGATGATTGGGGTTCCTTGGAGTTTGCACCCTCACTTATGGGCAAGTACATGATTACAAATAAAGAAGATGAGAAGAAAAAACAACCAATGGTAATGTCCACATAGTACTTGGAAGAAAATTTACAAGCATCTACCTCATCCATTCTTGAATAAGAAATAATTTATACAAAATAATTTGATGAGATAGATTATCAATAGCCACCAAACCCGAAAGAAATGGAACAACTTTATGGGAGAGGTTATGAACTTGTGAAAGAACTAGGTTATAGTGGTAAAGGATGTGGAAAGAAAGAACAAGTTATCCATGTTCCTATAGAACCTAACACGCAAGAGATAAAAATTGATTTGGGATATTTCCCTTATAAGATTACACAAGAAACAAAGATACCACCATTAAACATCAACACCATCATGTGTAATCCTAAAAAATCTCTCACCTTGAAGCATCTGAAATTGATTGATACAACTTGTGAAGAATCATTAAAGTTTTTCAAAAATGATGAAGCCTTGAAGAAAATTTTAGGATTTTATGACAAACCTTTCACTAAAAAGTGGCTTACATGCACTATGATTAGTACCAAGCATAAAGCAGAAGAACATAGAGAAGATGACATGAACAAAAAAAAATACAGCCTTGAATTTCAAAAAAAAATATGTGCCTCCTTTAGGAGATACAGTAGAGATATAGTTGGATATTAACATTGAAGACAAAGTGATAAAGATAGGAAAGTTCCTTGAAAATGATGAAAAAGAAGACCATGTAACTTTGATTCATTACTTTTCTAAAATTTTTGCTTGGACTTATTCAGACATGCCGAGAATTGACCTTAAGATTGTAACACACAAAATAGTCCTCGCTCAAAATTCCAAGCCCATTAGACAAAAGATTCAAAAAATGAACCCTAAGATAGCCTTATTGGTTAAAGATGAGATTGAAAATATCCTCAAAGCTAGCTTTATAAGACTGATATATTATTCTCCTTGTATCTCAAACATTGTTGTAGTTGCAAAATCAAATAATCATATTAGAATGTGTACATTTTTTTGTGATTTGAATAAAGCATCTTTGAAAGATGACTTTCGCCTTCCTAATATTGACATGATAGTAGACTTGACTACAGGACATGATTTTTTATCATTCACAGATGGATTTTCTAGATACAACCAAATCTTTATAAACCATCAAGATCAATATAAGACAACATTTACAATAGCTTGGGGAACATTTTGTTGGGTAATGAAGCCTTTTGGGTTGAAGAATGTGGGTGCAACATATCAATGAGCAATGACATTGATATTTCATGATTACATACATAATATTTTGGAAGATTACATTGATGATATTCTAGCCAAATATTTAATAAGACAAGACAATGTAAATGTCCTTTGAAAAATATTTGAGCGAATGCAAAAATACAACATGAGATTGAATTTGAAAAAGTTTCTTCAGTGTAGATAGCAGAAAACATCTAGGGTTTATCATATCCCATAGGGTCATTGAGGTGGACACAAACAAAATTGATGTTACAGTTAACATGCCACCTCCTAGAAACATATCTCAATTATGCACCTTATAAGGAAGAATTAAAGCTATCCATCATTTTGTATCGTCTTTAGTGGATCAAACATTACCATTCACACATCTCCTCAAGAAAGATGTGCATTTTTATTGGAACAAGGATTGTCAATAGGATTTTGTGATTTTGAAAGAATATATTTTCACTCCACCTGTTTTACAACCCACCATGCAAAACAAACCACAACATCAACTCATGCTCTTGCAACATTGTTAGCTCAAAAAGATGAAAATGGTAAAGAACATCTTGTTTATTACATTAGTTGAACCTTGATTTATTATGATAAACAATACACAATGATAGTGAAACAATGTTTAGCTCTTGTATTCACTACTAGTAAGTTGTGCCATTACTTACTGAATGCTGAAATACATGTGATGATGAAATTTGACCCTTTAAGACATATTTTCACTAAAAAAAACTTATCAGGACACTTAGCTAAGTGGGTAATGTTTTTAATTGAGTTTGACCTTAAATTTGTTCTACAAAAAGCAATTAAAGGCCAAGACTTGACCAACCAATTAGCTGATGCTCCTTCTCCTTTAACATTACCTAGCAATGACTCTTTCCTCAATGATAATGTGTTGACAATTGAAGGTAATACATGGGAATTATATTTTGACAAATCTAAGTGTAGAACTAGCTCTGATGTGGGGGTTAAAATAATACCACCCATGGGAGAACCTATTCCCTTGTCATATCAGTTAAACTTCCTATGTATAAAAAAAATTGTTGAGTATGAAACATTGCTTGTTGGGTTGTGTGTCACTTTAATCATGGGTGCAAGATACATTAAGATATTTGGTGATTCACAATTAATCATTAAACAAATAAATGGAACATATCAAGCAAAGCATGAAAAATTATCAAACTACAAGGATCTCACAATGACTTTGTTAGAGAAGTTTGAATCATTTACCATTGATAACATCCCCTGAAAAGATAATCAACATGAAGATGCAATGGAAAGTGCAGCTTCCCTTATATCTCCTAAAGATCCTTCAAAAGGCTTCACTTTTATTGTGCATACAATTATGAAACCATCAATTGAAGAAAAATAAGATGAAGTATTAACAACAACCATGGAAGACTTGAGTGAATGGTATGATACAATATTTAACTATTTGAAAGATGGTACCTTTCCCAAGCCAGCAACAAAGAACATCTAAGCTCATCTATGAAGACTTGCATCTAAGTATATAATTCTAGCTAATGTGTTGTATCGAAGATCAGTTGATGATCTCTTACTTAGATGCCTTAAAAAATCTAAAATATGCACAACACTTGAACAAGCCCAAGAAAGTGCTTGTGGTGGTCACTTTGGATGAAAAACATTAGTTCAAAAACTTACCCACATACGATACTATTGGAGACATATGGAACAAGATTGTTTTGCATACATAAAAAAATGTCACAAATCTCAAGAAGATAGCAATTTGATTCATGCTCCTACCTCTAAAATTTTAGCTCAAGTCACTATTTGGCTCTTCACAGTTTGGGGTTTGGAAATCATTGGAAAAATATCACCACCTTTCTCTGCTAGGAATACATTCATAATCATTGCAACAAATTATTTTACAAAATGGGTAGAAGTGATCGCCCTTTGATCAAAAATTGTTGATGTAATATGTCATTTCATATTGGAATACATTATTGCTCACTTTGGACTTCCTTCAACTTTAGTTTTAGATAAAGGTGCACCATTTAAGAATAATGACATGAAAAGGTTCTTGGAAGTGTTTAACATACAACATCACTTTTCAACACCCTATTATCCACATTCTAATGGTCAAACCAAATCAACTAATAAAACCATTGAACAAATCTTAAAGAAAATAGTTAAAATTAATAAGGATTGGAACATGCAGTCAACATATGCATTATGGGAATATCAAATGAATGTTAGAGTATCCACAGGGACTACACCTTATAATCTCATCTATGGTACCAAAGCAATAATTCCCTCGGAGTTAGAGATTCCTGCATTAACAATCACTCTTCAAGGACTTATTGATGACAACAAATTACAAGGAATAATGGTTGCATTAGCTTGAAATGCTTGACAAATAGTGCATCAATTCTCTTGAGCACCTTTAGTCTTATTGTAAGAGAAGGCACCATAGTTACAATTACAATTTCATCCCTAGTGTATTCAATAAAGCTGATTTCATATTATATGAAAATCAACATAATGTTAATTCCAACCCAACTAGAAAAGGAAAATTTAGTCCTAATTGGTTAGGACATTATATAATTAATGCAAGCTATGGGTCTAGTGCATATACATTAAAAAAACTAGATGAAACTTCTCTCAAAGACCAAGTACTAATGTCACACATCTATGCTAGTATTATATTTAATCCCCTTGAATAGTGTGTGATAAAGTAATGATGTTAGAGTTACTAGATGATGTTTTATATGCTCTCACATTGCTTCATTCTTGAAAAATATTTATTTTTGTTTTGAATACTAATGTGATTATTTAATTCATTTTAAATGATTACTTTATGTTTCATGCTATTCAATTCCATCTTGTATGTTGTGTTATATTAGATCCTTATATACATTTAATGTTCTATAATTAGATCATAGGTGCATTTAATTTAGCATAACATACTTAATCCCAATGTTGCATCTAAGAGAAACTAGAATGAGTTTTAATTAGACCACATAAAACATGTTAAATCATTGGGACATTCATTAAATAGTCTTACAAATATTATTTAATTAATCGCATTGCCATTTAACATTCAACACATAAACACAAGTAATAAAACATCAAATGCTCATATATATATATACATAAAAATTTTGTGTGCATGTCATTAATATATACAATGCTAGTGAGGTCTATGATTGCTAGATCCCTCAGGATCTAGTGCTCACATCTATCTACTAGTGGTCCGTCAGGAGACAGTGGTATGCAATTGTGATCATGATCCACCAAGTGTACTAAGAGAAAACTATAAGCCTCATACCTGTCCAAGGGCCTCATAACACTCCCCTACTATTTGATCTCTCTTTGCATGTATTCTAGATACCTCAGACTATAGTCTCTCAAACTCTGTTGAGGAATGAGATGATTGTGCATCCTAGGAAAGCTCGGCTTAGTGGATGTGCCTCCTAAGACTCTCATACATTGCTTGCAATCTAAAATATGGCCTAAAAAACTTTGCATCCTACTCCATGATGGGTGGGGATACATAGTTTGAATCAGTAGCCTCCTCATCAACTGATGGAGGCACTGTCTCTGTAGCCACCTAATGATAAAGATCATGAAGATATCTCACAACTCTTGCAAGATAGAAACCATAAATATAATTAGTAGACATCATGATATATATATATTAATACATAAAACATAAGCATAAGCATAAAACATAATATTAAATAAAATATCCTCACCTATCTCTTTGGAAGGTTGTGTGAAGACAACCTTGTCCAGTGCAGGGGGAATGGAGGATGTGCTAGCCTCTCCATGGCTATGGGTACTAGTGTCTATTGCAGTTGTTGATCGTGATCTAGTAACATGAATGGGAGATGGCTCCCCCCACTCATAGCCCACTAGATCCTCATCTACTAGCTCACCACCCTCACTCATCGACTGCTTCTCTTCCTCATCCTCCTCCTCATCCACCTTCTCACCCACCTCCTCTTGGCCATGATAGTCAGGATTTGTAGTCTCATCATACTCCTTTTCAATCACATCTGTAAATATTTTTGCAACCCTATAGCATGTCTCCTTGGTCCTATCCTGCATCTCCTCTCCCTAATCTGGGAGTGGCCCTACATCACCTATCCACTCATCCATCACAAATACAATAGTTGATCACGATACTTTCCACCACTCCTCGTAGGCATCTGTGGCACTGATGTCATCAACATCAAAGACTGGAGGCATATCATGATCTAAGAACTTAGAGTCATTGTAGACAACATCCTCAAAAGTGAACCATCTAGAATCACCAGGTCCCTGAGCACTCTGTATTGATCTCC
>VDFB02271358.1:38163159-38251596 GCA_007258455.2 Sequoia sempervirens
GTAATCTAATATTAACATGAAGGGATTCAAATAAGGGTTCTATCCTAGGTCAAGCTAGAGTTCAAGTAAGGAAACCCACTTCACGGATGCGAACAAAAACTCATGGTAACTAATGAAGGCTTATCCAAGGAACAAAAGGAGTGTGTAGTGAAGTGGGCCCTCTGACAAGTCCAAGTATAGTCACGACATCAAGATTAGACAACACCCTCAGCAAAACGAAAGCCAGGAAAGTGAGCGAAAGAGAAGCAAAAGCAGAACAATAAGCCAAAAGACCTACTCTAACTATATACAACTATATATAGAGGTTGAGCTCAGATAGCTCAAGAAAGAAAATAATTCTTGAGCTAGGTACTACTCGTTGACAGGCAATGAGACATCCTCTCCAATGAGGGTCTTAAGGTAAAAGGAATTATCTCTTAAGATTTTAGAAATCTGAAAGGGGCCAAGCCAAAGCTTGTCAAATTTGTCATGTCCCCCTTTATTTTCGTGGGCCTTGTCCCAACATAGGACCAAATTTGCAATCCTAAAGGCCTTAACTTTGGCTCTAAGGTTGAACCATCTCTTCACTACGCCCTGGTGTTTGGAAATTTTTTCTATTGCTTGGGTACAAACTTCTTCCAAATGCAACAACTCAGCTAAGTGAGCCTCACAACGTTCTCCCTCTTCATAGTATGTGTTGATGAATTGAAGTGTAGGGATATTGAGGTGGATTGGGAAAACAGGCTCTAGGCCATAAAAAAGGTGGAATAGTGAATTTCCTAGGGTTACCTTATGACACATACGATCTTCCCATAGAGAAAAACGTAGCTGGGTATGCCAATCTTTCAAGTTATTATCGAGCAGCTTTTAGATGATAGTTAGCAAGTTTTTGTTTGTGGATTTGGCTAGACCATTCCCTTGGGGGTAGTAATTGGATGAAAATTTAAGGACAATCCCATAGTCAAATGCCTAACTAGCAAATTTAAGGAAAATGAATGCAAGACCATTATCACAAACTACGAAAAATGGACAACCAAAATGATTTATGATAAAAATTTCAAGAAAATTAGTAACTGTACTTTAGTTGTACATTTCCTACAAGCAATTTCTTTAGTCCACCTAGTGCAATAATTAGAAGTAGTTAGAATATACTTGTGGCTTGTAGAGGAGGGTTGGTTGATGGGACCAATAAAATCAAGCCCCCACTGAGCAAAGGGCCTTACCTCAACAATTGGTTGTAGCATGACAACAATGTACCTTTCCCTGGTGGTAGCAACCTGAGCAAAGGGCCTTACCTCAACAACCCATTAGATCCTATCAGTTGGGTACCTTTCAATCATTATTTTTTTTTATTGATTCCTTCCATGCTTACTATAATTAGTTATTTTGGTTTTTTATTAGCTTTGCTTATTTTCACCTCAGTCCTATTCATTGGGTTAAGCAGTATACAACTTATTTGAAATAAAATAAAACCCTAAATAGGAATTGAGATTCCGAGTCAATTTGAGGTACTATATAGATTAGCTATGAATCCTTACCTATTCTTTTTTAATAAATAAAAATATGATTGAAGTTTTGTTATCCAGAATTGTGTTAGGTCTAATTCCTATAACTTTGGCTGGATTATTTGTAACTGCATATTTACAGTACCGACGTGGTGATCAATTTGATATTTGATTTAGGACCATATTATGGTATGAACGGGTCTCCTACTGATTCTGAGGGATTAGATCCCATTAGCTGTTTTAGTTTAAGTGACAAGAAGATCGGATAAAATAAAAAAAGAAGGATCTCGCTCTGTAGGATTTGAACCTACGACATTAGGTTTTGGAGACTTGCATTCTACCAAACTAAACTAAGAGCAAAAAAGAAGGATCATGCTCTGTAGGATTTGAACCTACGACATCAGGTTTTGGAGACCTGCGTTCTACCAAACTGAACTAAGAGAGCTTTTTTTTTGTTTTTTTTTGAAAGAGAGTAAAGAAGGGCACTTTTTTACTCTTAAAACATTTTTGCATGTGGTATGCTTCAATCACTGATTATTCATGTTTCATTGAATAAATATCACTCGACTTTTTTTTATAGGAGGAAGAGTACTAGGTAGGGATGACAGGATTTGAACCTGCGACATTTTGTACCCAAAACAAATGTGCTACCAAGCTGCGCTACATCCCTTTTAATCGTGAGTATTTTTATTCGATATTTTAATATTACAATAAAATTTATTTTGCTTTCCACATTTATCGTCTTTGATTCCCATTTGGTTTCGTGAATAGACTGTATAGACGTAAGATATCATCTATAAGATGTCTATTTATTGACAGTACTTGATTAATATCACATGTTCTGTTCCATAAAAAAAGCTTGTACAAATATCTGTTTACAGTTTCTTAAGGGACTCATAAACTACAGTTGTAGTTGACCATATAATATATTCATCACAATTGAGAAGGAGAACTTACGAACAATGCAAGATATAAAAACATATCTTTCCACAACGCCTGTGTTAGCTACTTTATGGTTGGGATTTTTAGCCGGTTTATTAATTGAGATAAATCATTTTTTCCCAGATGCCCTGACTTTTCCCTTTTTTTCGTTTTAATTTTCCTCTCCCGCGTACCCGAAAGAAAAAAATGATGTTAGATTTATTTCCTTTTCTTCTTGGATAAAGAAAATAAATGAAATTCAATCTCTTTAGAATTCAAGGGAGGGTGAAGTTAGAATAAGACAAAATAGAAATCTAGATCCAAAAGTTTCTTCCACAAATAGTAAACTATTGAAAACTCTTAATTAAAGATTTTATTACTTAATTCATTCTCGTAATAAAGCTTTAATCATTCTTCAAAAACTTCTATCCCTTTCTCTTTCTTCTCTTTTTTCCAAATTGAAAAGAAAAGAAGTAGATACAATATCCAAAGTAAGTTATATGGCCAAGGGTGGAAATGTAAGAGTAACAATTACTTTAGAATGTACTAGTTGTACCCAAGATAGTGTTGATAAAAAATCACCGGGTATTTCAAGATATACGACTTGAAAAAATTGCCGCAATACTCCTCTTCGATTGGAATTAAAGAAATTTTGTCATTATTGTTACAAGCATACTATTCACAGAGAAATAAAAAAATAGATTGAATCTACAAAAATAGGAATTTACCATTCCTACCCAGATATATAAATATATTATATCTAATGTGGTTGTATGCATCTTTGAATAAGGTTGGCCAGTAGTACCCAACTGATAGGATCTGATGGGTTGTTGAAGGGCCGGATCCATGACTAGTTTTGAACTTATCATGAAACTTTTTCAACACTTGTGCTGCTTCTACCTTTCCTAGGCATCTGAAATAAACTCCCGCGTGGTTCTTCTTGTACAATATAGCTCCTTGTAGCATGTAGCTGTTGCTTTTCAATATTAAAGCACATTTTTGTACTCCTTGCAACCAAGGTAGAAAATTTTTGTTCAACAGATAGTAGATTATGTCATTGTACTATTCATATGGGGAAACATCCTCCAATTGTTACTGCTATACTATGAGCTTCGGTCCTGTTTTCATCATTGTGCGAGTGAGGGCTTATCCTTGGACGAGCCTCATAGGCTGAATTTCCATGCCATATTCTTGCAACAATGTGACCCATTTTTCTCTTCTTTCTCTCGGTTCATTCTGCATCAACAGTGTATTAATAGCCAGGTCTGGAACAATGGAAAATACTTTATTCCTTTGGATGTAGTGTCAAAATTTCTTAACTCCACGTACTAAGGCATACACTTCCTTCTCCACATTATGATAACATAATTCTGTGTCCTTTAATGGGGCACTCATAAAAGTAATGGGGTGCTCATTCACTTCGTCGTCTTTCTGTGTTAACATGCTGGCGCATGAGTGATCTAAAGCAAAATAATAGATATAGAATGACTTCAAATAGTCTGGATTGACCAGCACTGGAGTATCTACAATAGCCGTCTTGATTTCTTCAAAAGCCTGCTTGGCTTCCTGTGTCCATTTTACCTTGGCATCTTGCTTGAGCATGGAATTCAATGGCTCAACTATTTCTGTGAAGCTTATGATGAAATTCCTGACAAAATTGATCTTCCCAAAGAAAGACTTCATTTCTTTTTTGCTGTCGGGAGGCTGAATTTTCAATATGGCCTATATGCACTCCAGATCTATGGAGATTCCCTTTTCTGAAATCACATGTCTTAGCAGTTTCCCTTTGGTCACCCCAAAAATGCATTTCTTCAGGTTCAGTGAGATGCCAAACTCTCTGCATTTTTTAAAAACCTTGCAAAAGTCAGAGACGTGATCTTATCTTCTGTTTGAAAACATAGTAAGGCCATCTGTTGATGGTGTTTTCTGCACAGCAACAACTCAGACAGAATACAACATTCTATCTCTCTTGAAAGGTTATTTTCAACAATAAATTACTGAAAATCACCCCAAGGTCTCTCGGGTGTCAGGTCATGACAATGCATAAACAACTCAGATAAAATGTGAAATGCTGGTAATCACAATCGGACCTTACTACAAGCAAACTGTATCTTTCAATTTATCAGGTTTTGCAATATAATGATCTCTAATCATAAATCTAACCAGATAATAAAGAAATAGCAAAAGATAAGGGTGCAAGAATATGATGAAACCTAAACTATTCCTAGAATGAGTAATGCAAATGACATATATTTGGAACGGACCAATCTCAATTAACCAATCCTTGATCAACCCACAATGCAATATCACAAGAACGGTGCAATCTTCTAAGGCATGTAGATTTTCAAATCATAGACATTCATCCACAATCGAACTCAAGCACATGTAAATATATGGTCCAGGTTGACTTCACCAGCCTACTACAATCAGATAGTTACTGGGAGTATAGACCAGAGATTGCTACAAACATTCCAAATATGAAATCATAAACACCATTCACCAAACTAAAACTAATTTAATTCTGAACACTAAACCCTAAATCTTCAAGCAATTTGAAAGATAGAACAATAAGAACCATTCAAGATAATATAACACAAGAGATTTCACCAGGAAAACCACAATGTCTTCAATTGTATTAGATCACCAAAATGCTGCAACAATTCAATTGTTCGGTTCACAATAATTGCTTCAAGAAATTAACTAATACTTCTACTACAAAAATACTCTAGCTCTTTGGTCTAACTTGTCCTTGTTATTTTCTAGCTAACCCTTACAATGAGGCAAAAATGCCTTTTATAGCAAATCACAAGATATGTCGGCCCAGCCAAACATTTGTACAAAATAAGAATAACCGCCCAAAACAAGTCGGCCTTAGGAAATCAAAATAAGGCACACATTAAATGCCATCTATATCATCAAGGTTGGCCTCGACACAATCCCCAATGTAGTCCAGTCCAATGCATGCCCTATGATAATAGGGAAGCACAAATCTCAAAATGGCATTAAATACCGCCTCCTTTATCCTTGCTCTGGGCCAACGATCCCTGAACCCTCAAAAATATTCCATCCAATTCGGTGACAGGTGGCAGGGGCAAGATCCTCATCTGACACTCAATAGAGCCAATCTCCTCCTTTGACTGTTTAACAGTCTTACCCCAATCCTCCTTGTGGGCTTGGTACTTATCCATTACCACCAAGTAGGTGGCTGCATCATCTAACTGATGACCTGTTATAACACTCTCAGAATCTGGGGCATAAACTTCATGCCACCATTCCCTGAGTTGCTCCAGACTTAAGTATTTAGGAGCAATCTTTCTCCTTCCAGTCATGATCTCAAAGAATGCAATGCAGCCTTCATACACCCCAGTAAGATCACCATCAATTGCTTTCTTTCGTTTCTGGATCTTCTTCATGGCCTTCTGCCAAATTTGCAGAGCCTCAAACCATTCCCAGGGTACACTTAATTTGGAGGAAGGAAGGATTCCATCTGCAGCGAATTGTTCTTTACCATGCTCTATGATGACCTTGGACTTCTGCAGCAAGAGGTCAATGTCCTCCTTGTCCTGAGACAACACTTGCTCCAATAATTCCTTGGCTCGGACTGCATCTTTCCCAACTGACAGGATGTCTTTGATTGCATTATCTTCTTTCAGTTGCACATCCTTCAACCAATCCACTGCAGTTTGAGCTGAAGCTTTCATTTTCTCAATTCTGGAGATAGTTTCCTTGGGCAGAAAGCTGAGAGTGACAGAGGAAGAAGGATGGAGGGACTGCAGAGGCTTCAACACCTCTTCCAAACGTTTCTTAAGCCTTTCATTCTCCTTCCTTAGCTCATGCTTGGTTTGGGTCTCTTTCCTCAACCTGCCAATAATCACAGCACTAGACCCTTCATATTCATCTATGTCCTGCTCCATGGATGCCGGTCCAAGGTTGATAGTCTGCACATTGTAGTCCTGACTAGTGACCTCTTCCCTAGTTTTTTCCACGGCAGGGGTGGCAATGTGGATGACCCTATTGTTTGCTTCATCTCTCTCCACCTTTGAGACCACCCTAGCTTCCTTCCTTTTCTTCCCTTTGCATATTTTGGATAGCATTTCATCCCAATCCAAGGGAGTGTCTTCAACTACCACCTACTTCTTTCTTGCAATCTCCTTTTCAAGCCAATCCGGGGCTGCAGGTTCTACCCGGATTTCTTTTGTTGTTGCCTCTTCTTGCTATTTTTCCAGAGTTTTCTCCTTCTCCTTTTCAACTGTTTTATCTTCCTCCTTCCCAGGGAGCTGCTCACCTTGATCATCATCCTCAAGATCCACCTCTTGCACCGGTGATGGGGTTTTAGCAGGGGTGTCTTCTTTCTGCTCGGGCGATCCATGGCCTCTATCACTTTCCGGAGAATCTTCATACTGCACTAAGGGAGAAGTATGCCTTTCCTCTTCCTCTGCTTCGAGCCCAGATGCCTCACCAAAGAGTGTCCCTTCCTTGAATGGCTCTACCTCTCTGCTAGTTTCATGCTCCTCCGGAATTTCCGGCTGAGGTATGCCTGGTGGTGGGGAAGCAGCCTTAGATGGCTCTATAGTTGTCATCTCCGGAGGAAGGTCTTTCTTTTGCATTGGCTCCTTGGGAGAAGGAGTATTTGATCTTCTCATATAAACCTTTGTCTTTTCTCCTCCCGAACTCTCTACCTCAACAATAGGAGGCTCATCTTTTGATGCATCCTGAACCTTCTTCTTCGAGACCCTGGTGGTTCCGATCTTTTTTGGCGGTGGAGGAGCACTTTCTTCTTCTCCTTTTTCCAATTCTTCCTCATCAGAGGTTTTTCCAATCTTCAAAGCCCTACTCCTCTTGTTTCCTTTTGGTTCCCTCTTTGGCTCAGGCTCACTTTCCTTGGGGCCTCTAATTTTTATCTTGAAAGGAGAGCTCTTTGTAGTTTTCCCTTTGGGGTCATCTTCCCCGGATTCCTCTGAAGTCAACATAGGATTGAGGTCTCCCATCAAATTGAAGGTACAAGTCACCTTCTCACTCTCCAGTTCCCAGACCTTATGTTTCAACCAAGAAGAAGTAAATTTCATGACCGGGGCCATTAGGTCCTCCAACTCTGTAACCTCATCCTCATTCCAACTGATTTCCCCGATGGACCTGCCCTTCACAGCTTCATAAGCATGGTCCTGCACCAGGTTTCCATCATCCTCTAGTTGGTCCGGGATCAACTTGACATTGTATTGTCTGATTGCCTCCATAGGGAGCCTAGAATACCTCTTCTTTCTTGCTTCAAGGTCATCCTTAATGTTAGCCCAATAATCTTTTAGGTCAGCTTTATGCTGGTACTCCCTAGTGGCTTTCTTCTGTGCCTCTCCTGTAATATCAAAGTTCATCCTTTTGGAGTGGAAGGAGAAACCATATGCCGCCAATTCATCTTTTACAGTGTGTGCTGATTGGATGGAAGGGCACACTTCTGCTACACCAATTCTGAGAGGGAAATCCCCACCAAAACCTGTTTTATGCTTCTCCTTCTTGACAATAGCATCAAACTCACAGATCTGTCTGACAATCTCCAATAGCACAATGTGATCTGTGGGGTATCTGGGCAACTTGTATGGGGCGACCGGACATCCATCAATCTTGATGTAGGTGAAGGTGGGAAACTGAATAAACCAGGCCCCATAATTCATTATCAGCCCTTTGGCTCCATCTGACAGTCTCATGTGCTCGGCATTCTAGAGCATCCTGGTGATATGCATAGTGAATGCATCATTAGCCCTACGATAGTCCTTGTGTCCTAGATGCAACTCTGGGTAAACCTCATAGACAATGTCTTGTCCGAATGTCCCTCTTGGATTCAAACCCCTGTATGGGTAGAATCTGGCTAGTACATACATGACATAAGAGGACATGGTGAATTTCTTAGTCTCTAGGACATTCCTCAACTTTTTATCAATTTCAGAACTGATGAGCCCTGCCCAACGGTAGTTGGTTCCCTGTTCAATTTTCATGATCACATGGACCATCCAACTCTCCAACACCCCAGCAGTCTTCAATCCTACCACCTTGCTCAAAAATGTTATGGCATCATAGATATCTGACCTGAATTTGATCCTATGCAACTGCTTGGGCAGTTTAGAGTGATGTGATTTTGGTTTCTCCAACCAAGCATTAATCATTTGTTGAGACTTAACGGGCTCATTCTCATAGTATGTCCTGGCCAAGTCCATGTTTAGAGCACACACTGAGGGCAGATCAGGCATGTCGAAAGCCTGGGCAATGGAGACATGACTGAAATTGGCTAAGACTCTTCCCTCAGTACTGACAACTCTTTGTGAGTCGAAGTCATATTGCCGGGCACACTCGAGTATCAGCTCATAGCACTGGATTGCAGGAGGAAATCCTGCCACATGCACCAACCCAGACTTCATCATGCCATTCCTTAGTACTGACAGATTCTTCTTAGCTATCCTCTGCTTAAACTCTTCATACCTCCAAGCCCCAACATTGGTGTCAGACACCTCAGACCATACAGAAGATATCTTGCTCTCTGGTAACTGACTTTTGGTATCCAATCTTATTCTTTCTGCCTCGGAGATGGAGGACCCCTCCGTATCACCCTTAGATTTTCCTACAGCTACCTTCCTTGATTCGACCTGCACTCACAAGAAATCGTCATAAGTATCAATTTATCATGCATATTCCATCCGACAGATCAGCATAAAATCATGTAAAACAATTAAAATCCATCACAAACTGCTAATTCCAAAAATCCGAAAAAATCGAACAATCCGGGAAAACACCGTAAACCGGGAAAATCCCGTCGGGGCAGAATTTTGGAGAAATTTGACCCAAATGGATTCCTGCTGCCAAGACATTAAATCGTTAGTACAGACAAAAGACAATAAGATAATCATGAAATTAATTCATTGGCAACAAGAAATTAGCATTTAGCTTTTACTCCGTTAATCCTATCCTTAGAAAATCGGAAGAAGTGCAATCAAATAGGAAAACCGGAAAAGTCCAGATGGGATGGATTTTCACGGACAACTCGAGGAACTTCAGAAATCATTATGCCCCGCTGAATCAGCTGAAACCGGGAAAATCCGAGTGCGAAGGAATTCCACGAGAACCTCAAAAACCCAATAAACGACGATACGCGAGCCAACGACCGAACTATCATACAATCTTTCTATTTGGATTTGAATAGCCCCGAAATTGATGCCAACCAACATGATTCAAAATGTAAATGAATTTAGACTTCAAAAGACCTCAAAATGTTTAGATCCCACGGCGAAACTGTGATGCCCTAATTTGATGACCAGACTTCCGCCATGGAAAACAGTGGAAGCTCGGGGTCTAAAATACCAACTGCAAAGGTCAATCCAAGGTACTCCGAATCCTCACAGGGCTGTGGTCAGTGTAATACAAGGGAAATATCGATCAATCATAACGAATTTTCCGTTCTAGGCCGAACACTGAAAAAACCCTAACCTTGCACAATATGGCGGATTTCGCACTAAGAGGGCAAACAATCTAACCCAGAAGCCCTTCCAAACGTGTGCACCCGTCGTCTAATGGATAAATAGCACTCATAAGGTGCGGGTGATGAGGTTCTACAAAAAAATGGGTCAAACCCTAACTGGATAGGAAGGAAATAGTGGCTACCATGGGCCGACACGAAATGGCCACCAATCAATATGGAAAAACTCAATCATTGCGTAAACCAACAAGAGGGGCCATCGATAACATACCATGGATCAATTCAGTAAAAACTCGAGGTCAAAGAAGAAACCACAACGCAAGCACGCTCAGGCAATAAAATCCTCAATCAACACCAAACAATCCACGTGCAAGCAACACAGGATCAATGCTCAAAGCTCAAATGAAAGCTCTCAATCGCCAAAGCAGCAAGCAAATGAATGATAAAGTTGAAAAATGATGCCCAAAAGGTTTTATGTCCATCCATTTGTGCATCTGAGCAAAGGTACCCTGGTCATTAATGAGCGACAAGACACTTCTGGCAAACCCGGAAACCCGAGCCCAGAACATAATTTCAGAAAATCTCAAGATACGCGGAAATCCGGATCAACAGAGATTTCACGGAAAAGCAGAAACCGAGAATATAACGAAGTTCGGGATTTTAGCACAGTCCGGGAAAATCCGCGAGAACCGAAAAATCCCGGAGTCAAGCAGAAACCCAGATTCGGAAAATTCAACAATCAACAGACTATGAACCAGAGCCCGGGAAAATCTGCCGGAGCTGAAAAATCCCGAATTTAGGTGAAAACCCGGATTTTGTTTAAAACTCGATTTTATCCAATTCAAGCCTCAAGGCAAGATCAAAGCTAGCAAAGCCAACATATCAAGACCCCCAAAAGATAGATCCAATAAAACCAAAGGTCAAAAGACATCCGTAAAGAGGGTCCCTACTCCAAGTGGGGCGTGTGTGCAAAAACTGCACAACAAATGGTGACTCTGCTGGGGAAATGCTCTTGAGCATTTCGAGGAAAAACTGGAATCAAGAACCCAGAACTCATGGTTTCAACTCAAACATCCAGCCACCACCCCCATGTTTAAACAAAGAAACTCCCAGTCATTCAAAGTTTCCTATACCAGGGTCAAAGTGTGTGCATATGCGTTCATTACCTACCCTTAGTTGCATGAGGAACCAAACTTAGTATGAACAAACTACGTAAAGATTCATACTCTAAAAGTAACCTAGATAGAGCCTCGCTGTCAGTCAGGTGTCCATAGCCCCGACGAGGTTATCGCTGTGATCCTCCTGAACATAGCTCTATTGTCGGCCAGGTGTCCATAGCCCCGGTAGCGATATTCAGATCCCCCTGATAAGTTGAATTCAAATCTTTTGATTTGCAATATTTTTTCTCTTTTTCTGTTTTTTTTTTTGATATATCTTTGCCTTTTACTTATTTCATTCAATCTGTGAATAGTGAAGTCCACACTCAAGGCTGAGAACCACAGTGGCACTAGAGCAGAAAATGATTTTTCACCTGTTCAGACCTTATAAGGACCTTCTGCAACTTCAGGTATATTTAACAATTGAAACTATGAGACCCCAATATAGTCTCGTTCAAACTGACTAGAAACCACTTGCCTTAACACAAGGATAAGTGACAATGGGTAGGAAATCCATACCATAACGCTCTAGAAGGGTGATTAGAGTTTGTAAAAGAAATACCAGCAACATTAGACCAACATTGTCACCACTGTCACACAAATGCAACCAAGAATCTCAAAAGGAAAAGGAACCAAGAGCAAGAGCGACGCAAACCAAAACAAACAGACCAAAGCAAACCTACTCTAACCAAACAAGAAAGAAACCTAAACTAACTATATACAAAGCAGAGAGCTATAAACAGCTCAGGACTGGAAATAATGCTTCAAATACTGCCCATTGACAGGCAGTGGAATATCTTCTCCCATGAGAGTCTTCAAACGGAAGGCATTATCTCCAAGTATTTCAACAATCTGATATGGGCCAAGCTAGAGTTTATCAAACTTCCCATGGTTCCCTTTCTGATCATGAGGTTTATCCCAGTATAAGACCAGGTCAGAAATCCTGAAGGCCTTAATGTTAGCCCTCCTGTCAAACCATCTCTTGACTACCCCCTGATGTTTGGAAAAATTCTCCAGGGCGTTGTCTCGTTTCTCCTCAAGGTGCAGTAGTTCTGTTAATCTAGCCTCCCTTCTGTCCCCTTCATTATAGAACTCATTTATAAACTGTAAAGTTGGGATCTTGAGTTGAATAGGGAATACTGGCTCTAGACCATACACTAAGTGATAAGGAGATGTACTAATGGATGACTTAAGCCTTGTACGATCTGCCCAGAGGGCAAACTGAAGCTGGGTGTGCCAGTCTTTTGGGTTCCTTTCTAACAACTTACGGATGACAGTCAATAGATTCTTATTGGACGATTCTGCTAAGCCATTACCCTGGGGATAATAATTAGATGTAAACTTCACAATAATGCCATGATCAAAGGCCCAATTTGAAAATTTTAAAGACGCAAAAGTAGGACCGTTATCACAGACAACAACAATAGGACATCCAAATCGATTAAGAATAGCAGATTCTAGGAAATCAATTACTACCTCAGATGTACATTGCCTACAAGCAAAGGCTTCAGTCCACCTTGTGAAATAATCAGTAATAGTGAGAATGTACCTGTGTCCGGCAGAAGATGGTGGGTTGATGGGACCTATGAAGTCCATACCCCACTGACCAAAAGGCCTTACCTCAGTGACCGGTTGGAGCGGAAGCGCTGCATACCTTTCCCTTGTCGCTGCAGTCTGGCACATGTGACAGGTCCGTACATGATGGTGAACATCTTTGAACAGTGTAGGCCAGTAATACCCTGCCCTCAAAATCTGATTTGCTGTGGCAATCGCAGAACCATGTCCAGTACCATATTTCTCATGAAATTCATTCATCACTCTTTCAGCTTCCTGTTTCCCAAGACACCTCAAATAAATTCCTTTATGATTTTTCTTTTACAGAATAGCTCCCTTTAGCATGAAACCATCACTCTTTAACCATAGATCTCATCTCTGAACTGCATTAAGATGACCTGGAGGTCGTTGGTTCAGCAAATAATACACTATGTCATCATACCACCCATCTGGGGAAACCTCTTCAATATTATAATTCTGAACAGTCAATTCGGGACCTATTTCCGCCATAGTCTGAGTGAGTCCTTGCCCTCTTACCAGCTTCATGGGTTGGATCTCAATATCATACTCTTGTAGCATGGTCACCCATTTAGCTCTGTGCTCACCTAATTCATTTTGCATCAGAAGTAACTTAACTACAGAATCAGGGACAATTGCATACACCTTATTTCTGAGGATATAATGCCTGAATTTCTTCACGGCTCTAACCAGGGCATAGGCCTGCTTTTCTACACTTGGATACCTTAGCTCTGCATCCTTTAATGGTGCACTCATAAAAGCGATAGGATGCTCGTTTCCCTCATCAGACCTTTGAGTTAGCATTCCAGCACATGAATGATCTGAAGCAAATGAATAAATATAAAAGGGTTTGCTGTAGTTCAGAATTACCAATATTGGAGCATCAGCAATGGCTCTTTTGATTTCTGCAAATTCCTCCTTCGCTTCTGTAGTCCATTCGATCTTGGCATCTTGTTTCAACATTGCGTTCAATAGTTTAACAATTTCGGCAAATCCAGTAATGAATTTTCTGACGAAGTTGATCTTACCAAAGAAGGACTTCATCTCCTTTTTGCTAGCAGGTGGTTGAATCTTCAATATAGCCTCCACTCTTTCTGGATCGATGGAAATTCCCTTTTCTGATATCACATTTCCTAGTAGCTTTCCCTCTGTTACTCTGAAAATACACTTTTTAGGATTCAGGGATATGCCAAATTCTCTGCACTTTTGAAATACTTTGTGCAAATATGAGATGTGATCCCCTCTGTTCTTTGAAAACACAGTCAGGTCATCCATATAAATGATGATGCATTTGCTTATAATATCTTTGAAGGCAATATCCATAGCCCTTTGAAATGTAGCCCCTGCGTTAATGAGTCCAAATGGCATCCTCCTTTAGGCAAAGGTACCCCACTTGGTTGTGAAAGCAGTCTTGTGCCTGTCCTCATACTGGACCATCACTTGATTGTACCCTAAATAACCATCCAGAAAGGACATCATCTGGGATCCATTAACCACTTGAAGCACTTCATCCAGTGAGGGGACTGGGTAGTTATCTTTTTCTGAAGACCTATTCAAATTCCTGAAATCAACACAGAGTCTGATTTCTACATTCTTTTTTCTCACTGGAACCAGGTTGGCCACCCATGTTGAATGCCTAACCGGAAATATGATTCTGGCAGATAGTAACTTTTAGACCTCCTTTTGTATGACTGGTTCCAATAACGCATTAAATGGTCTTTGCCTCTGTCTGAAAGGTTTAGCACCTGGCTTCAGGGGTATAGTATGAGTTATGATTGATGTATCATAAGTCTTAAGTCTTCATAACTCCAGGCTACAATATCTGGAAAGCTGTGCAAGGCTTCAATTATCCCTTGTTTTTCTTCGGGAGTGCATACTTTGCCAATGAAAATATTCTTAGCATTATCTTCAGTTCCTAAATTGTGAGTGTCACACTGTCCACTGATCGATTCTTTCTTCGACTCTTGTTCTTGATCCTTGATCTTATCCATATCAAAAATTCTTTCCAACTGTACCATTCCCCTTAGAATAGTATTTGATTTTAGATTTATCACACCTTCTAAATCGAGTTCTGCTTCCTGGAGCTCTGTCTCATCAATGATTTGAGAAGCAAAGACGTCTGTATTTGTGATAAAATCTAGAATATGCTTATCATCCTCAAACACCTGAAAGTTGGTAACATTATCCAGAACTGATGGCACAGGAGTCAATTCTACAGTGAATTTCTTCAAACCTGACAAAGATAAAGGTTGTAGGGTGCTTGCTGCCTGAGCCAGAGAATCAGCTGTTTGATTTTTTTGCCGCGGTATCAATTGGATATTGAAAGCATCAAATCCCTCAATGAGGTCCCACACTCTATGCCTATAATTAGTCATTCTCCTATCATGGCATGAATATTGTTTCCTTACCTGCTTGACTACTAACTCAGAATATCCAAAAACTTGCAGAATCTTAACCTTTTTCTTGAGTGCCATGAGAAGTCCATGAATTAATGCTTCATACTCTGCTACATTGTTGGTACAGTGAAACTGAAGCCTATGGGTTGCAAAGAAATTCTTACCTTTTGGACTGATCAGTTCAAACCCTGCCCCAGCTCCCTGTTTGGATTTGGATCCATCAAACCTGAGAGTCCAGCATTCAGTAGTGGTAGTCCTCTTCATCACATCTTTTGGCTTAATATTGCTGGATAGTTTTTTAGGTGACACAGACTTCCTTTCCTGATACTCTCCCTGATGGTTCTGTATATCTGTTTCAACCACCGGGGTTGGATTCATGCACTTATGTACTTGTTCTACCGCTGTTTGGCATAAACAACACCCCAATTCTGAATGGAAAGCATTATGGACTCTACACCAATTGGGTAAGATTAGTTCTTCAAAGCTTGTCCTTTTACCTAAGTGCATTTTATTTTCAACACACTGCTTGATGAATTCCTGAAAACTGTCTAATAGACTGATCTGAGTATCTCCAGTTTCCCCTTCTTCTTCCACTGATTTTGTCAAAACAGTAACAGGGCTGGATCCTGTTTCTGCATCAATAGGCATCGTGTGTAGCATCAATACCTCCTCTGAGTCTGACTCCTCATATTGTGTTGAAAATACATAATTTCCCATGCCAACTTCTGATATCAGAACTTCTGTTGAAGTCTTTTGGTATTCTGTGATCATGTATTTCATTCTCGTCTCCCTCTCAATTCTGATCTGATTGGGCACTCCTTTCCAGGGAAGCCACATGTGAGAGTGATCAGTAGACACATAACCATTCAAAGCCTTAGTAAAATATCTTCCTAGAATCAAACCATACGCATCGGGGATATCAGCCACTTGAATATTGATAACCTGTTGAATCCTTGGGTCTGAAGCTACCTGCATGTGAATCATATTTAACTCTCCCACCACATTTACTTTAGTTCTATCCAGTTGAGTCACCTTCTTCTGAGACTCAGCAGGTGTAATTCCTAAGGCTCTACACACCCCAAATGGCATCACATTGGTGGAAGCACCAAAATCTAGTAAGCAATTATGTAAATTCTTACCGAATATACGTACAGAAATCAGAAATGGTGGAGTTTCTGTCTTCCCTTGAAACAAAGTAGGCTAAGTATCTGCTTGAGCCATTTGAGTCTTGTCCTTTTCCTTTCCTTTATCTCTAGGAGGCAAATTGGTCTGACCATGGGCTTGACTTTGCGTCCTCACAGGCTGAGAACTAGAGAAATTGCTGGTACCCTAGCTAGAAGGTTTACCCAAAGACACTGAACGTGCATCATAAGTACCTAAAACTGCTTTCCTAATTGCAGGGAATCTTAATAACTCGAATGCTGAAAGATTTACCTTTAATTTCTTGAATTCCTCAACAACATAGGAAGCCATTTGCTCCTCGCTCACGTCAGTTGATACTTCCCTGAGAGGTTCCTCCACTTTGTCTCTGCTTGTTTGAATAGCCTTTTCCTTTTGTAGGTCAGTTTGAGCTTGTCTATCCTTCGAAAGGTACTACCTGGATACATGTGGGAAAGATGGATTATTGCTAGCATTAGGATCTGGGGGAGTACTGAAGTTGTTAGGAGGAATGGAGGTAGTGAAAGGTCCCCCGGCCTATGGGCGCCGATGAGGCATATCTCTCAGACCTTTCCTCTGGAACATCTGTACTTCTTCAACATAGGCTTCCTCCTGATCAAGGGGGCCATTATCATTCATTGTTTCTTCATTAAATAACTGAACCACTTCATCCCCATTGCAGATCTGATCCATTTTATCTTCCTGGGAGTCAGATTCTTCCTCTGGTGCATTTTCTTCACTTACTGGGAAGGGAGCATGATTTAATACTAGCACAGTAGAATCATAGGGGGAAGAAGGAACCATCTCCTGCCCATTTGCATTATTTTCCACCTCATACTGGAAAATGGAAGCAACAGTTTGGAACTCTGGACATTCTAACTCTGAGTGCTGACTTGTCTTATGAAGCCTACACCACCCTGATAGAGCAGCCTCAGCTAAATATACACCACTGGGAGGCTTGTCTTGACTGACTGGCTGGTTCGTAGATTGGTTGACAGGTTGATCCAATGGGGTGGGAACTCCTCCATTGTTAGGTCCTGTATTCCAAGTTCTACTTTGTCCTTGTGATTGCCTCTTATCAAATCCAGACCCACTACCTTGACCTCTATCAAAATTCTGTCTCCTATCATTATTGTAGCTTCTGTCATTGTTGTAACCTCTATCCTGATTATATCCTCTGTCATTATGGAATCCTCTCTCATTATGCTGTCCTCTGTCAAAATTTTTCCCTTGTGAAAACTCTATATTCTGATTGGACTGCATACTCTTCTGAGCAGCCTGTAATTGGCTGTTTTGATTCCTCAAGTAGGTCACCTCTAGGTTCAGCTTCTTTATCTGCTCAGCCATTTCATCAATCCTTTCTTTATTCGGATCAACATAAGAGGGCCAGCTTGGGTTATTCTGAGGAGGGACAGGCATTGTAGCAGATCCCATAGACTGGTGCAACACTTTAGAGTTCTGCAAATAGGCAGGGAAACTATTTGGCTGTGGCTGATACATGGGCTGGTTGACCTGCTGCTGGGGAAAATTCATCACAGGAGAGACTTGGCTCATGGGAAGACCAGGATGTGGCACCAAAGGTAATTGAGGTACTGGATTCATGATTGGAGTATGATTAGTGAGTGCCTGATTTACTGCTTGAACTTGACCAGGATGCGCAACTAGTCCTAAAGAAGGCAATGGTCTAGTTATATGTTGCCTCAGATCTGTGCTAAGCTTTACAGCTTCTGTATAAGCATCAGTTAGGGTAGCTGGAGGATTGGGTCTCCATTTCAGGAAGGTTGCTGTGAGGCTATCCAGGGCTTCATAATAAACCCCCAGGGTTGTATTGTCATCCAAAACATAAGGATCTTGAAGTCTAGTGTACGCACGGTGAAACCTATTATTGAAACTGGACATTGGTTCATTGACCTCTCTCTTGACTCTAGTGAATTGCAAATATAATTCATTAGCACTGATAGGTATTCTAAACTTCTGTAAAAAGGCAGTCTCAAGATCATTCCAATTGAGAACTGAGCCAGATGGGAGGTGATTGTACCAGTAAAAGGCCTCTTCTCCTAGTGAATAAGGGAACAACCTACAGGCAACATCCTCATGAACAATCCCTCTATCCTTGAGACAGGTTTGGAAGATCCTTATATGTTCTTCTGCAGTCCTGTTTGGGTCATTGACATGGAATTTTGAACAGAAGTGTTCAGGGTTTTTGGGCATAACATTGTAAGCATTGAAAGACAAAGGGGATGGATTATTAGCTAGGAAAGCCATTGGCAGAAGTGGGGGTGGTAGTTGTGGTTGGTTAACGATAGGCTGGGGTTGTTGAATGGGAACTGCTTCAGGAATGGGTATGGCTTCAACCTCCGGATGTGAAGATATGGATGATGCTGGTGAAGGGATGGGTGATGATGATTCTCCCCTTTCTTGAGTCCCTCTTGACCTAGTGGGGAACTGTAATTCCTGTAAATCTTCCTCTCCTGTGGTAGATCTGGTATTTCTCCTATATCTCTCTGGAGAGATGGCGTTCAACAAATGATCCAATGTGCTCATTCAGGCCCTCCCTCTAGCGCCAATCTGTTGATGGTGTTTTCTGCACAGCAACAACTCAGACATAATACAATATTCTATCTCTCTTGAAAGGTTATTTTCAACAATAAATTACTGAAAATCACCCCAAGGTCTCTCGGGTGTCAGGTCATGACAATGCATAAACAACTCAGATAAAATGTGAAATGTTGGTAATCACAATCGGACCTTACTACAAGAAAACTGTATTTTTCAATTTATCAGGTTTTGCAATATAATGATCTCTAATCCTAAATCTAACCAGATAATAAAGAAATAGCAAAAGATAAGGGTGCAAGAATATGATGAAACCTAAACTATTCCTAGAATGAGTAATGCAAATGATAGATATTTGGAACGGACCAATCTCAATTAACCAATCCTTGATCAACCCACAATGCAATATCACAAGAAAGGTGCAATCTTCTAAGGCATGTAGATTTTCAAATCATAGACATTCATCCACAATCGAACTCAAACACATGTAAATATATGGTCTAGGTTGACTTCACCAGTCTACTACAATCAGATAGTTACTGGGAGTATAGACCAGAGATTGCTACAAACATTCTAAATATGAAATCATAAACACCATTCACCAAACTAAAACTAATTTAATTCTGAACACTAAACCCTAAATCTTCAAGCAATTTGAAAGATAGAACAATAAGAACCATGCAAGATAATATAACACAAGAGATTTCACCAGGAAAACCACAATGTCTTCAATTGTATTAGATCACCAAAATGCTGCAACAATTCAACTGTTCGGTTCACAATAATTGCTTCAAGAAATTAACTAATACTTCTACTACAAAAATACTCTAGCTCTTTGGTCTAACTTGTCCTTGTTATTTTCTAGGTAACCCTTACAATGAGGCAAAAATGCCTTTTATAGCAAATCACAAGATATGTCGGCCCAGCCAAACATTTGTACAAAATAAGAATAATCGCCCAAAACAAGTCGGCCTTAGGAAATCAAAATAAGGCACACATTAAATGCCATCTATATCATCAAGGGTGGCCTCGGCACAATCCCCAATGTAGTCCGGTCCAATGCATGCCCTATGATAATAGGGAAGCACAAATCTCAAAATGGCATTAAATACCGCCTCCTTTATCCTTGCTTTGGGCCAATGATCCCTGAACCCTCAAAAATATTCCATCCAATTCGGTGACAGGTGGCAGGGGCAAGATCCTCATCCGACACTCAATAGAGCCAATCTCCTCCTTTGACTGTTTAACAGTCTTACCCCAATCCTCCTTGTGGGCCTGGTACTTATCCATTACCGCCAAGTAGGTGGCTGCATCATCTAACTGATGACCGGTTATAACACTCTCAAAATCTGGGGCATAAACTTCATGCCACCATTCCCTGAGTTACTCCAAACTTAAGTATTTAGGAGCAATCTTTCTCCTTCCAGTTATGATCTCAAAGAATGCAATGCAGCCTTCATACACCCCAGTAAGATCACCATCAATTGCTTTCTTTAATTTCTGGATCTTCTTCATGGCCTTTTGCCGAATTTGCAGAGCCTCAAACCATTCCCAGGGTACACTTAATTTGGAGGAAGGAAGGATTCCATCCGTAGCCAATTGTTCTTTACCATGCCCTATGATGACCTTGGACTTCTGCAGCAAGAGGTCAATGTCCTCCTTGTCCTGAGATAACACCTGCTCCAATAATTCCTTGGCTCGGACTGCATCTTTCCCAACTGACAGTATGTCTTTGATTGCATTATCTCCTTTCAGTTGCACATCCTTTAGCCAATCCACTACAATTTGAGCTAAAACTTTCATTTTCTCAATTCCGGAGATAGTTTCCTTGGGCAGAAAGCCGGGAGTGACAGAGGAAGAAGGATGGAGGGACTGCAGAGGCTTCATCACCTCTTCCAAACATTTCTTAAGCCTTTCATTCTACTTCCTCAGCTCATGCTTGGTTTGGGTCTCTTTCCTCAACCTGCCAATAATCACAGCACTAGACCCTTCATATTCCTCTATGTCCTGCTCCATGGATGCCGGTCCAAGGTTGATAGTCTGCACATTGTAGTCCTGACCAGTGACCTCTTCCCTAGTTTTGTCCGCGGCAGGGGTGGCAATGTGGATGACCCTGTTGTTTGCTTCATCTCTCTCCACCTTTGAGACCACCCTAGATGCCTTCCTTTTCTTCCCTTTGCCAATTTTGGACAGCATTTAATCCCAATCCAAGGGAGTGTCTTCAACTACCACCTGCTTCTTTCTTGCAATCTCCTTTTCAAGCCAATCCGGGGCTGCAGGTTCTACCCGGATTTCTTTTGTTGTTGCCTCTTCTTGCTATTTTTCCAGAGTTTTCTCCTTCTCCTTTTCAACTGTTTTATCTTCCTCCTTCCCAGGGAGCTGCTCACCTTGATCATCATCCTCAAGATCCACCTCTTGCACCGGTGATGGGGTTTTAGCAGGGGTGTCTTCTTTCTGCTCGGGCGATCCATGGCCTCTATCACTTTCCGGAGAATCTTCATACTGCACTAAGGGAGAAGTATGCCTTTCCTCTTCCTCTGCTTCGAGCCCAGATGCCTCACCAAAGAGTGTCCCTTCCTTGAATGGCTCTACCTCTCTGCTAGTTTCATGCTCCTCCGGAATTTCCGGCTCAGGTATGCCTAGTGGTGGGGAAGCCGCCTTAGATGGCTCTATAGTTGTCATCTCCGGAGGAAGGTCTTTCTTTTGCATTGGATCCTTAGGAGAAGGAGTCCTTGATCTTCTCATATAAACCTTTGTCTTTTCTCCTCTCGAACTCTCTACCTCAACAATAGGAGGCTCATCTTTTGATGCATCCTGAACCTTCTTCTTCGAGACCCTGGTGGTTCTAGTCTTTTTTGGCAGTGGAGGAGCACTTTCTTCTTCTCCTTTTTCCAATTCTTCCTCATCAGAGGTTTTTCCAATCTTCAAAGCCCTACTCCTCTTCTTTCCTTTTGGCTTCCTCTTTGGCTCAGGCTCACTTTCCTTGGGGCCTCTAATTTTTATCTTGAAAGGAGAGCTCTTTGCAGTTTTCCCTTTGGGGTCATCTTCCCCGGATTCCTCTGAAGTCGACATAGGATTGAGGTCTCCCATAAAATTGAAGGTACAAGTCACCTTCTCACTTTCCAGTTCCCAGACCTTATGTTTCAACCAAGAAGAAGTAAATTTCATGACCGGGGCCATTAGGTCCTCCAACTCTGTAACCTCATCCTCATTCCAACTGATTTCCCCGATGGACCTGCCCTTCATAGCTTCATAGGCATGGTCCTGCACCAGGTTTCCATCATCCTCTAGTTGGTCTGGGATCAACTTGACATTGTATTGTCTGATTGCCTCCACAGGGAGCCTAGAATACCTCTTCTTTCTTGCTTCAAGGTCATCCTTAATGTTAGCCCAATAATCTTCTAGGTCAGCTTTATGCCGGTACTCCCTAGTGGCTTTCTTCTGTGCCTCTCCTGTAATATCAAAGTTCATCCTTTTGGAGTGGAAGGAGAAACCATATGCTGCCAATTCATCTTCTGTAGTGTGTGCTGATTGGATGGAAGGGCACACTTCTGCTACACCAATTCTGAGAGGGAAATCCCCACCAAAACCTGTTTTATGCTTCTCCTTCTTGACAATAGCATCAAACTCACAGATCTGTCTGACAATCTCCAATAGCACAATGTGATCTGTGGGGTATCTGGGCAACCTGTATGGGGCGATCAGACATCCATCAATCCTGATGTAGGTGAAGGTGGGAAACTGAATAAACCAGGCCCCATAATTCTTTATCAGCCCTTTGGTTCCATCTGACAGTCTCATGTGCTCGGCATTCTGGAGCATCCTAGTGATATGCATAGTGAATGCATCATTAGCCCTACGATAGTCCTTGTGTCCTAGATGCAACTCTGGGTAAACCTCATAGACAATGTCTTGTCCGAATGTCCCTCTTGGATTCAAACCCCTGTATGGGTAGAATCTAGCTAGTACATACATGACATAAGAGGACATGGTGAATTTCTTAGTCTCTAGGACATTCCTCAACTGTTTATCAATTTTAGAACTGATGAGCCCTACCCAATGATAGTTGGTGCCCTGTTCAATTTTGGTGATCACATGGACCATCCAACTCTCCAACACCCCAGCAGTCTTCAATCCTGCCACCTTGCTCAAAAATGTTATGGCATCATAGATATCTGACCTGAATTTGATCCTATGCAACTGCTTGGGCAGTTTAGAGTGATGTGATTTTGGTTTCTCCAACCAAGCATTAATCATTTGTTGAGACTTAACGGGCTCATTCTCATAGTATGTCCTGGCCAAGTCCATGTTTAGAGCACACACTAAGGGCAGATCAGGCATGTCAAAAGCCTGGGCAATGGAGACAGGACTGAAATTGGCTAAGACTCTTCCCTCAGTACTGACAACTCTTTGTGAGTCGAAGTCATATTGTCGGGCACACTCGAGTATCAGCTCATAGCACTGGATTGCAGGAGGAAATCCTGCCACATGCACCAACCCGGACTTCATCATGCCATTCCTTAGTACTGACAGATTCTTCTCAGCTGTCCTCTGCTTAAACTCTTCATACCTCCAAGCCCCAACATTGGTGTCAGACACCTCGGACCATACGGAAGATGTCTTGCTCTCTGGTAACTAACTTTTGGTATCCAATCTTATTCTTTCTGCCTCGGAGATGGAGGACCCCTCCGTATCACCCTTAGATTTTCCTGCAGCTGCCTTGCTTGATTCAGCCTGCACTCATAAGAAATCGTCATAAGTATCAATTTATCATGCATATTGCATCCGACAGATCAGCATAAAATCATATAAAACAATTAAAATCCATCACAAACTGCTAATTCCGAAAATCCAGAAAAATCGAACAATCCGGGAAAACACCGTAAACCGGGAAAATCCCGTCAGGGCGGAATTTCGGATAAATCCAACCCAGACGGATTCCTGCTACCAAGACATTAAATCGTTAGTACAGACAAAATACCATAAGATAATCATGAAATGAATTCATTGGCAACAAGAAATTAGCATTTAGCTTTTACTCCGTTAATCCTATCCTTAGATAATTGGAAGAAGTGCAATCAAACAGGAAAACCAGAAAAGTCCGGATGGGACGGATTTTCACGGACAGCTCGAGGAACTCCGGAAATCGTTATGCCCCGCGGAATCAGCCGAAACTGGGAAAATCCAAGTGCGAAGGAATTCCGCGAGAACCTCAGAAACCCGATAAACGACGATACGCGAACCAACGACCGAATGATCATACAATCTTTCTATTTGGATTGGTATAGCCCTGAAATTGATGCCAACCAACAGGATTCAAAATGTAAATGAATTTAGACTTCAAAAGACCTCAAAATGTTTAGATCCCACGGCGAAACTGTGATGCCCTAATTTGATGACCAGACTTCCGCCATGGAAAACAGTGGAAGCTCAGGGTCTAAAATACCAACTGCAAAGGTCAATCCAAGGTACTCCGAATCCTCACAGGGCTGTGGTCAGTGTAATACAAGGGCAAGATCGATTAATCATAACGAATTTTTCGTTCTGGGCCGAACACCGAAAAACCCTAACCTTGCACAATATGGCAGATTTCGCACTAAGAGGGCAAACAATCTAACCCATAAGCCCTTCCAAATGTGTGCACCCATCGTCTAATGGATAAATAGCACTCATAGGGCACGGGTGATGAGGTTCTACGAAAAAATGGGTCAAACCATAACTGGATAGGAAGGAAATAGTGGCTAACATGGGCCGACACGAAATGACTACCAATCAATATGGAAAAACTCAATCATTGCGTAAGCCAACAAGAGGGGCCATCGATAACATACCATGGATCAATTCAGTTAAAACTTGAGGTTGAAGAAGCAACCACAATGCAAGCACGCTCAGGCAATAAAAACCTCAATCAACACCAAACAATCCACGTGCAAGCAACACAGGATCAATGCTCAGCTCGAATGAAAGCTCTCAATCGCGAAAGCAACAAGCAAATGAATGATAAAGTTGAAAAATGATGCCCAAAAGGTTTTATGTCCATCCATTTGTGCGTCTGAGCAAAGGTACCCTGGTCATTAATGAGCGACAAGACACTTCTGGCAAACCCGGAAACCTGAGCCCAGAACGGAATTTCGGAAAATCTCAAGATACTCGGAAATCTGGATGAACAGAGATTTCACGGAAAAGCAGAAACCGGGAATATAACGAAGTTCGGGATTTTAGCACAGTCCGGGAAAATCCGCGAGAACCGGAAAATCCCAGAGTCAAGCAGAAACCCAGATTCGGAAAATTCAACAATGAACATACTATGAACCAGAGCCCGGGAAAATCTGCCGGAGCTAGAAAATCCCGGATTCAGGTGAAAACCCGGATTTTGTTTAAAACTCGATTTTATCCAATTCAAATCTCAAGGCAAGATCAAAGCTAGCAAAGCCAACATATCAAGACCTCCAAAAGATAGATCCAATAAAACCAAAGGTCAAAAGACATCCGTAAAGAGGGTCCCTACTCCAAGTGGGGCGTGTGTGCAAAAACTGCACAACACCATCCATATATCTGATGATGCATTTTCTAACGAGATCCTTGAAGGCCATTTCAATGGCATGCTAAAATGTTGCACCCACATTGATCAATCCGAATGACATCCTTCTATATGTGAATGTTCCCCACTTCATGGTGAATGCTATTTTGTGTCTATCCTTGTATTGTACTATCATTTGATTATATCTGGAATATCCATCAAGAAATGACATCATTTGAGACCCATTTACAATTTGTTGTACCACAACCAGTGAGGGCATCAGATAATTGTCTTTTTTAGAAGCTTTGTTTAAGTTTTGGAAATCCACACATAATATAATTTTTCCCATTCTTCTTCTTGATTAGAACTGGATTTTCCACCCATGTGAAATGCCTGATAAGGAAGATAATTCTGGATGAAAGCAACTTCTGCACTTCCTTGAAGATAATAGGTTCCAAGAGTACATTAATAAGGCGTTGACACTGTTGGAAGGGCCTCACATCTAGCTTAAGAGGAATGGTATGAGTAATAATTGAAGTATCCTATGTTTTAAGGTCTTCATACCCCCAAGAAATCACATCATGATAAGTATGCAAGGCGTCCATAATTCCTTTTCTTTCTTTTAGGGTGCACACTTTTCCAATGAACACATTTCTAGCCTCTTCTACAGTACCCATGTTGTGAGCATCACATTGATTATCTGTTGATTCTTTCTTAGTTTTCTGATCTTGATCCCTGATCTGATCCAAATCAAATATTCGTTCTAGCTGAACCATGCCTTTTGGTATTGTATTAGTCCTTAGATTGATCACTCCTTCAATATCAAGCTCAGCGTCCTCTAGCTCTATTTCATGAATGATTTGTGACAGAAATACGTCTGAGCTGGTGATGAAGTCAAGGATTTGTTTTTCATCATTAAAAACTTGGAAGTGAGTGACATTTTTGGGCATTGGCAGTGTAGAGGTGAGCTATACGGTGAATTTATTTAAACCAGTTAATGACAAAGGCTAGAGGGTACTAGCCGCTTGAGCTAAGACATATGTGGTCTGATTCTTACTATGCGGGATCAACTGAATATTGAATGCATCTATCCATTCTATGAGATTCCACACCATGTGCCTATAGTTTTCTAACCTTCTATCATGGCAGTAGTATAGTTTCCTAACTTGCTTCACAACTAGCTCAGAATCACCAAAGACTTACAACATTTTGAATTTCTTTCTTAATGACATTAGTAACCCATGAACTACTGCTTCGTAGTCTGCTACATTATTTGTGCAATAGAATTGTAATCTATCAGTAGAAAAATATGTCTTACCCGCAGGATTGATAAGCTCGAAGTCGGCTCTAGCTCCCTACTTGGACTTGGATCCATTAAAGCGCAACATCTAAAACTTGGAGGGATTCTTTCCTTTGAAAATAACAAAGTAGACATCCTTTCCTGATTGCTCCTTTGTCTTTGTACCCTTAGGCGACTACTCATATTCAGGTTGGTTTTGATCTTGATGTTCCATTGCTATTTGGCATAAGTAGCATTCAAATTCTGAATGAGCTGCATTGTGTACTCTGCACCAGCTAGGCAACAACAACTCCTTGAAGTCCATTTTAGCTCCTAAAATGAGCTGATCCTTTACACTTTTCTACATAAATTCTTGGAAGCCATCAAGAAACCTAAGGTGGCCATTCTCATGGAACTCTTCATCTTCTGAATCAATCAAAATTTCAGTGCTGTTAGGAAGATGGGTCAAATTGGTAGGGGCATTACACAACACAAGGAACTCTTCAACCCTTTCTTCTTCTTGGAACTCTTCATCATATGGATAGGCCACAGGAAAATATTTTCCCAATTCCATTTCTGTAAACAACACTTCATTCGTGTTGTTGTAATTAGTGATCATGAAATTCATTCGGGGCTCTCGTTCAATGCAGATTTGGTTTGAAAGTCCCTTCCAAGGAAGCTACAAGTGTGAATAGTCCATTGTGACATAACCATTCAAAGCTCGGGTGAAGTCCCTTCCCAATATGATACCATAGGTGTTGGGGATATCAATAACCTAGATGTCAATCACCTGCTGCACCCTTGGGTTAGCTGCAATCTGCATGGGTATCCTGTTCATCTCCCCAAATATGTTCACCTCAGTCTTGTCGAGTTGGGTTACCTTACATCTAGAAGGGGTCAGAGTTATCCCTAACGCTTGGCACACTGCGAATGGCATGATATTGGTAGATGCTCTTAAATCTAGCAAGAAATTGTGTAGATTCTTGCCAAAGATATGAATTGTCATAAGGAAAGTAGGGGTCTCCAATTTCCCTTGGAACAACCCTACAAAGACATAAAATTGGGATACTTGAGACTTATCCTTATCACTGTATTTATCCTTTGTTTGCACTTGACCTTGCTCTTTGTTGGAGATTTGTCTAACGACTAACTTTTAGTAGTTTGTTGGTTTGGGGGATGATCAAGCTTCTTTCCTATGATTTCCCTGATCATCAGCTCATTGTTGGGGGTGTCAAATGAAATCCTCTTGAGTTGGCTTTGATGGAGCAGTTCCATTCAATGACCTAAAGAAGGCATTTCTAATAGCAGACACCCTTAGCAATTCAAAGGCTGACAAACTCAATTTGACTTTCTTTAATTCATTTACTACATATTCTCCCATTTTTTTGACCTCTGCTTAGAAAATTTGCTTTGGGAGGAACTAGTGGGTTGATCTGGGGTTTGATTTGGCTGCCTATTTTTATTGAAATATTGAGTAGGCATGTGGGGATAAGTTGGATTTTTATTGGCATTAGGATCAGGTGGAGTATTGAAATTGTTGGGAGGGGTAGAGGTTGTAAAAGGACCAACAACTTGCCTATTTCTTAAGTTTTAATGAGTCTCTCTTTGGTGGAACATATGAACTTTATCCTCACGTGGCTCTCCCTCATCTATGGGACCATTATCTACTAAATCAAAGAGCTGATATAGGGAGCTCTTGTTATTTACCTCTTTCACTTCTTCATCTTCGTTGCTGCCTCCTTCTTGGGGGATTTTCTTTCGCTTTGTGGGAAAGGAGCTTGATTAACTACCAACATTGAGGAATCCTATGACTCAGATGGAACAAGGTCTCTATAGCTTGAGCCATCAACAACATTACGGACTTCCACTTGAAAGATCTCTATAGCAGTTTGGAATTCTAGGAAATCAAGCTCAGAATGTTTGTTGGTCTTGTGAAGTGGACAACAACTGGATAAGGTAGCCTTAACCAATAAGCTCCACTTGTGGACTTTTCGGTACCACCCGGTTGTTCAAGAGGTGTGGGAATGCATCTGTTGTTTGGCCTAGTGTTCCAAGTTCTATTTGGCCTTTGTGACGACCTTCTTTCAAAGTTCTACCCTGAATTCTAACCTCTTTCATAACTCTGTCCAAAAGATGCACCAAAATCATGATTGTCTTGATTGAGGTTGGCTTGGATGCTCCTTTGGGAGGCTTGCAATTGGTTGTTCTAGTTCCTCAGATGGGTCATATCTGTGGATAACTTCTTCACCAGTTTAGTTAGCTTATGAATCCAATCCTTATCTACATTATTCTACTGTGGCACTTAATTTTAAAGGAAAACAAGCTGCGTCAAAGGTTGGTTTTTTTGAGCAGGTGAGAATTATGAATTTTGCACGTATGTAGGCACTTGAGCTTGTTGGGAATAAGTCTACTATTATGGAGGTTTCAAGTAATGTGACACTGATGGAGCTTGATTCAATGGCTACCCTAGGTGTGGTATGATCGACAATTGTGGAACTTGGTTCAACATAGGCATTTGATGAGCCAAGGCATGGGTAAGCCCTTGGATTTGAGTTGGGTTGGCGGCTAGCCCCAATGATGGGGGCGGACCTACAATGTGTTGTCCCAAGTTCATGCTTGCTTTCACTGCTTCTGCATCTGCATCCACCAATCTTGTAGGAAGCTAGTGCATCCTTTTGACCAATGTGGATGTGAGATTATCCAAGGTAGCATAGTACACCAGCCTAGCTAAGGGATCATCAACCACATAAGGTGGCTGTAGCTTCATATAAGCCCTATGAAATCTATCATTGAATGAGCTAATTGGCTCATTAAATTCCTTCCTGACAGACATAAATTACTGATATAGCTTCGTTGGGCTAATAGGAACCTTGAACTTCTAAAAGAATGTGTTCTTCATGAGGTTCCAAGAGGTAATGGAGCCTATAGGTAGATGGATGTATGAATATAAAGCTTCATCCCCCAATGAGTAAGGGAAGATCCTACAAGCCACGTCTTCATGTTCAATCTGCATATCTTTTAACATTGTTTGGAAGATCTTGATGTGTTCTTCTACTATCCTTCGTGGTTCATGTGGATAAAACTTGGTGTGGAAGCCTTTTAGATTCTTTGGAATGTCATGATAATCATTAAAGGACAAGGGTGATGGGTTATTTCCCAACCAAGTGATTATGGGAAGTGGAGGTTTTTAATTGTTGTGTTATAGTAACTTTAGGTTGAAATGGGGCAGCTCCTTAGAAGTGAGGTGTAGGGGTGAGGAAAACACCTTGGATATGGGAAGTGAGCAATGAAAATATTGTTTGGAGTGAAGGATAAGGTGGAGATGGAGGAGATGGAGGTTGAGTGGGTGGGGCTGAAGTTGATGCTTCCCCTTTCTTGGCTCTCCTAGCCTTAGTAGGGGTTTTTAGCTCTTGGAATTCTCCTTTGTCTGGTGTGGACCTGAGTACTCTATAAAACCTTTAAGGGGAGAAGGACCCGATTTGATCTAGCTTAGCCTAGCCCTCCTAACACCAGTTCTGTTGATGGATGGTTTTACACTTTCTCAACATAGACAAAACACAAGTGCAATGTCTCTCTTGAAAGGTAATTTCTGTAACTAAGTTTTAGAAATCACCCCAAGGTGTCTCGGGTGTCAGGTCATGACTTGCAAAAATAGGTTAGTTGTTGATGTGATTTGTTGGTAATCACAAATGGAATTTATGGTCTATTAAGCATGGAGGGAATTGGGTCTGCAAATGGAGTTTTATGAATTCTGGAAATGAGTGAATAGTTGTTGCAAGTTTAGAACAACAAGCTAAAACTCCATCTTTTCCATAAGATTTAGCTTTGCAATGATGCTAATTTTTTTTTCTAACTTAAGATTTAAAGAAATAACAAAAGGGAAAAAGGGTTAGAAGTTTCCTATACTTGCAACTAATGATGAATAGTAACAATGGAGGATGCTACAGTGGAAAGACTTCCTAAAACTGAGTTCCACTTAACTAGGGACAACCCATAGTCTCATGAAACCAGTGCAATATTCAAAGGGTCATTGCAGATTTTTAGATTGTTCATTTACTAGTAAATCATGAACAACAATTGAACTTAGGTGCAACAATATAAGTAATACTCATAATAACTTTACATAGCAGTTTATCATCAATAAATAATCAAAAGTATGAGCTAGGAAGACATCAAACACCATAGCATACTTCACCATTAAAGCACATCATGAACTAACAACTAAAAAGTAACTTAAAACTTAAAACAAAAAAGCTCAAATCTAACACTTGGAGATATAATCATGCACACATGAGAAAAATACATAAGAAACCATCTAAACAATTCTTTTCTCATATATTTTGCAGCAGTATGTCTTTACAACAACTTATCTCTCTCTAAAAATGAGAGGACACCCCTATTTATAGTTTTCAAAAAGTGAAATGAATGGACAAGATTCATTTACAATGAGTGGTCAAGATTCATTTTCACTTAGGGTTTCACCTACCCCCAATATATTACAATATAAAATAGACTCTTTTTTCTTCTTCCCTATTTCATCCTATTTTCTATTTTGTCTTGTAGCTATTTTTGTCTTTTAGCTACCTTTTCAGCCTCTACAACTACTTTAGCAAGTATTCATCATCAATGATAGGCTTCCCAACCTCTTTCTACGATGATTCGTTCTCAACGATCTTGTTGATCATGGCTATGAGTGTCTTCTCTTTGGATAGCTTGGACTTGAGGATCTGGAAGGCTATCTTCTTGAATATGTCTATGATTTGCTCCTAGTGTTTAGTGCACTTTGGCATGGCCTTGATAACCTACTTGGAATGAGAGAAAGCCCTTGCAACAAAATCCATGAAATCCAACGACAGCGTAACTCCAACCCCTTGTTCCATCTTTTTGTGAAAGAATGGCTTGATCTTCTCTGGATCTAACTCCAAAGCGGGATTTTCATAGCCCATCATCATTTTTAGATAATATTCGCTATCTGTCCAGTGCTCCATAACCCATTCATGGTCAAGCTATTATTTGTGCAAGGACTTCTCTAGAATCTCCTTCATGTAGTCGAGATTCATCTACCATGTCTCCACCAACCAATGATCTTTTTGCAACTCTAGCTCCTTTGGCCACATTTCTTAGGAGAGATTAAGGATTCTCTTGAGCTTAGGATAGCTGATCTTATACAGCTCAAAGAACTCTTTGCAACTATTTATCACGTCCTCCACCTATTTTTTTAATCTTTAGAATTTATTGAACACCATGGCAGCATGACGGATGACCATGTCACCATTGCATATTACCCTATTGAACTAATCTGCAGTGGACTTGGTCCAATTTTTCATTTTCTCCATTTTATTTAGCTCCTCCTTAGAGAGGAGATCAACCACAGATGATTCCGCTGGGGCTTCTTCCTCTATGGATGTCCACTATTGAATGTAGGCGGTGAGGTCCACCACTTGTTCCTTCAATTTTTCTTTAGTGGATTGGTCCTTATTCATCTACTGTATGATGGTGGAAACTAACCCTTGGAGATCATCCATCTTTAGTTCATGGGTTGCTAGGCCCAAATTGATTGTAGATATTTGGAAATATTTCCCTTGGATGGTTTCAACATCTTTTCCTGCTACTGGGGTGGCAATCTATAACATCCTGGACCCAGAGTCATCAACCGTGATATGTGAATTGATTTTAGGTTTCTTCTCTTTTCAGGTCCTTGTGTGGGATCTTTCCAGAATTTCTTCTAGCCTCGCCTTTGGATCAACAAATACTAGAGATTTCTTCTTCAATTATTGTTCCAGCTAGGCAAGAACCTTTGTTTGACCCTTTGGTGATTCATGATTACCTTCCTCTTCCTTTTCTTTCTGGGGCTGATCTTCTTCATTACCTAGAGCCTCTTCTTCATTCTTTTCCTCCTCATTTGGCTCCTACTCTAGTGCAATCCTTTCTACACTAGGCTCAATAGGGGCCACATTTTCCTACACAACAATTTCCTTTTGTGGTGCTTTCTTCTTATTTTATTCTTGTTCAATCTCAACATTGTGTTCGGGCTCAATGTGCCTCCTTTGTTATGCATCTTCTTCTTCTTCTTCTTTATCCTTCTCTTCCTCCCTTTTTGGAGGCAATTCTTCTTGCATCAGGCCCTTATCTTGGCTAGTCTATGGAGGTTCCTCAAGTATCTCAACATCTAGATCTGTGTCTATCTTCCCTTCTTCGAAGCAGTGCTCCTCTAGAAATTTTTTTTCTTCTTTGTGCTTCTGGAGTAGCTCTTCATCCAACTCTTGGTTTGATGTTTCCACCACATAGTGTTTGTCAAGACCATCAACATCCTCTTTAGAGGTTTGTGACCCTTCTTCATTGGAGGCCACGTTGTCCAAGTTTATACTTAATCCACTCTTTGGATGTTCAAAGTAATCATATTTATCTAAATCCTCAGGCCTCTCAACTATGTCTTGCGCAACCTCTTTGTGTTGCTCTGTGCTTACTCTCTCCATTTCCTCTAAGATCTAAATTGTGGCCTCCATCTTCAGTGACTCAGTAGGTGGTGGGGGAAGAGACAAAGTAGCAAGAAGTCGAGCCATTAGAGCTTGAACCTTAGGGTCAAGGATTACCCCAAAGACCTCAATGGGCAGGTTCTACATATACATAGTGAAAGATTGTGGCAAGACGGGTGGTACCATAGAGGTTGAGGGCATGGATGGAAGTGGAGGAGAAAATTTATAGGTAATGGAGGCAGGAGCGAGGAAGATGATAGTGGAGAGATGGTTGAAGAAGAGGAGTCTAGTACCATTACTAGAGAAGTTGACAAGGTAGAGGTGATGTGGACTGAGATGTCCATAGCGAGCATAGATGAGACAGGAAAAGTTTAGAAGTGGAGGGTGGAGGAGTGGTGATAGCAGTAGTGGCAGCGTGAGCAAAAGTGGTAGGTGGTGAGTGGGTTTGTTTAGTTTCTTCATCTTTGTGTTGAGGCTCCTCCTAAATAGTAGGCATTTCGAGCACAAATGTTCCCATTCTCTTTGTCCTCTTGGATGACTCACCTTCTATCACCTTCTTGGAATAAACCTTATGTTTAGGCTTGCACATAGGTTCACCCTTCCTTTTATAGGATCTTGTGACTGACGGGGACTTGGGAGCTTCACCAGATGATCCTGCGGTGGCACCACTATCAGTTTCACTCTCAAGCTTGTCCTCGAGCTCCCCATATGTCAACTTTGTACCTTTCACCTTAGTTGGGAGATTTTTGCATCCACCCATTGCCTAGTTTTGTGTTGAATAGGGTGTGTGAGGGCATCTCAACCAAGGCATGGTATCTATCATCTACAATGTTATCATCCTCAACAATTTGATTAGGCACTGGGAATAGAATGATGGACTTCACAAATTGAGTGATCATCCTAATATAGTGCTGCATCCACACCTCTTTATCGTCATTACAGTTGGCCCATAAGTCCTCAATGTGAGGTTGGTGGGTGTATTGCCTCCCAACCCACTTCTTCAACTTACCATGAGGGTCCACTCTTCCTCTATCTGTGTGAAGTTCCAAGTGGTACTCTACCAATTCCTTCTATGAGTATTCCACACACTGGGCAATGGGAAAAGAGTATATTCCTTGTCTGAAGGTTAGGGGATATGGCACCCCAGCTCGATGCTTATCACTTAACAATGTATGGGAAGTCTGCAACTACCGAGAAACCTCCTATAAGATGACCCAATCATTAGGGTAACACGGTAACCAGTAGGTCTTTCCTAAGAACCCCTCTGCTCTGATGTAAGTGAACTTTGGGAATTGGATGAATAGATATCCAAATCCCTTTATAAAGGCCTTTGTGCTGTTTGTTACCCTTCTCTCGAAATCTCCTCCCAAGAGTCTGATTATATGCCCGATGAAGGAATCATTCACTCTTCTATATTCCCTTTTAAAGTTTCTATATTTTAACTAGGGATAGTAGTCATAAACTTTGAGTTCTCCCCTCCTCATCCCCAATGTTCCTACATAGAAGAGTCCTTTGTATGGGAACTTCTCTGCCAGGAGGTTGACAAGATATGAAGTCATGTGGAACTGGGAGGTCTTCTTCACTGCCAGGAGTTGGTTGTGCAGGTTGTAACTTATTATCTTGGCCCAGTGGAATTTAGCTTCACCTTAGATGATTTCTTCTACAAAGTAGAACATCCACTCTTCAAAAAATGAAGCATTCGATAGGCCCATTACTCTACATAGAAGAGTGACCAGATCGTGGTATTCCTCGAAGAAATTGCTCCTAAATAACTTTTGAGGCACGTTATTGGCGCTGCCCCTCTTGTCCTTTAGCTAGTGTTAATTAATCATTATTTTGCATCCAAGAGGGTCCTATTGCCAAACCTTCTGAGTAAACTTCTTTTCTACCTCCTCCATCTTATCAAATGTCGAGATGCCAAATTTTCTGCCAATAGACTTGGCAAAAAAGTCTGCCAATACTCTTCCATCCTGATCAATTATTTTCCTGTTAGAGTGATAGCACTCCCGATAGCCAATGAATAGCTCTAGAGCAACCAACACAGGAGGGAAGCCAACTACCTTTGCAAGGCCACTTCCTTTGATCTTCTGTGCATCCTCTATAGTAGGGTTGACCATCATCCTTTCCTTGAACTCATCTATGTTCATGTGCCCGAGGTCTATATCAGAGACTGTGTCCCAGGTGGAAACAAGCTTGGAGGTGCACTCCACCCCATGAAAATGATAATTCATTTGTTCCTTTTCCTCTTTTTTCCTAGGTATTCTTGTAGGCTTCTTTTCTTTCTCAGCTTTTCCCGTGGGCTTCCTAGATGATCCCTTAGTAGGTTCCATAAATCCTGCATGCAAAAGGTGCAGTAAGTGTTTTTACATACAAATCCAACAAACTTCAGTTAAATCCTACAAATCCATGGTTAGATCCATCCATATATCTTTAAAATATCATAAGATTCATCATAGTTCACCTTTTAGAGCTCATTTGGGCCATCTGTGCAAATGCGGGTTCAGGGGTGCGGGTTTCCCCTAGGTGGAAGCCGCTAAGAAGAAAGCTATTAAAGAGCGGCGTTGGGACCACAAAATCCCACATACGACCACCTGCATCAGAATTTTTGCATTGTTTTTTTGATAGGAAAATCTCCCATGGAACAATTAGGCATGTGTGAAAATTAGCTATGAGGTGCTTCAAGCTGTCAGGTTAGGCTTTGTTGCTCTTGCGGGTGTGAAGGATGCGGGCACCGTGGGGTGGAAAGCCCTCAAAGCTTGGTCGTTAAGTAGTGGAATTGGATGGAAGATGCTTTGCATGCGCTGTTCCGCATAGCGGGACCTGCATGATAAGTTTCCCTCTTAGGTTATTGAAATTTTCTAAGGCTCATGGAGTGGGGTAGTGCAGAGGCCACATAGTGGATGGACGCTAAGCATTCATCGTTACAGAATGACTCTGAAGGGATGGACTTCTGACTGTTGCGGCCTACATGGGTAGACCTGTTGGTGTGATTTTCTTAAGAGTTTGTGACTTACATGATTTAGGAGTGACAATGATGGAGGCGGGCTCAGGGCCCACATGGTGGGGAAACGCGTTAATTTTTTCCTTAAAAGACTGCTGAGAACTGGCCTCCTCCTGCATGAAGAAGTTTGCTGATGGACACCCAAAAGGCATCCAACCTTAGTCATTCTGGTTACGAATGCTTTCAAAGAGTGGAAGTCAGAAAGTAACAGGTCGTTAGGGCTTGGCTATTAAAGAACAACCCTCGAGTGACGACCACCCACAAGCAGTGGTCCGCATAGGCAGACCCGCAATGACCACCTGGACCAAAGATCACGCTTGCAAACTTAAGGTCTCAATTTTGAAGAAGTGGTTCCCATGGAACCCGTATAGCGGAAGGGTGTAAATGCTTCACCGTTAAACAACGAAATTGAATGGATGACGATCTGTATGAAGCAGCCCGCAAGGTAGTTGGGACTTAACGAATTTTCAATGTGTGTTGGGTTTGGTTTACTTGTGGTGAAAATGAAGATGGAGCCCGCGATGTGGGATGATGTTAAATTTTAGCCGCCAATGGATCAGTACGACGATAGTTGGGTTGGTGGGGTTGTGGAAACCCATGTCAGCATAGCCGTTTAGTGAAGGCCTAGGTGATGAAGGTAGATGTGGGACCCGCCATGCAGGTAGAAGTTAAGTGTTGGCTGCTACTTAGTGGCAAAGCACTAGTGGCAACTTGCATAAGGAAACCCATAGTTGCGGGCCACGATGCCCGATGGATGCGGTAGCAAAATTCTAGAGAAAACTCGCAACCCAAATCTTGCAGAGGCAAAAGTTTTAGTGAATTTTGGATTAGTGATTTTGGTTAGATGGAATTTGATGACTTTAATGCGTGTGACCAATTTAAGCTCAGAAAAAGGGGCATGCAAAATGAGGCAAGAGAAAAATGACTCGACGGGAGAAAAAATGAAAGAAAGGGGGTCCCTGATCCCAATGGGGCGTGTGTGCTATAGGCACAACAAATGACGACTCCACTGGGAGAACACTCTCGAGTGTTCCAAGGGTAAGGGTTCATCTAGAACCTAAAATATCTCTTTTCGCAGACTAGAATCGAGTTTCGTCAAACAAACTAGAGACTTAAAGGATGATGGAATTCTTGGTTGAATCAACTCACCAAAATATCTCAGAAGTGTGTGCAGTGAGTTCATTTCCCTCATCAGAGATCATAGAGGATAGCAGTCAATCATCTGAGGCAAGCTATGTAGATTATCTAACCCCAAAAGTAACCTGGACCTTGCTCCGCTGCCAGTTAGGCGTCCATAGCCCCGACGGAGTTGTCACTATGACCCCCACAGACATTTCTCTATTGCCAGCCAAGAGTCCATAGCCCTAATAGATATTCTCGCACACCCACACAGTTGCCTGTTTTCAATATTTTCTTTTCTCTTTCTTTTGTTTTCATATTTTATTTTTGATACTCTTTTTCTCAACTGCATAAGCACTGAAGCTCATAATGGGTTTAGAGATCACAGTGGTCACTGGAGGAGATTTAAGTTTTTTTACTTGCCGAAGCCTCATGATGACTATCGTATAGCTCATCAAGCATATTCAAGGTGTATATCATGTGTAATATGAGATAAACGTGAAGGGATTCAAATAAGGGTTCTGTCCTAGGTCAAGCTAGAGTTCAAGTAAGGAAACCCACTTCACGGAGGCAAACAAAAACTCATGGTAACTAATGAAGACTTATCCAAGGAACGAAAGGAGCGTGTAGAAAAGTGGGCCCTTTGACAAGGCCAAGCACAACCACCACATCAAGATCAGACAACACCCTCAGAAAAATGAAAGCTAGGAAAGTGAGCGAAAGCGAAGCAAAAGCATAACAACAAACCAAAAGAACTAGTCTAACTATATACAAATATATATAGAGGTTGTGCTTGGATAGCTCGGACAAGGAAATAATGCTTGAGGTACTGCCTATTGATAGACAACGGGACATCCTCTCCAATGAGGGTCTTAAGGAAAAGGGCATTATCTCCTAAGATTTCAGAAATTTGAAAGGGGCCAAGCTAAAGCTTGTCGAATTTGTCATGTCCCCCTTTCTTTTTCGTGGGCCTTGTTCCAACATAGGACCAAATCTGCAATCCTAAAGGCCTTAACTTTGGCTTTACGGTTGAACCATCTCTTTACTATGCCCTGGTGTTTCAAATTTTTTTGTATTGCTTGGGTATATACTCCTTTCAAATGCAATAGATTAGCTAAGCAAGCCTCACTACGTTCTCCCTCTTCATAGTATGTGTTGATGAATTGAAGTGTAGGGATCTTGAGATGGACTTGGAAAATAGGCTCTAGGCCATAAACAAGGCAGAATAGTGAATTTTCCAAGGCTGCCTTATGATGCATATGATCTGCTCATAGAGAAAAACATAGTTGGATATGCCAATCTTTCGAGTTCTTATCAAGAAACTTTCAGATGACAATTAACAAGTTTTTGTTTGTGGATTCAATTAGACCGTTCCCTTGGGGATAGTAATTGGATGAAAATTTAAGGACAATCCCACAGTCAAATGCCCAACTAGAAAATTTAAGGGAAGCGAATGCAAGATCATTATCGCAAACTAGGGAAAATGGATAACCAATATGATTTATGATAAAAATTTCAAGAAAATTAGTAACTACTTCGGTTGTACATTGCCTACAAGCAATTGCTTCAGTCCACCTAGTGCAATAATCAGTGTAGAAACTAAAAATTGTCCTAGGCCTGGGACTCTTAATTTCTTCATAATTCATAATTATATGGCCTCTATTAATTAAATAGCTTTAATTATTTAATTAATTTATTCTTACCTTTATTCTTCCTTGATTAATTAAACAAATACTATTTATTAAATTGCGTCGCTAATTTAATCTATCTTCTTTCTAAAATTAAATAAACTATTATTTAATTAATTTCTATGACACTTTCTACTATAATTAAATAATTGCTTTAATTATTAAATTATTCTTTAACTTTTCCTCTTTAATATTAAATAAATCTTTATTTATTTAATGTGATCCAACATCTTGAGTTTTGAATTAAATCATCATTTAATGCAAAAGGATTTATCCGTATCATATTCCTCTATAATTAGATAATCTCTTTTTTTATCTAATTAGTCATTTATCACTTAAGTCTAGATAAAATTTGATCATTCAATTATCTGGTGAGATAATATCTAATTTTCTCTAACAAATAGTCTTTCTGTGTTGATCACTTTATTATCTAGACAAAATCAGATAGTTTTATCTATGCCAATCTTATCTTCTATATGCAATCCTTATGCCTCGGTGTCTCAACCAATCTCCATCATTGATTAAATTACTTTTTAATTTAATCTCCACCATTCAAGTTTATTAATTACACTAATTTAACCCTAACCCTATTGCATGTCACATCTTTTAATCTTGATTTTCGATTAATTATCTCTCAATCTCAGCCCGTCATTCAAAAATTACATCTTCTATAAAATGGCTTTATCTCTACCATTTTTGCTCGTCTCGAAATATGATGAGTTTTGGAAGAAACTTTAGAAATCTTCAATAATTTGCTAATATCATTGTCATGAGGCCATGTTTGCATACTTAATTAAAATATGAGGGAAATTACTATACTACAATGAAATGGAGAAGGGTAATGGATGTGAATCATGGAATTTCATGTGTGTTTGGCGAGATCTTTCATTTATGCATGTTTTAATCTTCCATTGTTCTTCATTATTAGCTTGGGTTTAGTTTGATTTATGCTTTGTATTGCTAATCCTTGAATTTTCCCTGTGCTACATTTGGTGAACTCGATGCCAAGGATAAATTTTTTGCAAATTTTGTATGGTTTTCTGTGTTTTATAGATTTTCTATATGATTCAACGCAATCACAAAGATAGAGTGATGTATCCACCAGTATTTTTTGTTGCTACTACCAACAACACAAGCCACATCCACTATACTGCACTGCAACTGCAATCCTGTCAGCCACAATTGAGATTCCTGCAACGCATCTGATCCATCCCATGCATCGCATCTATCATTCCATGACACAACTGCCTGGCTTTCGGTTTGTTTTTAAATTTCTGCAAGTAATTTTCAATTTTTTGCATTTTCGGTTTAGTAGGTGAGGATTTTCTGGTTACTGATAATCTGTTGACAGTGTGTGGCAAGATAAATTTAATGTTTATTTGGCAGCTTCGTTTGGCCAATATCTAAATCTACAAATCTCATTTGTTGAAGGCTAAAATTGAAACTACTAATGAAATATGATGCAAGACATTTGTTGAAGAATGGATTTTGAAACTGATTGTATGTATAGCTTAGATCACATTTCATTTGGTGCCTAAAATAAATAATTGCTTACTGTGCTTGGTGCTTTTGCACACTTCTATTTAGATTAAATCTTGATTTAATGACAAAAGTATCCTCTCCCCTTGTGCACTTGTGTGATCTTGGGTGTAAGAGAAATTGTTATTAACTCTAGAGGGTCTGCCTTGGTGGGAAAAAGTACTCACCCCAAGACGACTCAAACTAGAAATGAGCTAAATCCAAGCTACTCCCGACCGGTATATAAATGTGAATGGTAATGGACAACTTAGCATTATAGGTGCAGATGTGTTATACAGACAAGTGATTCCCTTAGTACTTGTGTGGTACATTAAAACCTGTAGAGCGTAACCTCTACAGGCTGGGAAACCTCCTTATCAGAGCTAATATTGCCTCATGTATAGCCACATGAATGGGTGTCCTGATTAAAAACCATTTATTTAGATTGTCAAAATCCTTCTATTTGCTGGTGTAGGAGGTCAAACCTCTAAAGCCATCCCACATATTCGTGGTTCTTAGTAGAGATGAAAAATTCTTGGGATGTCACTACCCAAGAATCCGGATCCTGGTAAGCCTGAGAAGTGAGTGCAATGTAAGGGGGAGCTTGTGCTATCAAGATCCTAAGTCATCTGCTCTGAATAAACACGGTTGGAGAATGTTGGAAATAATGTGCCTCAATCTCACAGGCTGAAACCTCTGAAAGAGCCAAGTCGGAGTAACATTCCTTTTTTCTAGCCGACTGGCAGTTTAGTAACCTTGTGGTTTGTACAGGTCACCGAGACAATGCTTCTGTCTTGCCGACTAGTGTTGTCACATTGACTTGTGGTGTTCGATGTAACCTTCTACCGAGTGGGTTGGTCTGGCCGACATGCCATTCTTATCGGATATCAGAGAGACTTGGACATTCAGTATGTCTCATACCGACAAGAGAAGTCTCATCGACCGCTTTACTCTTGGAGTCTTCGAGGTAACATGGAGGCTTTGCTATGAACTCTTGGCGACATATGTTTATCTCACGAATGCTCATCGGGGTAACTGTTGTCAAATAAAGTTTGCACCCTTGCTAAGCTATCAACTATAGCAACCTATTGACACATGGGAACACTTTGAGGTTGTGGGTGACCTGGGAATGAAGTGGACCTCCAGATTATGGGCTGGTTCCCCTTAAGATATTTTTTAAAAAACTGAAGAATGATAAGGGAAAGAGTAAGAAGGATGTACTTGAATTCAAAACCTATCACTAATAGGTGATACACCAAAGATCAAAATATGACAATACTGCAGAAAACTCACAGAAAATCTCAATAGAGCTAAACAATCTCACAATATAGAGATTTATGTTTATAAAAATGAGTCTATGTAAGGTTCTGACTGTTCTAATGCTTAACACAAGGAAAACAAAGATTTTTTCACAGATATATGTGCAATAGAAAGAGAACACTAACATAAACCAACTTTATGACATAATATCCTTTGCATCCAGTACTGAAGGAATCTGATAAAATAAAGGATCATACAGAATTTTATCATGCAACTCACAACCAGTCACTAAAACAACAAAGAAAATTTGTGAAGGAAATGATTTTCCATTGAGAAAATAAGGAGTCTCTGTGTTATAGATCTGTAGTATTATGAAAAAGAGTTACAAAGTCTGAATAATGCTCTTTCAGCAATCTCCTAACCAAGAACTGCTTTACAAAAAAGGAAAAAATGTCATATATACAACCAAAGAGTGTCGACCCCTGGCTTAGGGTTTCTACAAAAATGAGTCGGCGCATGAACACGTTGGCCCTAGAAGTGCTTTGGAATGAAGTCATTGAGGCATTAAATGCACATCCCCCCTCCATGTCAGTGAGAGATCGCTCCAAGGATGTCTTTAGATCTTTGACAACCATCGTCATTAACTCATAGCCTTCGAGTCCGCCATTAAGATTTCGTTAGAGCCACTTTGAATGCTCTACGACAATGTCATTTATGCTGCTCCACCTTTTCTAGCTGACGGCCTAGCTGTCATCGTGACTCACGACCTCTTCTTCTTCAGCCTTCTTCTTGCTCTAGATCTTTCTTTAGGTCGACCATCTTCGAGGAACAACACAAGATTTACCTACTAGATTCAAGTGCCACTACTTCACCGAGCCGACCCATGCGGCACACATTCTCGACTATCAAAGGTTAGTTCCACATAATCACATGTCGGTGAGAGATTAATCGCGTCTCCTCAATGTGAGCACATCATATAGTAGCTATCACTATAGCTTAGGACTATCGGTGGGACCTCCTATCGAGCTGCGGGAGTTAGACCGATATCCATTTCCATGGGCAAGCTGATCGCTATTGGCAAGACATCACTTCGACGGCCAGACGTTATGGCGATGTCAATTATGTTGGCATGATCCTTTGCATCGGCAAGACCTTTGGCGAACACAAACCACCACTCCGGGCTCAAAGATTTCTTTCAGTGAGACACCCACGTGTCAGCGGGATCTCATAGCGAGGTCCTCATTTCTTGGCGAAGGCACTCTTTTTCGCTGAGACTTTTCAAAACAGGCAGGGGCGGGGCCAAGATGACACTAGAACCGTGACCGAGGGCGGAATGGGAATGGAAGCAAAAACATACAAAACCCAGCGGAACCTGGACCGAAACCAAATCCTCCCCTGAAACTTTCTTCAAGTTTTAGTTTTGGATTCCGACTCGGTCCTACCCCCAAAAAAACTCAAAAGAAGATGAAGGAAAGGACGAGAAAGAAGAAAGACAAATGGGAGAAAGCACCCCCCGACAAAACACAAGGAACAAAGAAAAAAGAACAAGGCTGGCGGAGTCGGGACCGGGACGGAACCAGGAAAAAACCAAAGCGTCAGCGGAACCGGAACCAAACCCGGACATGAAACTTTTCTGAAGTTTCAAGTTTGGATTCTGTTCTGCACCTGCCCCTGACAACATACAAGGCACGAAGGAAGAAAGAAAAACATAAGAACAAAGAGGTGGGGACATTCCCCGGTCACCGGCAGCCAAAAAGAATAGAAAAGAAGGGCGGAACCGGGATCAGAACCTGAATGAAAATAGGAACTGGAACTTTTGGAAAAGTTCCAAGTTTGGTTTCAGTTCCGATCCCGAGTCCGGTAAAATGAAGAAAAGTGCCTAAGGAAAAGAAAACCCAAGGCAAACAAAAACAAAGACCAAAGGATGCGCAAACATAAACAGGATCGGGACGAAAACCGATCCCGGGTGGAACACAACGGGGGCGGGGTCAGAAACAAATCCAACATTGAAAATTTCATCAAGTTTCAAGTTAGGATTCCGTCCCAAACCCGCCTTCGACGACATGCAAGGACAACGAAAAAAGGGGACAAAAAAGGAAGAAAAAGAAGGGGAGGAAACACCCCTCGACCATAGAAAAGAGAAAAAAGGTAAGACAAACGAACAAGCCCAGTGGAACCGGGACCGAAACCAAATCAGGAACTGGAACTTTTGGAAAAGTTCCAAGTTCGGCGTCGGTCCCAACCCCGCCTCCAACTGAACAAAAAGAAAAAGGGCATAAGGAAAACACAAGGGAAAGGGGGAAAACAAGGCAAAAAACAAAAGGGAGGACCCCCCAATAAAAATGAACATTTGCACGCTGGGCTCAACCCTTGTGGGAGCCACATTTAATCCACGTGCCAAATTTTAAAACATAATTTTCCCCTGGAGTTGCACAAGAAGCAAACAAGTTAGAAGGTATGTAACCTTGATGCAAATGTTCCTTCAGTTGGCCTTCGAGAACACCTGAAAGCACAAGATACCCTGCCTGATTGAACCCGTAGGTGAAAAATGGGTAACATTTCTGGTGACCTTTACTGGATGTTTGCCTGCTAAATAAGCAGACCCATAGCCTAGTCCAATCCATTGGGCATGGAGTCATTGGGAAAACTTAGAAACAGACCTAGAGCAGCCTTGTGCATGGCTGCGACTCACTTGAGACTCATAAAATATAACAGGTTGCAGAAAACTTAATGAAAATAGTAAAAATTGAGGTGGAACTATTTACCGTGCTGGGACAACACTTAGGAAATGAAAACTACACCTATTCTCTAGAATTTTAATAGCTATGTACAGATTTAGGTCCATACCTTAGAATCAATGTTTGAGGTGAATCCCATTCACTGGGATTGGTTCCACTACACCATCCAACCTAGATAGCTGGAAAGCATTATTTTGTTTCTCCTTAGTAATGATATATGGCCCAGTCCAAAGTGCATCAAATTTGGATTGCTTTCCAGGCTTGATTTTTAATTCATCCCACTTTAGCACTATGTCACCTTCTTGAAATACTCGGGGAGATGCCTTTTTATCGAATGACCTTTTTATCTGAGCCTGATATTGCTCAGTCCTTTCCACTGCTTCAGCTCTGAGTTTTTCAAGCTCAAATAATTGAGCTAACCTTGCTGTCATAGGCTCCTCCTCAATCATATCAAGCTAGTTTACTAGATCAAGGGCTGGGATTTCAACTGAAATGGGCAATCTTGCCTCTTTTCCATACACTAACACGTATGGAGAAAGTCTTGTAGACCTTTTTGACGTAATCCTATCAACCCATAAGGCTAATTTTAACTTGGTGTGCCAGGCCTTTTGATTGTCCTCCATAGTTCTCTTAATGATCCTTAGGAGGTTCTTGTTAGTGGAATCAGCCTGTCCATTACCCTATGGATAATAATTAGAGGATGTACTCAGATATATACCATTTTTGACAGCCCAGTCATAAATTTTAACACTCACAAAAGTAAGGGAATTGTCTGACACAATAGAATCTGGGATACCAAATCTGGTAACTAGCTCTTCGTAGAAATTCAAGACAATAGATTCATTAGCTTCTTTGAGGGCCATAACTTTAGTCCATTTTGAAAAATAATCAGTGGCTGTGAGTATCCATTTGTGGCCTGCACTTGATGGTGGGTTTATAACCCCAATGAAATCCAAACCCCATTTCATGAAGGGCTGATCAATTTGAATCGGTTGCAGCGGGAGGGTTGCCAGTTTCTCTTTTCCAACAAAAATAGCACACTCTTTGCACCTTCTTACCCATGCATGAGCATCTTTGAATAAGGTAGGCCAGTAATAACCTCCTTTCATTATTTTAAGAGCTGTGGCTCTCAGAGAAAAGTGTCCGCCAACTGACCCTTGATGGAATTCATATAATACTCTATCAACCTGATCGACTCCAATACATCCTAACAGGACACCATGAAAATCTCTTCTAAACAACACACCATTTAAAAGAACATAAGGTATGGATTGCACTCGATAATACCTTCTTTTGGATCTAGTCAGATCAGGAGGGCACTCACCAGTCAATAAAAAATGTGTCATTTCTGTAATCCAGCCAATAGGAGCAGGTATAGCAGTTTGTTGTCCATCTTGGAGTGCTAAAACAGAACTTTCCTCCTCCTCCAGACTGTTATTGCTGTCCTTAGTAAGCTGTTCATAGAGACCTCTCCCTCTTATTAATTTAGTAACCTTTATTTCAAGGTCATACTCCATCACCTTAGTGACCCAACCAACCCTTCTATCACTCAAATCTTTATTTAATAAAAACTCTTTCACACTTGGATGAGCAACCATCAGTATAATCTTGTTATTGGAAGGCATGTGCCTAAACTTCTTTAAGCTTCTTATGACAACAAGAACATGTCTCTCTACAAAAGTGTACTTGAGCTCGTAATCTTTGAGTCCCTGACTGAAGAATTCCACAGGCTGTTCAGATCCTTCATCATTTCACTGTACAAGTATGGCTGAAAGTGAATCAATATTTCCATAGGCATATAAAATGAAATCTTTAGAAAAGTCAGGATTCAGAAGTGTAGGTGCGGTTGCCAATGCCTCTTTTATAAGCTCAAAAATTATTTTCCCATCCTTAGTCCAGCTGAAAGGTACATTCTTTCTTAGCATGTGAGTTAGTGGACTTAATAAATCAACAATGTTAGGGATAAACCTCCTAACAAAGTTAATCCTACCAATAAAACTCTGCAAACCCTTTTTATGCGCTGGTAAAGGAAGAGCCAAGATAACATTTATTCTTTTAGGGTCGATAGTAATACTCTGTTTAGATACCACATAACCAAACAATCTTCCTTCATGAACAACAAACACATATTTTTTGAGGTTAAGTGATATCCCAAATTCCCTGTATTTTTTAAAAATCTGCCTCAAATGACTTAGATGATCTTTAGCCTCCTGAGAAAAAATGGTGATATCATCAAGATAAACTAAGACTATCTTGTACATTAAACCCTGAAAGGCCATATCCATGGCCTTTTGAAAGGTTTCCCCAACATTAGATAAACCAAAGGGCATTTTTGGATAGGCCATAGTTCCCCATTTTGTGGTGAAGGCTGTTTTGTAATGATCTTCCCTTTTTACCAATATCTGGTTGTAACCAGAATAGCCATCTAATAAGGAAAACCTTTTAGACCCTGAAACTATCTAAAGTATCTGCTCCATAGAAGGCAAAGGATGACAGTCTTTTAAGGACGCCGTATTTAAATCACAAAAATCTACATAGAGTCTTATTTCACCATTTTTCTTTCTTACTGGTACTAGGTTTGAAACCCATGAGGTATGCTTGATGGGGAAGATGATGTTGCTTTCAATCAACTTATCTAGTTCCTTTTTCGTCAAAGGCTCTAACCTAGGATTCAAGGGCCTCTATTTTTGCCTAACAGGCTTGACATTAGGCTCCAGTTCAATGGTATGTTGAGCGAGCTGGGGATTAAATCCCTTTAAATCACTATATCGCTAGGCAAAGATATCATTAAATTCTTGACAAAGCTGAATAAAAACATGCTTCTCTTCAGCTGTACATACCTTGCCTAACTTAAGAAGCTTTTCTTTGAAAACTTCAACCTCCTCATAGTGATCTTGCTGAACTTGAATACTCCCCTTGGGCTTTCTAGCTTCATCATCAGTATTAAAAATAGATTCTAAAGTGACCAGGCCTTTAGGCAACTTGTTTTTTAGCTGAATAATCTGGTCACTGTACTGGTGCTATAACTTTTCTTGATTGGTATGTGAGAACTCAACTTCTTCTCTTAAAAAGCTAACAATCTGCTAGTCGCTATCAAAGACTTGCTAGTGCATATTATTATCAGGCACAACAAGCCTAACTACAATCTTGATATGTTGATTAGTTTTATCACTGCAAATATCCTTTGGAATATCATGTTCAGCTCCTACAGCAGCTAATCTATCAACATGTTTATTCTGAGCTCTAGGAATGGAAATCAGATTAAATGCCTCAAATCCCTCTAAGAGGTCCCATACCCTATTCCTGTAAGACATGAGTATATCATTTTTAACAACATTAAGCTTTCTCACTTGATTGACAACCAACTTGTTGTCACCATAAACTTTTAAACAGCTGATACCTCTCTGTCTCGCCCACTCCAAACCTTGGACTAGAGCTTCATATTCAACAGAATTATTAGAACAACTAAAATAGAATTTGAAATCTTGATAGTACTTCTGACCTTCTGGTGATACCTGGTGATACCAGCATACATCCACCACCAGTACCTACTCTACTCCTTGAGCCATCAAAATACAACTCCCATAGATGATTTTCATGCTGCTCACTATGTTGTTCCTTGCTCTTTTCAATATTAGGCACAAAAGAGTCAATCTCATGCATCATATAAAAACCGATGTCAACCTCTTCCAACTACTTACCTGTGCCCACCTCATGAGCTTGAGGTGCCCACTCTTTAGGAAGAATATCTGATGTTCTTTCTATTTGAATCTCAGCCTCTTGAACAACAGGCTACTCCACTTGTTCACTTGTAACCAAGTTGGCATTGATAGGAGACAGATTGTAAGGCTCAACATGAACCTTGGCTATGGGTTCTAATTTAATAGTAGCTCTAGTGCCATATCTAGTTCTGAACAGCATTTGAGACCAATCAGAGGATAGGTAACCACCTATCTTGGCCATAAAATCCCTAGATAAACAAAGGGCAAAGTATGGGGGCAACTCAATAATGTATATATCCTGTGGTATTGCAAAATTGGGACAAGCATGTAGAGTTAAGCTCAAATTTTTAATGACCCCTACTGTGTTCATAGTCGTACCATCCAATTGCACTACCCCCTTTCCTAGTGGCTCATATTCAATTCCCAACTTATCGACAATTTGTTTGGGCATAACTGAACTACTAGCCCCTGAGTCAATCATACAATTGTGAACCAGATGATCTCCTATGATTAATGAAAAATAAAAGTGAGGTGGCTTGGCCTTAGCAACTTGTTCTTTATCACCAACAGTAGTATTAGCCAACATAACCTTCTCCTTTTCTACACTAGGCTCATCTGAGACACTTAAACCTGATAAGGCCGATTGAAGCAAGTCCTTTTGACCCAGAATACTCAGAGAATCCCATACTGACATGGGTACATTAATTTTCTTCATATGCTCGAATATATTAAAAGATGTAGCAGGTTTAACTTGAATTTTAGGGGGAATAACATTACCTTTAACTGAAGGAGCCTGGGCTGATAAATCAGGCTGTCGGTTGATTACCAAAGGTTGGCCCCTTGGTAGCACTCAGATCTGGTCAGCTCTTGACGGGTCAGGAGCACTTTGATTTTGGTCCAGCCCTTGTTTTGATTGAGTTTGAACTGTATTAGGTTGATGTCCCTCATCTGTTGCCCTCTTCTTACTGCGTGTATTGTCTGCAATTGAATAATCAACGTGGACCACTCCAAAAAATTCTTCCCCTTGCTAGTTTAGGAATGTAGACTCATGTGTCTGTTGCTCTTGCTGCTGTACTTCAGTTGTTATAGGCACATTATTGTTCTGAACCATCAAGGCTTGGTTAAGCATCCCATTTACATAGGTACTCTGATTATGGGGTTGATTACATGGAAAGCACCACTCATAATCCTGGACTAAGTTGTTCTGGATAGGGGCAAGTTCTTTGGAAGTGCTTGCAGTATTAGAGTCATAAGCTTGATATGGCCTTGGATTAGAAACGGATCTTTGGCCCTGATTATAAGGCTGATAAGGTGGTCTATTGGTCTGATTCTATTATTAATTAGACTAAAATGAGGGATGATACGGCTTAAAACCTTGATTTTTTTATTTTCTTAGATTAACCATCTCATTGCCAAAGGTCGTTAGAAGGCCTTTAATATCTTGCAGTTCGTTAGACTGAATTGGAAATGTGTTTAATTGACCATTAGGCTAGGTATCAGGTGCTGGAAATGTAGGTGCACTTGGAATAATAGCCAAAGGAGGTAACTACATAGGGGTTGGAGGCTGAAAAGTGGGAAATATTGGCATAGGTGGTCTTGGGGAAATTTTACCAGCCTATATGAGGCTGTTTTCATCTTTAACAGCTACACTATATGCTGCAGGAAGTGTATCACCTCCCATTGATTGAATCATCACAGAAATATCACTATTTAAAGCTCTTAAATAGTATAAGAATGCATGATTAGCAGTAGGTTTTATTGTTTGTGGGATTCTATCCCACGTCCTTTGGAAACGGTGATTGAAATCTGACATAACTTCCTGTGGAACTCTTTTGATTGTAGACAACTGCTCCACGAATGACAAGTGGTCTGATTTATCCTCAAAAAACTTGCACAATCAGTTGCCTAACTCATCCCATGTTGCTATGGAGTTGACAGGCAAGCCTTTGAACCATTGTAAGGCTTTTTCTTTAAATGACGCTGCCAGCAATTAGAGCGCAACATTTTTTTCAGTCACATGGTGAACAAGACACAAGTTGGCAACATCTTTTATGCTCTGTTGGGGTGGTATGATCTTCCCCATAAAAATATGGTAGACCTCTTAAGGTAGCGACAAGAATTTCATCATGCTGGGTCAGATTCAGTGGGCTACCTTGGTTAAAAGCAACAAATGGTTGATTTCTCACTGCCAGAATCATTGTCACTGGGATATTCTTAGTAATAACAACAGGAACAACAGTATGTCCTCTAACAATAGGATTTGACTTGGATATTCTAAAATAAACAACTGTCTTTTGAACCTTTTGGACTTCTCTCCCCCTTCTTCTAGGTGGGGACAACTGTAAATACTCAAAAATAGATGAATTACTCCTAGTCTGCACTCTTCTCATGAGCAGTAATGCACTGGAATTGCTAAATCTGAGCTCGGAGTCGCCAAGTATGCTAAAATTCATCTCTTAAGACTGTAATTTTTGCTGCACATACCAAACAACAATATGATAATTTTGATTTGAGAATGAAAATAGCTCTCAGTCCCACCGGGCATGCCAAAAAATGTTGTCAAATAAAGTTTGCACCCTTGCTAAGCTATCAACTATAGCAACCTATTGACACATGGGAACACTTCAAGGTTGTGGGTGACCTGGGAATGAAGTGGACCTCCAGATTATGGGCTGCTTCCCCTTAAGATATTTAAAAAAAACTAAAGAATGATAAGGGAAAGAGTAAGAAGGATGTACTTGAATTCAAAACCTATCACTAACAGGTGATACACCAAAGATCAAAATATGAAAATACTGTAGAAAACTCACAAAAAATCTCAATAGAGCTAAACAATCTCACAATACAGAGATTTATGTTTATAAAAATGAGTCTATGTAAGGTTACGACTGTTCTAAGGCTTAACACAAGGAAAACAAAGATGTTTTCACAGATATATGCGCAATAGAAAGAGAACACTAACATAAACCAGCTTTATGACATAATATCCTTTGCATCTAGTACTAAAGGAATATGATAAAATAAAGGATCATACAAAATTTTATCATGCAACTCACAACCAGTCACTAAAACAACAAAAAATTTGTGAAGGAAATGATTTTCTATTGAGAAAATAAGGAGTCTTTGTGTTACAGATCTGTAGTATTATGAAAATGAGTTATAAATTCTGAATAATGCTCTTTCAACAATCTCCTAACCAAGAACTGCTTTACAAAAAAGGAAAAAATGCCATATATACAACCAAAGAGTGTCGGCCCCTGCCCTAGGGTTTCTACAAAAATGAGTTGGTGCCTGAACACGTCGGCCCTAGAAGTGCTTTGGAATGAAGTCAATGAGGCATTAAATGCACATCCCCCCTCCATGTCAGTGAGAGATCGCTCCAGAGATGTCTTTAGATCTTTGACAACCATCGTCATTAACTCGTAGCCTTCGAGTCCGCCATTAAGATTTCATCAGAGCTGCTTTGAATGCTCTACGACAAGGTCATTTATGCCACTCCACCTTTTCCATCTGATGCCCCAGCTGTCATCATGACTCACGGCCTCTTATTCTTCGGCCTTCTTCTTGCTCCATATCTTTCTTCAGGTCGACCATCTTTGAGGAACAACACCAGATTTACCTGCTAGATTCAAGCGCCACTATTTCACCGAGCCGACCCATGCCGCACACATTCTCGATGGTCAAAGGTTAGTTCCGCAGAATTGCATGTTGGTGAGAGATTAATCGCATCTCCTCGATGCGAGCACATCATATAGTAGCTATCGGCATAGCTTAGGACTTTTGGCGAGACCTCCTAGCAAGTTGCGGGAGTTAGACCGATATCCATTTCCGTGGGCAAGATGATCACTATCGGCAAGACATCACTCCAACCTCTAGAAAACACAAACCACCACTCCAGGCTCAAAGCTTTCTTTTGGTGAGACATCCACGTGTCGGTGGGATCTCATAGTGAGGTCCTCATTTCTTGGCGAAGGAACTCTTTTTCACTAAGACTTTTCAAAACTGGCGGGGGTGGGGCCAAGACGACACCAGAACTAGGACCAGGGGCAGAACTGGAACAAAAGCAAAAATAGATGAAACCCAACGGAACCGAGATCAGAACCAAATCCTCCCTTGAAACTTTTTTCAAGTTTCAGTTTTGAATTTCGACCCGGTCCCTCCCCCGACAAAACTCAAAAGAAGATGAAGGAAAGGACGAGAAGGAAGAAAGACAAACAAGAGAAAGCACCCCCCGAAAAAAATATAAGGAACAAAGAAAAAAGACAAGGCCGGTGGAGCCGGGACTGGGACGGTACTAGGAAAAAACCAAAGTGTCAGCGGAACCAGAACTGGAACCAAACCCAGACATGAAACTTTTCCCAAGTTTCAAGTTCAGATTCCGTTCCGCACCTGCCCCCGGCAACATACAGGGCACGAAGGAAGAAAGAAAAAAATAAGGAAGAAAAAAGAGGGGGGACATTCCCCGGCCACCGGCAGCCAAAAAGCAAAGAAAAGAAGGGTGGAACCGGGGTCAGAACCTGAACGGAAACAGGAACTAGAACTTTTGGAAAAGTTCCAAGTTCGGTTTCAGTTCCGATCCCGAGTCCGGTAAAATGAAGAAAAGTGCCTAAGGAAAAGAAAACCCAAGGCACACAAAAACAAAGACCAAAGGATGCGCAAACATAAACGGGATCGGGATGAAAACCGATCCCGGGCAGAACACAGTGGGGGCGGGGTCGGAAACAAATCCAACATTGAAACTTTCATCAAGTGTCAAGTTAGGATTTCGTCCCGAACCTGCCTTTGACGACATGCAACGACGACGAAAAAATTGGATGGAAAAGGAAGAAAAAGATGGGGAGGAAACAGCCCCCGACCACAGAAAAGAGAAAAAAAGGTAAGACAAATGAACAAGCCCGATAGAACTGGGACCAAAACCAAATCAGGAACTAGAACTTTTGGAAAAGTTCCAAGTTCGGCTTCAGTCTCGACCCCGTCTCCGACAGAACAAAAAGAAAAAGGGCTTAAGGAAAACACAAGGGAAAGGGGGAAAACAAGGCAAAAAACAAAAGGGAGGACCCCCCAATAAAAATGAACTCTGCACGCTGGGCTCAACCCTTGTGGGAGCCACATTTAATCCACGTGCCAAATTTTAAAACATAATTTTCCCCTGGAGCTACATAAGAAGCAAACAGGTTAGAAGGTATGTAACCTTGATGCAAATGTTCCTTCAGTTGGCCTTCGAGAACACTTGAAAGCACGGGATACCCTACCTGATTGAACCCATAGGTGAAAAATGGGAAACAGTAACATGGAAGGCTCGGTAAGAAGTCTCGCCGACGGTTGGTTCTCTCGCCGATAGGTATGAACATCGGTGTAATCTCCTGGTGATAGCGGTAAGGCTTGCCGACACTGTATGTTTTTTATCCGGTGTCTTCGGTGAAACTCCTAGCGACTGAAGTCTTCGGTGACAGGTGTGAACATTCAAAGTAACATCTCAGTGATAGTCTAAGTCTTGTCGACGAGTGTTCTTTTCGGTATGACTTGAAGGCTCGGTGTGATCTCTTGGAGAATGACGATAGTCTTGCTGATGGAAGTGCTAACGTCTATGTGACTTTGGAACTTCGGTATGATGTCTCATAAAAAATGATGGTCTTGCCGAATAGCGATACAAGTGATGATCATCGGTATGAGGTCTTGGCGACAAGGTGAAGTCTGAGCGACAATTTTCTAAACTTGGTGTAACCTCTTGCCGATAGTGATGACTCTTGGCGATATCGACAGTCCGGGCTTGTGGCATCAGAGAGACATGGTTAATGTCTCACCAACATGCGACACAGGTTGAATGCCTTTGACCGAGTGATGACTATCCTACGTGGTTTGTCCTTGACCAATCAGGGAGCAGAATGGGAACCGCTAGCAGTTGAACTATTGCATCCGTTACTGAGAGGAAGATCGACAGACCAAGGGCATCATGGATATACTCAGAGATGGAAGATTGTGATCGGTTCGATGAACAGTTGGATGAATGGTTGGATGAACAGTTCGATGAGTGATCAGTGAATTTAATTCTGAGTGTATTGAATCTTGAATGTTCTGTACAAGGTTGATCAAGGATTATGCTGTTGTAAATGGACATCAAAAAGATAAGTCTGATCTCTGTATGTAATTCCATTACTGTAATACAAAGGGGCTTTTCTTGGTGTGGTGGGTTTTTCTCCCGTAAGGGTTTTCCCACGTAAATCTGGTGTTCATCTGTGTTTGATTATTTCTCTGTTTCTGTTATTTCTTTCAAGTGTATCTTAATTGGAGTGTAATTGAAAATTTAAAAGTATCTCTACATTCTTCCTTAAGGTTTTGACATTAGGAGAGTTAGTTCCACACCTTAGCTTTCCTTACAAGTGGTATCAAATCCTGGCCAGTTGTGTTATCCTTGTGGGTACGTTGAGTTTTTTGAGTCAATTCTGTTCAGTGGGAGTGTTATAGAAGTTTGTTAATTCGAATTATAGATTGAGATGGCTAGCACGTCAGGAAAGATTGAAATAGAGAAATTCAATGGCAACAATTTTGAGTTGTGGAAACTCAAAATGGAAGATATGTTAGTGGATCATGATCTGTGGATTGTTGTGTCTGGAACAAAGCCTACATGCATGAAGCAAGAATTTTGGGACCTTGCAGATAGAAAATCAAAGGGGCTAATAAGGCTTTGTTTAGCAGACTCTGTTCTTCTGAATGTTCATGAAGAAAAGACTGCATCTTCCTTGTGGAAAAGACTGTCAGCTATTTATCAGGGCAAGTCCTTGGTGAATAAATTGTTCTTGAGGAAGAAGTTGTACTCTTTGAGAATGCAGGAAGGAGGGTCTGTTGCTGATCATTTGAACGCATTCAACATGTTGATTGCATAGTTAACATCTGTGGGCATGAAGATTGATGAAGAAGATCGCTGTATGCTGTTATTATGTTCTTTGCTAGATTTGGGGGATCACCTGGTGATGGCTATTGGGAGTACAACATCCACTTTTAAGATGGAAGATGTTGCTTCTTTGTTATTAGAAGAGATGAGAAGGAAATCTTCTGAGATGGCGAAGGAGGCTCTTGCTGTTAGAGGCAGATCGAAAGATAAAGGCAAGAAGAAGGACAAAAAGTCCAAATCCAAATCAGAGGGGAGATCAAAGTCTCCTAGCAAGAAGTCCAAGGTGAAGTACTGGAATTGTGGGCAACCTGGTCATGTCCGAAAGGATTGTAAAGAGGAGAAAAAGAAGAAGAAGAAGTATTCTTCTGACAATGATTCTTCTCAGAGTGATACAGACGCTTTCATTGCAGCCTTGGCTATGCAAGCATCAGATGATGTTTGGCTGATTGATTCTGGAGCATCTTTCCACATAACATCTCATAGAGACTGGTTCACGAAGTATGAAAAATATGATGGTGGAAAGGTGTATTTGGCAAGTGATTCATCATTAGAAATAGTTGGTCGAGGAAGAGTCAGAATTCAATTCCCTGATGATAGAGTGAAGGGAATTAATGATGTAATGCATATACCAGGTCTGACTCAAAACTTACTTTCTGTTAGTATGCTGAATGATATTGGAGTGCAAGTCACGTTCTCTGGAAATGGCTGCAAGATGACTAGAGGCTCTATGGTGCTAGCAAGAGGTTCTTGTGGTGGTACCTTGTATAAGCTTGATGCACATGCTGTGCAAAGCAATAGTGTCTCTGTAAAGTCACAAAAAACTACTCATGGAGGAAAAGAGGAAAAATTTCCTGATTCTGTAAACTCTATGGAAGTTAAACTTCCAGTAGAAAATACTATGCTATGGCATCATAGGCTTGGCCACATTGGTGAGAAAGGTTTAAAAACCTTGAAGAATAAAAACGTGGTTGAGGGGCTTGAAGATTGTAACCTCGAATTTGAATTCTGTGAATATTGTATATATGGAAAACAACACCATGTTTCATTTTATTCTAGTCCTCACAAATCTTCTGGTTTTCTTGATTATATACATTATGATGTTTTTAGTCCAGTGAATGTTCCTTCTTTGTCTAAGCCAAGGTACTATGTATCGTTTATTGATGATTATTCAAGAAGGGAATTTGTCTATTTTTTGAAAAGTAAATTAGAAGTGTTCAGTTGGTTTAAGGAATTTAAGAACCTTGTAGAAAATCAGATTGGAAGAAAAATAAAATGTTTAAGGACTGATAATGGCGATGAATTTTGTTCTGATGATTTCGAGAGGTACTGTAAAGATCACGGGATTAAAAGACATAAGACTACACCTTATACTCCGCAGCAAAATGGAGTTGCAGAAAGGTTCAACATGACAGTGATGGAAAGAGCATGAAGTATGTTGAGTAGTGCTGGCTTGGAGGAGAAGTTCTAGGCTAAGGCAGTTGCTAAAACATGTTACTTGATAAACCGTTGTCCGAATTCCGCTCTTGTTGAGAAAACACCTTTGGAAGCATGGTATGGTAAGAAGCCCTTTTTAAGACATATTCGTGTTTTTGGCTGTGAGGCATATGCACATGTGCCATATGAGAAAAGATGTAAACTAGAGAACAAGGCTGTTAAATGTATTTTTATTGGTTATAGTGCTGGCATAAAAGGATACAAGCTTTGGAATCCTAATACAGAGAAGGTTCTATATAGTAGAAGTGTAATCTTTCATGAGCTGAAGCCTTCTACCTTGGATCTGCAGTTAGAGACAAAATCAGAAAATAAAAAGGATGTAGTTGAAATTCCTCCTACACCAGATAAAGAGGAATTGAAAATTCAAAATGTATCTAAAACTGAGGAGAGCTCAAGTAGTTTTGAGAGTTCTGATGAAGAAAAACAACCTCAAACTCATCAAGTGAGGAGGTCAACTCGTGAAAGAAAGCAACCTGATAGGTATGGGTTTTCTTTGATAGGTTCTACTTGTGCCTATGCTTTAATTTCTAGCACTAATGAGCCTAGGAATGTGAAAGAGGCATTTAGAATGTTTGATTCAAACTCTTGGTTGGAAGCCATGAATGAAGAAATGACATCATTAGAAAAGAATGATACTTGGAGTTTGATGCCCTTGCCTAAAGGAAGAAAAGGTGTGGGCTGCAAATGGGTATTTAAAAAGAAAATAGGTCTGGATGGCAGTGTGGAAAAATATAAGGCGAGGTTGGTTGCGAATGGTTACTCCTAAGTAGAGGGAATTGATTATGGGGAAATTTTTTCTCCTGTAGCTAAGCTGCCATCTATTAGATTTATTTTGCCACTTGCAGCAGCGTATGACTTAGAGGTCGAACAGATGGATGTGAAGAAAACATTTCTTCATGATGATCTTGAAGAATAAATTTATATGTCCCAGCCTGAGCACTTTCTGGAAAAAGGTAAAGAAATATTGGTTTGCAAGTTGAATAAATCTCTGTATGGGTTAAAGCAGTCTCCTAGAATGTGGTACCATAAATTTGACACTTTTGTTTTGTCATTGGGATTTGTAAGATCAAAATCTGATCATTGTATGTATTACAAAGTTGAAAGTGATCGAGTTATTATTGCTCTCTATGTTGATGATATGTTGTTCATAGGCAATAGTAAGTTGATGATTTCTGATCTTAAGTCTCAGTTGTCTGCAAAGTTTGAAATGAAAGATCTTGGTGCAGCTAGGTATATTCTGGGAATGGAAATAACTAGGGATAGGAAGAATAGAAAACTTTGGCTCAGTTAGAGTAAGTATATCAAGACTGTTCTAGATAGATTTTGCATGAATGATTGCAAGCAGCTAGTTCTTCCAGTTTTGTAGGAAACAAAGCTATCTATTGAAGACTGTCCAAAATCTCCTACTGAGATGGAGGACATGACCAGTGTACCTTGTGCTAGTTCAGTTGGCAGTCTTATGTATGCAATGGTCTGTACAAGGCCAGACATTTCCCAAGCAATGGGAGTACTTAGTTGGTTTATGGCTAATCCTAGAAGGACACATTGGGATGCTGTGAAAAGAGTATTCAGATATTTGAAGGGCACTTCAGAATATGCTTTGTGTTACCATGGTAACTTGGTTGAATCATAGAGGACTCTTAGTATTCGAGGCTATGTAGATTTTGATTGGGTTGGGGACATTGACAACAGAAGATCCACCAGTGGATATACTTTCATGTTGAATGGTGGTGCAGTGAGTTGGATGAGTAAGCGGCAGGCTGTAGTCACTTGTTCCACTACAGAGGCAAAATACATGGAAGCTACACACGCTTGTAAAGAAGCAATCTGGTTAAAACATTTTTGTTCTAACATTGGTTTTGATGTAGGGCAAATAACTATTTACTGTGACAGTTAGAGTGCTATTTTTTTGGCAAAGAATCATACTTTCCATGCCAGGATGAAACATATAGATGTACAGTAAATTTTTGATTGGATATGGTGGAGGATGGAAAGGTCTCATTAGAAAAAGTGGATACTCTGGACAATGTTGTAGATGCATTGACGAAGCCAGTGAGCACAAACAAGTTCAGGTGGTGTGCCAATTCGATGGGCCTCAGTGCCCATGAATTTTAGTAGTTTTGCTGTGCTTTGGAGGTGCCTGTGTGATCTTCGTCAAGTGGGAGATTGTTGGAAATAATGTGCCTCAATCTCACAGGCTGAAACCTCTGAAAGAGCCAAGTTAGTGTGACATTCCTTTTGTCTGGCCGACTGAGAGTTTAGTAACCTTGTGGTTTGTATAGGTCACCGAGACAATTCTTCTATCTTGCCGACTAGTGTTGTCACTGTGACTTGTGGTGTTCGTTGTAACCTTCTGCTGAGTGGGTTGGTTTGGCTGACAGGCCATTCTTATCGGATATCAGAGAGACTTAGACATTTGGTATGTCTCATACCGACAAGAGAAGTCTCGCTGACTGCTTTACTCTTGGAGTCTTCAGGGTAACACGAAGGCTTCGCTACGAACTCTTGGTGACATATGTTTGTCTCACCGATGCTCATCGGGGTAACATGGAAGCCTCGGTAAGAAGTCTTGTCGATGGTTGGTTCTCTCACCGATAGCTATGAACATCGGTGTAATCTCCTGGCGATAGCGGTAAGTCTTGTTGACAATGTATGTTTGTTATCGGGTGTCTTCGGTGAAACTCCTAGCGATTGAAGTCTTTGGTGAAAGGTGTGAACATTCAGAGTAATGTCTCAGCGATAGCCTAAGTCTTGCCGACACGTGTTCTTTTCAGTATGACTTGAAGGCTCAGTGTGATCTCTTGGCGAATGACGATAGTCTTGCTGATGGAAATGCTAAATTTATGTGACTTTGGAACTTCGGTATGATGTCTCATCGAAAACGATGGTCTTGCCGAATAGCGATACAAGTGATGATCATCGGTATGAGGTCTTGGCAATAAGGAAAAGTCTGAGCGACAATTTTCTGAACTCGGTGTAACCTCTTGCCAATATTGATGACTCTTGGCGATATCGACAGTCCAGTCTTGTGGCATTTGAGAGACACAGTTAGTGTCTCACCGACATTGGACAAAAGTTGAACGCCTTTGACTGAGTGATGAATATCCTACGTGGTTTTTCCTCAACCAATCAGGGAGCATAATGGGAACTGCTAGCAGTTGAACTATTGCGGCCATTACTAAGAGGAAGATCAACAGACCAAGGGCGTCATGGATATACTCAGAGATGGAAGATTGTGATCGGTTCGATGACCAGTTAGACGAATGGTTGGATGAACAGTTCGATGAGTGATGAGTGAATTTAATTATGAGTGTATTGAATCTTGAATGTTTTGTACAAGGTTAATCAAGGATTATGCTGTTGTAAATTGACATTAGAGAGATAAGTCTGATCTCTGTATGTAATTCCATTATTGTAATACAAAGGGGCTTTTCTTGGTGTGATGGGTTTTTCTCCTGTAAGGGTTTTCCCATGTAAATCTGGTGTTCATCTGTGTTTGATTATTTCTCTGTTTCTGTTATTTCTTTCAAGTGTATCTTAATTGGAGTGTAATTGAAAATTTAAAAGTATCTCTGCATTCTTCCCTGAGGTTTTGACGTTAGGAGAGTTAGTTCCACACCTTAGCTTTCCTTACAGAGAAATCTAAGTGGGAACTCAATAAATATTGTCTTGGACAACCATAGGATCGTACTTGTCTTTTTTGAAATCAAAAATTTTCACATCAAAGCCAAACCAAAAAAAAGTGTTTTCTGACTATCTTCTATTTTTCCAAAATTTGATCAAATTAAGACTGAAACAAACCTACAAAATTTGCCAAAAATTATAGAAAAATCAGATCCTATTTACAATATACCGCATCTTCTATTGAGAACCACATCTACTGTTATGAACCACATTTGATACTAAGAACCACATTTGCTACTGTAATGCATCTGATACTGTAAACCGCAACCGACTGTAAAATGATGCATCTATTAAATCTGAACCGGAATTGCCTGACAATCAGAAAAAAAATTCCATTGTCACAGTATGAGGTCAAACAGTCAAAACCTATCTTTGATTATCCTTTCACAATGATCTCTGAACAAAAACCAAAAAGATCTGCTCACACTTTTCAGCATTGCATCTTTTAGTATCATTTAGCCATAGCAATAGACATACCAATTGCAAACCTTAGTTACATTTTAGGAGTCCTTGTTATCTTCAAATCAATCGGAATTTTAGGACAATCACCTTTGTAGATTAAAATAGGCCAACTTCCCATACTTTGTATAAAAAATTTCTTCAAGGAAAATTGTCATTGAACCATGTCACTTGTCACAGCTGTTATCTTTTGTCATTTTGGTGAGTATTTTCCAGCTTGTCAATCTAGTTTGGGAACTCACTTTGTCTCTTAAAAAGGTCCTTTGACAAATTAAATTGAAGCGTTGGGTAAACATTGGATGGTTAGTAACCTCTTCCCAAATCTCCCAAACTTGATTACCTTTAAAAGCTTGCCTATACTTTTGCATACTTAGACATAGTCATTTTAAGACACCATCATTTTAGACATTAAGTAGCACATTACAGTTAACATCTCATATTTTCCAAAAAAAAGACCAAAAACATAGTTGCATTAGCATTCATTCCTTATATTTAAAAAAAAAAAAAAACGTAGACTAAAATCATATCATTCACAGACATAGTTCTGTATCATCCACATTTTGAGCATATCTTACATGGTTGAAACAAGGTTAAAAAGGAAATAAAGAGAAAATATGGCTGACCCACTAGACTTTATCAATCCATTTTCAAATCCCCCACAAGGGACATCAAGACCACACAAAATCTTATTGGAAAAATTTGTCACTAGAGACCAACAAGGATGAGTTGTAGTTGAAAACTTAGACACTGCTGCTCAAGACCAAAATTTTTCCTCTTTTGTAGATGAATACTTGGCACAAGATCCCCAATGATACTTAGAAAAATTGTTAGTAGAAGGTGCCACATTACCTCCTAGATTTGACATTTATACATTGCAAACTTCATCTACCCAAGGAAAAAACATGACTTCTAGTGGTTCTATCCCTCAAGTAACTACAACCATACCATTTGGAGTACCTACCCAAAATGCCACAACAGTACATACATCACCATTTGGTACATCAAGCATGACACAAGGCCTTAATTTTACCATAGGGGAATCATCATTAAATCCCTTCGGCACCAATACTAGAATAAAAAGGGCTAAAGTTAGCATAAACATGAAAAATGCTATACCAAACATCAACACCACTAGTGCCATACCACAAATAGGGGTTTCAAAAATGAGACACATACCTCTCATACAATTTGGGAACCAACCCAATCCTTTTCAAAACGTTCACATTCCCAATCAACCAACATCAAACCAAAACTTATTCTCTCACATTCCAAACCAAAATCCACCCTTCATTCATATACTAAACCAAAATCCGTCACATAATGTTGGGTTTCAAAACAATTACATAGACCGAACAATATAACCAACAAGTGATTGACACAAGTGGATGTTTTGCAAACACAAATGCAAGCCCTTCAACAAAAAATGGACAATATGATGATGTCTAGCAAAAATATTTTGTCAAAAAAAGACTTATGTCCATTTCCCTTTGACAAATCTTTATACATGACACCCTTACCATATGGATATGTTCTACCAAACTTTCCTAAGTATAATGGGAAGCATAATCCTATTGAACATATAGGGGAGTTTTCCACAATGTGCATAGACGTTGCATATGACTCCACATATCTCATGAGACTTTTTTTGTGAAGCCTTGTTGGAATAGCACTTGAATGGTTTTCTCAACTTCCATATGGCATAAGGTCACATGGTGAACTTGCTAAAAAATTTATTGAGCATTTCACCTTTAACATTGACAATGAAATCACAATAGAAACCTTATGTCACACCATACAAGATGAAGGAGAGAAATTTATCACCATCTTCTAGAGATGGAGGAGTCTAGCTAGTCGATGCCCTGTTGAAATACCCAAAAAGCAAAAGGTCACCATATTCGTAGAAAACCTTAATTCAAAATTGAGAAGTGACCTAAGAGTACACTGTTGCACTTATTTTGTGGCACTAGTAGAAAAGGGTATCATACTTGAAAAGGATCTCATTGAAAAAGGTGAAATCAAGATGTCAAATAGAAATCCAAATGTTCAAAGCACCCCTAATGACATGAACAATATTGGTCCCAAAAAAAGAATGTAACCAATGATGGAATTGTCGATGCTAAAACCCTACATGCAGGACTAGTCATTACATTTAGAGGACACAATTCCTCTAACACACCCAACAATGCCGACCAAACTGTCAATGTTGTCCAAAACATGCAACAACCACGACATATGTTCTACAATTTAAACCCTCTTGGTGGGATGACAACTCTTTTTGCGATTTCCACCAAACTAAGGGACATAGTTTACCACAATGTCGACAGTTGAAGAAAATTATATAGGATCTCATGGAAAACATAACTATTGAAATTAATGGATAGAAACAAACATCCTCAAACAACAACCACAAGGTCTTTTTAGATCCATTACATGACCATGGAAAAGGAAAAGCCTCCAGTTTGGGAAATAAGACCAATAATAATTCAGCCAACTATGCTAATGTCAAATATGACTATAACCAAGACACCATCATAAATCACATTCAAGCCACCGATGGACATATCGACTCTGTTACCATAAAGAAAACTCCTGAATGTGCTATCAAAACTTGCTAAACTAAGATAACCATCCAAGGCCCTCCATCACAACAACAACCACAGTCCTCCAAGCCTAAGTACAATTTACTTGACTAGTTGGGGATGACCCCAACACAAATTTCTATCTTGGAATTGTTGCGTATATCACCCAATCATTGATCTATCTTAGAAAAAGCTTTGAAAAGCATGACCATCCCCACCAACCTTGATCCCAATCATTTCCAAGAGATGGTAGGCTACCTAACCAACTCTCATCATGGTACCTTCTCTAAACAAGATTACTCAACCGAGAAGATAGACCACAATGACCCATTGCACCTCGAAGTTCTTGTCCATAAAACAAAAGTTAGACAAGTCTTGGTAGATGGAGGAGCAGGATTAAATATTTGCACCTTGAAACTGGTTAAGGCACTAGGCTTCTCAGAGGCCTGTGTGGACACTACTAAGAGAATTGGCATTAAGGAATATGATGATGAAGAATGGTCATCTAAAGGAGTTGTAATGCTCCCCTTCAGAATCGGTCCTACGGCTATGGATACCAATTTCCAAGTCTTGGATCTCATCCTTCCATATAATCTTTTACTGGGAAGACCATGGATACATGCTATGTAGGCTATCCCTTCCACTTACCATCAATGCCTTAAATTCCCATACAATGGCACCAAGATCATGATAGATGGTGATCTTGATCCTTTCTAGTATTGCACTAACCTACGCGGAATATGCCAATGACAGGTGGCCATTAATCAAGAGGCTTCATCATCCAACTCATCTCGGTATATCGATCCATCCACTCTTTCCAAAAAATCTACTTACCAACCACCACCTTCCACTCCTAAGGTTGAGATCCAAGATAAGGTTTGTGGAGAGTATCATATGAAAGCATCTTATTGTATTAGCTAGTTGGTTCCTCCCAAATCATACGGTCTACCAACAATAGATAAGAGACAATCCATCGCCACCATACACGTCCCTCCAACAATGAATTTCACAAAATAAGGGGAACTAAGTAAAGAAGCTATAAATGAAGAAGATGTGACCTCTTGGTTATACAAAGAAGACAATGAAGAACCTCCTCCACCCACTCAAATACCTACAGATCAATATGGAATAGGTTTCAGGATAATGCAAGAGAAAGGATATGACAAATATAGTAGGTTGGGATTACATCAAAATGGGAGGACTGAACCCATCATTGTCTCTAAGCGACCGAAAGGCCTAGGGATGGGATGTCAACCACTTAAGATTGGCGTTTCTAGTACCGAATCACCTTTACAAGAGGGATTCAATGGTTTTGAAGCTATCGAGACATCCAATGAGCCATTTGACCAACCTTATTATTCCACTAACTCAAACGAATATGAATGGGTTTCTAACAAATCATCTAATGAATATGAAATTTTTGAAACCTTTAGAGAACCCGATGAGCCTACAGTTGATGAAATATTTGAGCAATGCTTCAAAATTAGTCCATCACGGGACACATCAAAACTTGACGTACCCCCTCCTAGGAGTAGGGAAGACACCATAAAATCCTTTTGGAACTATGTCGATAATTTAGCTTTCACCTTCACCCCTTCGAATTTTGATACTTCCAATGATGACATACCCCAAACATATCCCCAACTTATCGATTGGGATCAACACGACCTCCCTATCTTAGATACCTTTGAGAATGACGAAGCAATAGCTAAGCTCATGGGATTGTGAGAAGGATTACCTAGTGGTGACCATAAGGCTAGATTTACCATAGACTTGGATAACAAGGATTATTTTGGGGAGTATGTTCACCCCTCTAGTTGCAAAAGTAGAAACAATAAGAAAAAAATAAAAATAAAAATGATGAGTCCCTAGGTGAAAATCGAAAGGCGCCTTTGGATGATGAAAAAGTAAAAAATAAGGATGCATCTAAGGGTGAAAACCTTTCTAAGGCACCCAAGGATGGAGGGTTGAATGTTCTCTCCATTTCTCAAGAAAAGTCACCAATGTTGGTTGAGGAATTTGTGGAGATCAACATAGGCACTGAAGATAATCCTCGGTTAATCTATTTTGCAACATCTTTGACAGAAATAGAGCAACCTAAATTTCGTAACTTCACAAAAGATGGGTCAAATTTGCATGGTCATATGCTGACATGCCTAGACTGGATCCTGACCTAGTATTACATCATTTTCCATTACAACCAGGCACTAAACTCGTGAAGCAAAAATTAAGAAAAATGCACCCACAAATTGCTTTTTTAGTCAAAGCTAAACTAAAGAAACTATTGGATGTTGGATTTATCAGATTAATTGACTATGTAGAATGGATTTCCAATATCGAACCAGTGATAAAAACTAATAGGTGGCATCTACATCTGTGTAGACTTTTGAGATCTAAATAAAGCATGTCCTAAAGATGACTTTCCTCTACTAAATATTGACATGATTGTGGACCTAACGACAGGATATGAAATGTTATTCCTCATGGATGGTTTCTCAGGATATAAGACATCAGAATCACACCTAAAGACCAATATAAGACATCTTCCAATTTTCCATGGGGAACTTATTGTTGGAACGTCATGCCTTTTGGACTTAAAAATTCTGAAGCAACATATCAACGCGCCATGACAACCATTTTCCATGATCTCAGACACACTCTCATGGAAGACTATGTGGATGATCTGATAGCTAAATCATTGACAAGGGCTAATCACTTACGAGTCCTAGATAAGATTTTTCAAAGACTATAAGAATACAAAGTGAGGATAAATCCTAAAAAAATTGTATTTGATGTGCAATCAAGAAAAATACTAGGATACATTATTTCTAGATGAGGCATTGAAGTGGACCTAACAAAAGTGAAAGTTATAATAGACATGCCTCCACTGGCCAATATAAGTCAACTACATACACTACAAGGGAGACTGCAATCTATTAGATGATTCATAGTGCAGTTTGTAGAAAAAATACATCCCTTCCAGCATCTACTCAAAAATGGGGTACCATTTGTATGAAAAAATAAGTTCCAAGAATATTTTCAATGAATCAAGCATTACCTACTTCCACCACCAATGTTATTACCACCTATTGATGGACAACCTTTGATACTCTACATTTCAACAACCACATCATTTCTAGGAGCCATACTTGCACAAAATGATAATGAGGGCCATGAAAGGGTAGTGTATTATATTAGCCGCACTTTGGAAGGTTATGAGCTAAATTGCATTCCCATAGAACGTGCATGTCTTGTTGTAGTTTTCGCTACTTAATGACTAAGGAACTACATGTTAAACCGCCAAACAATGTTGGTCGCAAAGATAGATCCTTTGAAGTATCTCCTTAGTATAGTAGCATTAACAGGAGGCTTGGCTAAATGGGTAATGATACTCAGTGAATACGATATCCAATACGTAGAAAGAAAAGCTATAAAAGGACAAGTTATTGTTGACCAGTTGGCAAACGAATTGATTAAGGTAGATCATCCTCTAGTTTTATATTTTCTTGATGAATTATTCATGTTCACTCTTGACACTGGAATGGAATGGAAGTTATACTTTGATGGGCCATGTTGATGCCTAAAATTGCTAGGAAAACAACCTTGTGGGAAACTTAGTTAATGGGGGAACCAATTGTGCTAAATTGAGTAACCTCCAGGTTTTTTAAAGAAGCCGACTCCTTCTGTATTTTGGGGGGTTTTGAATGGGAAAATGAAGTAGATATAAAAAATAAAATTTAATCTAAGGTGATGTGCCAAGAATTAAGTATGGACATGGTAAATCTTTCTTTTAGATGAGATTTAAAGGCCTGTTCAACAATCTGTATGTCCAGAAATAGTAGAAATTACAGATGAAAAACCTAAGAAGTTTATCAAATAACATAACACAACTTCCATACACATTTAATAAACAAGAAGAGTTGAAGACATGATCTGAATCAACAAATTTATATTGAAATTGTAGAAGTCTTGTAGATAAACTACTAAGTACAAGACACAACATAGTATAATGTCTTTTCCATCAACTAAGAAACATATAGGCCGAACAATATGGAATAGTCTATAAATCTTAATACAATAATCAAAGAACAATACAAAAGGCCTATAGCATTTTCACTTGTTTCTATGATTTTTGAACCCTTTTTCCAAGATTCGAAGTAGTATATATAGATGATAATTCCACCACTTGAGAGCCAATAACAGAAAAGATTCCAAGGCGTGATCAATGATGTCCATCACAATGATTCCCAGAGGCCATTGCAACATAAAAGATTCCAAAACATAGAATGTAGTCCCCTTTGAACAAGACACACCCCTCTGTAAATGATGACTATGGTCCTAGTGTGGAAGCAGCAAAATTCCCATGAAGACACGTGTTTCACACCCATAGAGTTGGTTAGGATACGTGGCACAATGACATGGCTTCATATTCATTCCTCCTTTCCTTACGATCAAATTGCCTACGAAGAAGACACATGGAGCAAGTCTTGTTTCGAGAATTGATTGTGGGGTCCACCAAAAGGTTGACCACAGATTGATGCAATGTGGCACGCTGGTAGAGCTCAGAGGAAGAGCAAGGGGAAGAGGGTTCTCAAAGGCCTGTGCTGCTGACATGTGGAAAATGGGTGGGGCTCGATAAAAAAGTGAGGGGAAGAAAACCTTCCAAGGAGTGCGCAACGAACATGTGGAGAAAGCAGGTGAAGGCGCTTCAAAAAGGGGCTCGAAGATATTCAAACACATGAGGTGGGGGCCGGGGTCGATCCAAAAAATAAACCATGACCACCCAGAGGGAGATTAAGGATTTTAATCCACAACTTTTGGTGACTATTAGGGGCATTTTTCCAGTGGAATGAGAACCCAAAATTTCTAGTGTGAAGACCAGAGCCTTATCCATTGGGCAATGATCAAAGCTTCAAAAGTGCGGTCTATAGAGGTAGATAGTAGGCCTTAGACGACATCGATAGGGCACACAAATTATCTTGCACCTCATGCAGATCAATTATTTATTTGAAGGGAAGCTCCATGGAGATCCCGGTCCCTGACTCAAGTTGAAAGAGAAGCTGCACTATCTGATGGGTGGTGCCTTCTATGTCTGTAGCATTGGGAGGTTGACTGAAATCTTGAAAGATAAATCCCACTCCTTTTCCTCGATCTTTGCTGTGATATATTCTGCCGTGGTGACTGAATAATCAAAGAGGAAAGCGGAAGGCAAGCCCATTTAAGTCAAATGGGAGAATTACATTCGCATTTTTTTCATAGTCCTCAGTGTTGCTAAGCAATTGCTAGCTTGGAGGATGGCTGCATGACAATAGATGAATTCTCTCGCCTTATTGGTAGCTGACCTCCGATCTTCAATCCCTGCATTATCAAGTTTTCGCTCGCCATCGCATACAACTTTTCCAACAACTTCTCTACCTTGGGCACCTTTTCTGCAATGAACTATGGAACCGGCTCCATTGTTCTATGCACTACCCTTCTTAAACCTACCGCCTTTGCCATGAATTGGAGCGCTGACTGAAGAGTCAAATAAAGAGACTTGAATTTCTCCCAATAGGAGATATATAATTTCTGGGCTACTAGAAGGAGATCTGACTGAGGAGTAGGGGGTTGGGGAGGATTCTTCAAAAGACCAATTTCCATCTCCTTCAACCTGAAATCCTGCGTCAGCTCTTCAATTCTCTTGTCCGCGATGGAGAGTCGTTCCTGCAGAGTCCTTAACTCGGAAAACAATTATTCCTTAGCCTAGCCTCGGGTTGTGGATTCTTTTTCTAGGGAAATCTTTACTTCTTAGATCTCCTTCTCAAATTGAGCTTGTCAGTCCTAGAACTCATCTTTTTGCTACATTTCACGCTCCAATTGAGCTAGTTGATCCTGATTTCCCCATTCTTTTGCTGCATTTCTCCCTTTGCCTGAGCCAACTGGTCTTGTAATTCTTGGTTTTTTTGTTGCATTCTGGCAACCAAGTTGGGATCCAAGGACTAGAACTTTGCAAGTTCTGCCCAGAGTTTGGCACTTTCCGCCTACGCTTGTTGAGATCTTCATGCAATTTTGGCATCGTTGGCCTTCTCCTTTTTCAGTAGGACTTCTATCCTTTCTTTAATGTTCCTAAGATCCTCTTCTCTTTTCTTCAGTTGGTGACTATGCTTGAGAAAGTCGGTAGTCACCACTCATTGGGTTTCCTCCATTAGCTCAACTTTGTCTTATGGTCGAGCTGTGCGCAAATCGATCCCCACGACATGGATCATATAATCCTTAGGTTGTGTCTCCCCTTGCGATTTTATGGTGTTTGGAGTTATGGTTGCAAAATGCAACGATCCATGAACCTCATTGAAAAGGGTCTGCATGCATGGCTCGGCAGGCTTCATTACATCCTTTTCTTTTCTCTTTTGGACCTTGATAGCCCATGTTGCCTTAGTTCTATCACTTTGGCCCATAAATTCTGTTAGTGACTTAATTAATTCACCAGTGAAGGGAACACTAGGAGGAAGAGAAAAAGGGAACGAGAGAGTTGTGGTCTTGGATGATGTCTTCTTTGGTAGAGAGACCATTAATGGGGAAAACGGGGGTATGTTATGCCAAGGTCTAGTTTGGGAAGTGACAGAAGGAATCATAGGGAGTGGTGGCGGTAGAGGAGATATAGAGGATACCATATGTTGGGAAGACTGAGTCGGAGTTGACGCGATGGTAGCAAAAGGGGTAGCAATGGTGGGTCCAGATTAGGCTACAAGAAAAGATGGAACAAACCACAGGGGAGTAAAAGCTTCTTGTAAGTCCACAAATAGATCACCCTAGTCCCCAAACTATGGATTCTGTTGAGCTTCCTAGTAAGGCCGAGAGCTATGAGTCACCTTAACATTCAGCTCCGCTACGTCATTATTGGGATTATAATCCCATTTTTCACAAATTAATTCCATCCCTCCCTTCTTATTTTTTCCTCTGCAAAAGTTGAGGTCAATAATCACTTTTTGGTGAAACACCTCAATGGCCAACAACCTATCTATGATGAATATCAGGAACCAGAATGGTTCCTCGGTAAAACAATGCAACCTTATGAAAGTAAAATCCTCCCCAAGGAACCAATCACTAGGAGGAGTAAAATTCTGCATCCATCTGGTTTGCTTGGTGGAAAGTCGATAACCCTCACCATTCGTACTAAAATCCTTCAGAATCAGAGCTAGGAAATGCTCAAAAAAATGCATAGTAATCATAAGTTACAGAAAGGATGGAAGTCCACACATAAACCAACCTTCTTACTCCCTTTTCATCAAGCATAGCCAAATTCATACGGTTTCCAAAGAAGTTGGGGTTCTGGTGTAAGAACATGTGAGTAAGGAGAGAAGAAAACCTGAACCTATGCTATGTGTTGTATTCCTTGAATTGGTTCAACATCTCCCGGACAATGACTTCCGCAAAGTCATATCAAAATAAAGAATGTTGTTTTCTCAACTGAAAACCCATACCCATTTGAAACTATAGAATGTCCCTGTCACTATCCATGCTGCAAACAAAAGCCATCATAGAGAAGGCATCCTGCAAGTACAAGTTGAAAGAATTGTGTGCAACCAGAAGCTATGGCGGCTTTGCTGCATCTTTCCTGGGCATTTTTGTTTCTTGGTTATAAAATTCGAGGGAAAATTTTTTGGTCCTCCAGAAATCTTCCCCACCTTCTAAAGTGAATGTCTCCATTTTTCTGCTCTGGATCCCTTTCTAGTAGGGATGCATAGCATATTCCTAATAGCATCCACGTTGATCACCACCCTCAATTTTTGGCCTTCAATGGCACCAGTATCTGGGTTGAAATTCTGAGTGCACTCATGTACTAATTCTAGGCATTGATGCACAAAAGGAACCATATACTATGGAAGACCACAAAACCATTACTTGTATGCCAGGGAATCTTGGCTACTAGTCCTTTTCATCCTCTTGTAGACTTCTTCCCTAAGACTCTTAGGGTTGGTCCTAAGGATAGGTTCATGAATGTTATGCCATTCTTCCGCTATCATGGTCTGGTTCCTATGATCTTTCTTGTCTATGGCCTGCGTGTGAGGCCACTTTGGCTTCTCTGGTATCCTAGGTGAAGCATAAGAGATGCCATCGAAGATATCAACCATTGGAACTAATAACATGGCATCAAGTAAGCTTTGTGCCACCTCACTTTTTGCTTCCATTTGAGGATTCTAGGCTATTATAGGAATCTGTAGACTTTGCAAACACTCCACTTTCCTGCAACTCGCTTGGGTTCTTCAGAAAATGGTGCACTGAAATCCCTTTGCAATGAACAACGTATTCAAAAACTCATCATGGTGTTGTTATTCTGCATGCAACACTTAGGCTTTCCTTATTTAGGAGTTGGAAACAATAGCTATTTTAAGAAATAAATTTGGCACGTACTGCTAGCTCTTTCGTGCATGCAAAATGAATTCCCACTCCCTTTGAAAAGACAATAGTTCATAATGACAATTACTCATCATGAGCTATGGTACCATTCCTTTGTAAATTGAGCTGCAAATTGAACGCTTATGAGACCATTCACATGCTCCTCAATTATTAACTTAAAAAGAATGATTAAGCAGGAAGGCACAATAATTATACGAAAATTCATCTTTGGAGACCAAAAAAATGCTCATAGTGTGACATCTAGCACTTGACCGTGTGGATCATTACCTGTGGCTACCACCAGTTTAAGCTAATTAATTACTTCTTAACTTGCATGCAAGAAATCATACACAACAAACACAACTTGGTGAGATTTTTCGAGTTTTCTCTAGATTATCATCATGTTTATCACACACATAGCCCTGGATCTTTCTATAAATAGACTTAAGGAAATCAACAAAATGTGCATTTGGTAATTGGGATTAGAGATAGGTGCAATGAATACTCCAATTAGGCTTACTAGCAATAGGTCGCAAGAAGCTTTTTTAGGTGAAATTTCTAGCAGACGTCTAAATCGCATGAGTAAGAATAAGCATTCTCTACCAATAATTGTTATGAAATGGGTACTGGGGAGGGATTGCATAGAATACGAGGACAAGTATAGAGTACATACTGATATTTTCTCACTTTTTTGCTTCTTTGCCTGACATACAGGTGCCCAAGCAGATGATAATACAACCCACCATGAAAATCTTCCCAAAGTGCTACCTCGGTGGCCTTAGCAAAGTTGTGACGAATGCGGTGTATGGTCTTGGTCTTCCCACAACAAGTGATCTACGTTGACACATTGAAGAAGATGCAGTGGTTCCCTGGGTGTCGTTCTTGAGTGGATTTCACATTATGACGATTGGAGAGCACCACCAGAGAGTTTCTCGTGCTTACCACTTCTTGCTGTGATGCTACAACATAGTACTGTTCTACGACGTGGAGTGGTACACTGACTTCAGAAACCTGGTATTTCCTCCACCACTTGCCATTGCTGCCATTGATGCTGTTGTTGCTATTCCCATTGCACCTGCAACTGCTCTAGCAGCTATTGATGTGGTTGTTCCTGATGGTGCTAATGCTGATGCTGCCCTAGTTTAAGAATGGGCTATTTTCTCCTATTTTTTGTATATATGTGTTGAAGGCTTTTAAAACATGTTCTCAAAAAGCTACTTAGTATATATATATACTCAAAAAGTATGCCCCGAGGGCCATTTGGCATTGTAATATCAAAGTATATATTATCGTATAATGAATATATAACTCTTTTATCAAATTTTTGTCTCTTTTGCTTTCTCTACTTCTTGCATTATGGGTTTCGTTTAATAAAGACCAGGTTGAACAAAACATAAAGAAAATTTACATAATTACATATTTACACCGATAAAAATGATTAATGAATCTAATTAAACAATTTGAGATGAATTCCATTGACGAGAATTCCCAATGCTTCTTTCTCCATATTTTCTAATTCAAATGCATTCTGGTACTTGCATTGAATAATTCGAAAAGGGCCTTCCCACAAGCTATCAAATTTTTTGTGTAGGCCAGGCTTCACAACTCTTTCATTGAACTTTAGCACTAAGTCTCCGCATTTAAGACCTTGGTCGGAGGTCTTCTTGTCGAACCACCTCCTAACCACTTGTTGACGGTTAGACATGGCTATCAGGGCTTTTCCGTGTTTCTCTTGCACTTCCAACAATTCAGCCAACTGGACCTCCATGGCTTCATTCTGCTCAACCTCTAGAGATTTAAGCAACTATAGTGCAGAGATTTCTGTGGAGACAGGAAATAGCACTTCTTTCCCATATACCAACTCGTATGGTGAAGTATTTAGGATTTTCTTGGGGGTTATTCGGTCTGCTGAGAGTGCTTTTTTTAGGTTTTGATGCCACTCTCTTTGGTGCTCTAACTCGATTCATTTAATGAGTTAGACTAAATTTTTATTAGTTAACTCATCTAGACCATTTCCTTGCAGGTAATAGTTTGTAGATATTTTTAGGAATATGTCATGCTTAAGTGTGAATTGGCATACCTTTGAACCCAGGAATACTTTTGCATTGTCGGAGATGATGGTCTTTGGTGGGCCAAACCTTGTTACTAGTTCTACGAGAAAGTTCACAATCTCTGCCTCCGTCGTATTTCTTAGGGGCATGGCCTCAGTCCATCTGGTAAAGTAGTCCATAGTTGTGAGGATCGATTTATGTCTAGCGTTGGAAGTGGGATTAATCATCCTGATGAAATCTAGTCCCCACTATGCAAAGGTTTCTTCAACCACTATCAGATTCAGAGGCATTGTGGAGTTTTTACTTCTTGTGAAGAATTGGAATTATTTGCAAGATTTAACTAGAGAGTGTGAGTCATTGAACAATGTAGGCCAAAAGTACCCGACACAGATAATTTTGATGGTGGTGGTCTTTGTAGAGAAGTGTCCGCCTACGGGATTGCTGTGAAAAATGTCTATAATTCTTTTCACTTGCTCTAAGGTGACACACTGCAACAGAACATGATTAAAGTTCCTTTTAAAATGGACTTCTTTGATAAGTGCATTCCCGCTATTCTACAATCTATAGAATCTTCTCTTCTAAGAAGGTAGGCTTGCCAGATATTTCCTAGTATGCATAAATCTCATTCTATCCGCCAACCAGCAACCTTCGGACTTAGATTCATTTGTTAGAACCAGCTCGGGTTGCTCCTCTTCAGCTACTACTTCTTTTTCATGTGCCAGATACTCGCACAATCCTCTTCCCCAGACAGTCTTCATGGGCCTGACCGCAATGTCATATTCAAGGATTTTAGTAATCTAGTTGGCCCTTTTTTTTTATGATTTCTCTTTTGATAATGTATTCACACACACTGGAATGCATGACATATACAATCACCTTATTGTAAGATATGAGGTGTCAAAACTTATTGAGCCCCTTAACAATGGTAAATTCTTTCCTTTCGACGAAGTTATAGTTCGTCTCATAATACTTTAAGGTCTGGGAGTGGAGTGCTATCAAATGTTCTCCCTTTCCTTCATCATCCTTCTGGGTCAAAATAGTAGCGATGCTGGATTTGCTACTGAACACATACATTATGAAGTCCTTTGATAGGTCTAGGTTTACCAGAATAGGAGCTGGAGAAATAGTGTCTTTAACCTTCTCAAAGGCTTCTCTAGCCTCTTTTTTCCATTTGAACAATTGATCCTTCTTGAGCATCAGGGTAATAGGTGTAATTAATCCTACAAAATCATAAATGAATTTTCTTATGAAATTTACCTTTCTTAGGATGGACTGAACTCCCTTCTTGTTGACTGGTAGTGGAAGCTCCTTGATTTCCTTCACTCACTTTGGGTCAATTGCAATTCCATATTTAGACACCACGTGTCCCAATAGTTTTCCTTGTGGAACTTTGAAAACACATTTTTTTGGGTTCAGGGATATCCCGAACTCCTGGTATTTTTTAAAAACCATTTCTAGATGATCAAAATGATCATATTTAGACTTAGAGAATACTGTCAGATCATCCAATTAGATTAAGATAATCTTGTTGATCAATTCTTTGAAAGCAATATCCATTTCCCACTGGAAGGTACTCCCACATTCAAGAGATTGAAGGGAATTTTTGCATAAGCGAACGTCCCCCACTTAGTAGTGAATGTTGTTTTGTGTCGGTCCTCTTCTTTTACCCAGGTCTAGTTGTAGCCGAAGAAGCCATCCAATAGAGAAAACATTTCCAAGCCAACCACTATTTGTAAGATAGACTCCATGGAAGGCAAGGGATAGTGGTCCTTCAGGGATGCTCTGTTCAGATCCTAGAAATCAACACACAGGTGGATGTCTCCATTATTTTTCCGGACAGGCACCAGGTTGGACACCCATGTGTTGTGCTTGATTGAGAAGACAATTTGGGATTTAATTAGCTTTGTTAACTCTTGCACCATCAATTCCTCAATCTTTGGATTCATTGGTCTCTGCTTCTGGAAAACAGGTTTTGCTCTATCTGTCAGTTCTATAGTATGATAGCTATAGTATGCTGGATGATTTCAGGATCATATCCCTTGAGGTCATCATACGACCAGGCTACTACTCCTTCACATTTTTCACAAAAATGGATGAGCCTTTCTTGATCATGTTGTGGAACATCCTTTCCGACCTTGAGCTTCCTTTCATCCCCGACTTAAAGATCTGCATAGTCACTTTTGTCCGCTACAAATTTCGTCTTATCATTCCTTGTATCGTCACAAGTGAATAGGTTCTCGAGAGTGACCAGTCCTTTTGGAAGCTTGCTGGACCTCAACTAAATAATTTTCCCTTCATAGGCTTCTACGATTTTCAATTGGAGCTGATCCGCAAACTCTCTAGAGTGCTGAATGAATGAGGCGATGTGTTCATCAGTTTCAAACAATTTCCAGCTTTGGTCATTATCTGGGATTTCTAGTCAGAAAATTACTTGCACGGAGTGTATGTTATGAATTAGGTCAAAAATAGGGTCAAATTGAGATCCTATCATCGCCATGTGATCCACAACTGTATTCTACTCTCTGGGGACCATTTGGATATTGAAGGCTTCAAACCCTTCAATCAGGTCCCAAACTCTATGTCTATAAGATCTCATGCAGACATTCTTTGCTAAAGAGAGCCCTCAGACTTGGTTGACTACTAGCTCGGAGTCTCCGAACACCATTATTTGTTTAACGCCCATTCGCTCCACTAGACTTAGAACTTTTCCTAGGCCTTCATATTTAGCTTCATTGCTCAAATAGACAAACTGAAAGTAAAATGATTTGAGGGTCTTTTCATTGGATGGGGACGTCAAACATATCCTGGATCCTACACCAAATTTACATCTTTCTCCATCAAAATGCAACAACCATAGCTCTGAGGCTTTACCACCCTCAGATTCCTTCATGACCTTTAGGATCACTTGATCCTCATCATAGATGACATAGGTTCCCAATCCGGTGGCACGATAATTTCCAAAAGGATCAATTTCTATAAATTCGTTCAGGAGAACCTTTTCTTGATCAATCCGGTCTCTGGTTACTTTCTCGTCCTCAAGTAACTTAGTACAATACATTTCCTCTTTTGTGATAGAGGTACGAGTGGCCTCAAATTTGATCATGGATTCATCTGTTACATGTTTCGAATGCAAAGGTTCAAACACTATCTTCATTTTAGCTCCATGTTTGGTCCTGAGGATCAAGTGTGGCCAATCCAAGGAAAGATATCCACCTATCTTGGAAGTGAATTCCCGGGATAAGCAAAGACCAAACATGGGGGGGATGTCTATGATCATGATGTCTTGTGGAATTGTGATACTAGGGCAGGAGAATAGAGTCAAAGGGAGGTTCTTAATGACACCTATAGTTTCAACCTTGTTCCCATCAAGCTGCATAACCCCTATGTTTAAAGGTTCATAACTAAGTCCTAAGGTTTCAACTATCTACTTGGGCATGACTGTGGTACTAGCACCAGAGTCAATCATAGATTTGTGCAACAACTTGTTACCCACAATGAGAGTCAAGAAGAAGGGTTTCAGTTTAGGCTTACTTTTACTTTCAGTTGAAGCTTCCTCTCCATTTTTTGTGAGGACTTTGGCCTATGATGGTGAATTGGTGGCCTTTCCTTTGGAGGTTTGCTCTATCGGCTCTATGCTTGCATCTTCTAGTAGAGCCTTCTACAGTAATGATTTCTTCTCCAAAATATCTAAGATATCCCAAAGAGATACATTAGCAAAGGATTTCTTCAATTGTTCCACTACATTGAATGTCGACGAATTCAAAGACTTTTGTTGCTTAGCGCTTGTTATAACAATCTCCCTGCGTGGCTGAAATTGATATGCAATTGTGGAGGTACTAGGAGCTTGGTCAAAAAAACTTATGGGTTACGGGACGACCGGTTTGCTCGTGAATCTCCTCTTTGAGTGAGTGTTATAACCTGATTACACTTGTGGGGCCTTTGATGAGGACGCATCATTTGTGAACACTACCTCTTCTTCTTCCATCCATGAGAATAGCACGTGGTCGGGAGTTTTATCTGTTTCTTGCTCCAGGGACATTCCTTGCATTTGCATGGTGAGTACCATGTTTTCCATTTGCGGAGAGGCATATACATAAGCTCCTAAATCTAACGCCATGCCTTGAATGCGTTGTTCTACCACTTGTTGTAGATTGCCATGCAAAATTTTTTGGGGCATATGTGCTTCATTGCATGGGAATCACCAAGGATTGATATCATCAGTGAGATTATTTTTCCCCGCTACCAATTCTCTGTTCGAACTTGGGTGAGAATTCTGCAGTGGAGTAGTCACAGACACCATCTAATTACTTTTTTGAGCCTGCAGACTAGTGCGTGAGCCTCCTTAAAATTGGTTCTGTTGGTAGGAAGATTTTCTGCCTTGATAATTTTGGTAAGTTGGCTTCAAAGGCATGGAATGGTTATGCTTGATGGTAGTTATTTCATTTGAGATATTCTACAACAACTCCTTGACATCACTCATCTCATCTTTTGAAGAATTAGATGTAGAAGAAACGTTCTATGGTGCGCTCAGATATGCGTACATAGATTGGGAGGATCAGATGCACTGGTAGAAACTATCCCTTGGGTGAGAATCGACAACTCAACAAATATAGGAATAGCAGGCCGAGGTGGCAACTTTTCAACATCGATCAAATTATTCTCCACCTTAATAGCAACGTTATATGCATCTGAAAAGGTGTTCCCACCAAGGGAATGGATCATCACTAAAATGTCAGCATTGAGAGACTTTAGATAGAATATGAATGCCAAATCTGTAGTCGAATGGATTGCAAGTTGAATCCTTTGCCAAGTCATGTGAAACCGGGCATTAAAGTCGGTCATGACCTCCTGAGGGGCCCGCTTTATGGTCGCCAGTTGCTGAAATAGAAAAAATCGATCTCCATTGTTTGAAAACCACTCGTAGAAAGGATCTCCAAGCTGATCCTAGGTACTGATAGTATTGGCTCCCAAAGTGCAGTACCAATCAAGTGCTTTGCCTTTGAAAGAGGCTGCAAGTAGTCTCAATGCTACATTTTGATCGGTTACACCATGCACCAAACATACATCTACCACATCTTGTAGATGTTTGGATGGTGTTTTCGAGCCTTCCCCTATGAATTTTGGTACAACTTTTAAAGAAAATGTTGGGATAGGAGCCCAAACGATAGGTGCTACTAGTTCTATAAGAGGAATTCTGGCATCCCATGCCACATAATTTCTATTAGTAATTGACAACATGGTTGGTGGAGGGATCAAAACATTCACTAAACAGGTTCTTATTTGTATTATTACCAGCGGTGGCACTAGTAGGCCAGGGTTGTTTGTTGTTTGAGATCTAGTAACAGGTCTATGGATCATACACCCACTTTCAAATTAGATACATTAAAAGCAAGTCCCACCAGACGTGCTAGAAAAATAATTGTTGATGTCTAAAATTGCTAGGCAAACAACCTTATGGGAAACTCAGTTAATGAGGGAACCAATTGTGCTAAACTGAGTAACCTCTAGGTTTTTAGATGACTCCTATATTTTGGGGGGTTTGGAATGGGAAAAGGAAGCACATATTAAAAATAAAGTTTAATCTAAGGAAATGCATTGGGAATTAAGTATGGACACGATAAATATTCCTTTCAGATGAGATTTAAGGGCTTGTTCAACAATATCCATGTCCAGAAATAATAGAAAGTACAGATAAAAAACCTAAGAAGTTTATCAAATAACATAACAGAACTTCCATACACATTTACTGAACAAGAAGAGTTGAAGACATGATCTGAATCAATGAATTTATATTGAAACTATAGAAGTCTTGTAGATAAACTACTAAGTACAAGAAACAACACAGTATAATGTCTTTTCCATTAACTAAGAAATAGAGAGGCCAAACAATATGGCACAATTTGTAAATATTAGTACAATAATCAAAGAACAATACAAAAGGCCTACAGTATTTTCACTTCTTTCTATAATTTTAAAACCCTTTTTCCAAGAGCCAAAGTAGTATATATAGATGATCATTCCACAACCTGAGAGCCAACAACATAAAAGATTCCAAGGCATGAGCAATGATGTCCGTCATAATGATTCCCAGAGGCCGTTGCAACAAAAAAGATTCCAAAACGTAAAATGCAGTCGCCTTCAAAAAAGATGCGCCCCTTTGCAAATGATGACTATGGTCCCAGTGTGGAAGCAGCAAAATTCCCATGAAGACACATGTTTCCCACCCATATAGTTGGTTAGGATATGTGGCACAACAACAGGGCTTCATATTCATTCCTAAACTTTCCTTGTGATCAAATTCCCCGCAGAGAAGACATGTGGAGAAAGTCTAGTTTCAAGTGCTACCTGTGGGATCCACCAAAAGGTTTCCTGTGGATTGATGCAAGGTGGAACATGGGTGGAGTTTAGAGGAAGAGCAAGGGGAAGAGGGCTCTCAAAGGCCTACACTACTGACACATGGAAAATTAGCGGGGCTCGATAAAAAAGTCAGGGGAAGAAAACCTTCCAAGGAACGCGCAATGGACATGTAGAGCAAGCGGGCGAAGGCACTTCAAAAAGGGGCCCGAAGATATTCAAACACATGAGGTGTAGGATGGGGCCGATGCAAAAATAAACCATGACCACCCAAAGGGAGCTTAAGGATTTTAATCCACAGGTCCCACACAAATCATGGTTCAGGGGCTAGCATATTGTTTATCACACCACAGGGCAACACTATTCCTAAGTCATTTAGAATTGATTTTCCATGCACCAATTATGTAGTAGAATATGAGACTCTTTTAATAGGATTATGAATGGAAATCAAATGGAAGATCAAGCACCTACAAGTTTATGGAGATTCTCAATTGGTAGTCCGACAAGTTAATGATGATTATGATACCAAAGATGAAAAGCTCACTCCATACAAGGGGATCGCAGATAGTCTCAAAAAATATTTTGACAACATCCTCTTTCATCAAATACCTTGCATTTAGAATAGGGTAGAAGACGCCATGGAAACCATTGGTTTACTCATGGACATACCTAGCAACATGCCTAAATTCAAGTTTTTTGGTAGCATAACTTTTGGTCCCTACCTTTGACGTCCCAAATTCAGAGATGGTGTGTGAATTTGTTCGTCCTAATTCACCATGGTACAAAGACATATATGATTACCTCCATGCTGAAATTATACCCCCAGACCTCTCGAACAACCAACGTAAGACATTTATCCATAATTCCTTGAAGTATACCATCATCATAGATACCCTTTATAGACGCGCCCTAGCTAATACTCGGTTGAGATGTCTCAATACTGAGGAAGCACAAGAGACCTTGCATGAGGTACATGAGGGTATATGTGGGTCCCACTCTAGTGGTCCCACATTAGCCAAGAAGATTATGAGACTGGGCTATTATTGACCTATGATGGAAAAGGACTCATATATCTTTGTCAAGAAATGTTGACAATGCCATATTCACAGAGACTTGATACACGTGTCAACACAGGAGCTCCATCCAATAATGTCACCATATCCCTTTGCCCAATGGGGACTGAACCTCATCGGTAAGATACATCCTACATCCTCCAACTGTCATAAATTCATCATTACTGTGACTGAATACTTTACTAAGTGGATTGAAGCCATTCCTATGACCTACATTACAGGCATACAAATTTCCAAGTTCATCCTTAACTATATCATTTTTCGGTATGGTGTTCCTCAATCCATAATCATGAATAATGATTTCCCTTTTAAAAACCAAGAAGTCTGTCACCTCTGCCAGGAATTCCATATCTAACACCACTTTTCCACTCCATATCCAACACCACTTTTCCACTCCATATTACCCACAGGTTAATGGACAAGCTGAGGCTTCTAACGAAACAATCCTTAGAATCCTTAAAAGGGCCATTAATGATGCTGGTCATGATTGGCATTTACATCTTAACCCTGCCCTATGGGCTTACCGGACAAGCATTCACACTCCCACTGACACCACTCCATATTCCTTGGTATTCATTTTTGAGGCCATATTGCCTATTGAGGTGAGATTCCTTCCCTAAGGGTATCTCTGAAAGGGCATATTGATGATGAAGAGAACTGTGTGTCAAGACTACATGAGCTAGAGTTCCTAGAAAAATGAAGACAAAAGGCACTAGATCATCTTGAAGCATATCAAAATAATCTTCATCGCAGCTACAACAAGAAAGTCTTGAATCGACATTTTGACATTAGTGACTTGGTTTTAATGGAAAATCCAAAGAATCAAGCAGAAAGAGAAAAACTAGGAAAGTTTGAGCCAAATTGGCTAGGACCTTATATTGTCACATAAGTGTTTGGATCAGGAGCATACCAACTCTCTACCCCTGAAGGTGAACCACTATCAACGCCAATCAATAGCCTTCATTTGAAGAGGTTCTACATATAGCCTTTGAGAGCCTTGTCATAATCATGAAAAATACAAAAAAATGGAAAAAAAATCGTTACCTAGATGGAAACCTAGCAAACAGGAGTCTTGGTAACATAAAAAAATTTAAAAAATCAATAAAATAGTAAAGAGAAATAATTCGTCCAATAGTGAAAACCCCTTCGGTGGTGCTTTGGATGAGTACCATGGTGAAAACCTGGAAAATAGGCACCATATATCACCCATAATAAATGGTTGTCCTTTCCATAACTTGGAATGATTGACATCGAGCACACTTCACATCTCTATTCCATCCTAGTCATAATAAATTGGTCTTATACCCAACTGGGGGAAAACATGACTTACGTCATTTGGTTCTTATAGTGGTTGTTCTGAGGATGTAAAACCATTGAAAAAATATGAAAAACATCACAAAATGTCCTGAAAAAATCCAAAAACATCATAAAACTTCAAAAAGAGAAAAAAAATCAAAACATGTCAAAAAAACCCAAAACATCTAAAAAATTTCAAAAAATCAAAAAATAGAGTCAGTGTCACTTGTGTCGGTGAGTCTTTGTCATTGTCGAACTACGTTGCCTTTGTGACTGGATGTAGACAAGGCCATTTGTTGATGTGCCCCGAGGCATTAGGTCAGTCCTTTAGGTTTGTGAAATAAACAAGGAAATCATGACTCAGTCTTTTATTAGTAAAAGAAAGTCAATGGTCATGTCAAACTATGAGGTCTCTATGTGTATAACGTAGGCAAGGCCATCCATCGATGAGCCCCCAAGGCTGCACTAGGTCAGTGCTTTAGGATTCATCATGTCAGTCAAAATAATTTAGGCATTGTCATCAAACACAAACAATTGTCAAAACATCAAGACAAATCATGCATCAACAAGACAAACAAGTCAACAAGGTCATTAAGTCAAACCAAACAAATTTCCAAAACACTCAAATAACCAAAACAATCAACCAATGTCTTATATAGGATGTGTCCTTGAAAATAGACATTGTCATTTAGTCAAGCTTCATAATTTCCTTATATAGGTGGTCACATGATCGAGACTAGACTCGACGTCTTATACGATATGTGTCATTATTGAAATCAGGCTTTATCAAACATCATCTTGTCAATCTCCTAGATAATTAAACAACAAACAGATCAAATTTTGGCAAATATTCTTATTGGCTCTTGACATTATGGCTTGTTTTGTCTTATCTTTTCATTTGGCTTTGTTGTTGAGTCTGTTACTAGCTTCCTCAAGGATGTCCCATGAAGGATTTAGAGAAGAAAGGATGTCTCAGGACTCTTTTTCTTTGACTGTTGTTTGTCAATTGTCTTTTGGTTTTGTCTTCGAGTCAAGTTACTAGATTTCTCAAGGGTGTCCCACAAAGGATTTATAGGAGTGATGACATCTCATGATTCGTCTTTTCTTTGATTGGTGTCTGCGGTTTGTCTTGACAAAAACACTGGGGCAATTTTTCCCTTAGTATGAGTTAAGACATTCCTTGTCTATGAGTGTCTGTTTTTAGTAGGTGGATGACCTTGAACACCTTGGTCTATCTCATATTATGGTGTTTGTTATCCATTTGTATCATTTAGCACCCAATGATGATTAATGCAAGGCCTATTATGTTTTGACGAAGTATTGAAGTCATTCTAATACTAACATCCATGACTTCCATGCTAACACTTCTTCTATTCTACATCTTCATCATCCTTACCTATTTTCCCCTATTCTTTTTTCCTTTATCTTCTAGTCCTCTTATCTATTTTGAGAGCACACTCCTCTTCTTCGAACCCGTCTGTCCTCTTGAGGGGGCATACCACTACTTTCTTGTTATCCTTCCTCATCCTACTTTCATTGGGGCATATCTTTTTTTCTATCTTTCATTGGGGCATATCTTTTTTTTCTATCTTTTTCTTTGACACAATGTGATAAAACGACATTGTATCAAAGAGGGGAAAAATGTAGACACTAAAAATTGTCCTAGGCCTACGACTCTTAATTTCTTTAAAATTCATAATTATATGTCCTCTATTAATTAAATAACTTTAATTATTTAATTAATTTATTATTACCTTTATTCTTCCTTGATTAATTAAATAAATATTATTTATTTAATTACGTTGTTAATTTAATCTATCTTCTTTCTAAAATTTAAAAAACTATTATTTAATTAATTTCTATGAAACTTTCTACTTGTTGACATCCCGAATGGCACAAAAACATTGCAAACAGAATATTGCTACTCTGTTTCTCCTGAAAGAGAAAGATGATCACATGGATATCTTAGCTCCCAAAGTCTTGGTAGTTGGGTCTCAACTGTGCTGATGTCCCTCAGCGGTCAATGTAATAGTAATATTCAAGGGGCCTACTGGTGTGAGCTTTTGGACTGTTGTGAGAGCAAACATAAACTTAAAACCTATTCTAACCGGGGTTTTAAAGAAATGTAAAAAGAGGTATCAGGGCTTTGGAATAGAAAAGAATGACACTTCATCCGAACTAACCAGACCTGTCACCTTCCAAGGGATTCCTAACTAAAACTGCAGAACAAAGTCAACTTGTGACTAAAACACAGCTTCGTCCATTCACAATGCTGATTTCAACAGCAAATTGCAAGTTACCATTCAAATAAAACATAAAACCAGACTTGATTCCTTGAAAGCTTCACAAATCAAATGATTAATTCAAGACAAACACCATTCTGAAACACAACATGAAATAGATTTTAATCTGGTTGCTTCTACTGTTAGTGAAACAAATAAGTAACATTTACAAAGCTAGCACAATCACCAGTGTATAGAAAATCTATGATTTCAAATTGTTCCCATTTACACTAAGAAAACTGAAAGATACATTAGAGTCTATTATGAATCTAACTCCTACTCCAAGAAGACAAAAGAAGCTCCTATTACAAAGAATCAGGATCAACTTTTATCCCCTCTATTCCTATTCTACTAACTACTAACCAAAAGTTCTTTGTCTACTACTTTCTCACTCCCAAGTTCTCGTGCCCCTTTACAAAGAGGAAAGAATGCCTTGTATATAGGATGCATCAAAAAGGATGTGCTATCCCCCCACATTAGGGTTTACAAAATATCTACTTCCAGGAGAGTTGGCTGCAAGAGGGTCGGCGTCCAGATCTTTTGCAGAAAGTCGGTTCTGCATTAAACTCAAATGATTGCTGTCTATGTCGGTGAAGACTATCTTCCGAGGCATTTTGTAGATCTTTTGCAGCTACCACACTTATTTCTGGCCTCTGTGTCCATTTTGAATCTCCAACATAGCTGCTTTGAGTGCCCTAAAATATTTCCATTAATGCCGAGATACCTCTGTCAGTAGATACCAGCTGTCCCCTTTTTCACGGCTTTATCTTCTTCCTCGGCTCTCTTCTCATCTAGATCTATCCTTCTGCGAGTTTGTCGGAGAGACCAACCTCCTCTGCTGAGAAGCCATGCCGAAGGCGCGTCCTTTCATCAAGAGCCCATTTCACTTCGGGGAGACCCTACACTATTGGCCCGATCTCCTGGCAAGATCGTCCCGGTCATATTGATGCCTTCTTCATTTGGTGGGCCCATTCTGTATCGGTAAAAGTTATGGTGACGCCAGACTCCTTGGGCGAGCTTTGTTTTCTATCAGGGAGACTTCATGGTCTCGGGGAGACCTTACCCTGAATGGCTCTTTTCTTACCGAGCCGCTCCTTGTTGTTGGCATGACCTTTCGTGGTCAAGGAGACGTTATAGCGACCCTTTGTTTTCTTGGCAAGCTCTCATTTCTTTCTGTGGCCCCCTCCTTTGATTGGTAGGACATCTGCCTTCGACAAGACGTCATGGAAGGCGCCAAGAGCTACAATGATATGTTCCTTCATTGGCAGATTCGCCGCTATCGGCAAGACACAAGACGGTCGCTGAGACCACATGGGGAAACCCTTGTTTTCTTCGGAGTCTCCCCGAAATCCTTTGTTGACCCTCTTGCGCCAGTTCCTATTTTTGTTTCGGCTTGACTCCCGCCGAAGGAAAACATATCAAGGCCCTTTACTCAGTTGGCAAGACATTAGGGGTTCGCTGAGACATCTCGGCAAAGAGAGAACATTGTGCCAACGGTGAATACCCTTTGCCGCCCGTCGGTGAGACCTGAAGATCTCGTCGAGACCTCTTGGTGGGGAGAGAACCTTATGGCGATATAAGAACCCATCTGAAGGCGGTCGGCAACAACTTTCGTCAAGATCTTTAAGAAATATCCTCATGCCCACGACTTGATCCTGCAGAACAAGGTCTTCGTTAGAACAATACATTAATATCATGCTTTTTTCCAAAAAGAAACTTAACTCCGGCGGAGGCGGAGCCAACACGGGACCGAGAAGAAAAATTAAACAAGTCCCAGCGGAACCAAGACCGGAACAAAACATGACCCAGAAACGACATCCCCCCGTCTTTAAAACTGGCGGGGGCAGGGCCAAATGAGCCAGGGAAACAACCAACATTTCCAAGTTGACACCCCGAACCGACCCCGCTTCCGTGAAGAAACGCAGAACGCAAAAGGATGGCAACCAAAACACCGACAGAGCCTAAACGAAATGACGGACGGAACCAGGGTCAGAACCAAATCTGAACCAGAAACCTTGAGGAAGTCTCCAAGTTTTGGGCTCAGATTCCATTCTGAACCCGCCTCCGACGTCACCCGAAAAGAGGAAAATAATGGAACAAAAAGAAAGAGAAGGGGGAAGGAAAACCCCACATCTTCTGAGGTGTTCTGTAGATCTTTTGCAGCTACCGCACTTATTTCTGGCCTCCGTGTCCATTTCAAATCTCCAACAGAGCTGCTTTGAGTGCCCTAAAATATTGCCATTAATGCTGAGATACCTCTGTCAGTAGATACCAGCTGTCCCCTTTTTCACGGCTTTATCTTCTTCCTCGGCTCTCTTCTCATCTAGATCTATCCTTCTGCAAGTCTGTTGGAGAGACCAACCTCCTCTATTGAGAAGCCACGCCGAAGGCACGTCCTTTCATCGAGAGCCCATTTCACTTCGGGGAGACCCTACACTATCGACCCGATCTCCTGGCGAGATCGTCCCGGTCATACCGATGCCTTCTTCATTTGGCGGGCCCATTCTGTATCGGTAAGAGTTACAGCGACGCCAGACTCCTTGGGCGAGCTTTGTTTTCTGTCGGGGAGACTTCATGGTCTCGAGGAGACCATACTTTGAATGGCTCTTTTCTTACCGAGCTGCTCCTTGTTGTCGACATGACCTTCCATGGTCGGGGAGACGTTATAGCGACCCTTTGTTTTCTCGGTGAGCTCTCATTTCTTTCGGTGGCCCCCTCCTTCGGTCGGCAGGACATCCGCCTTTGGTAATATGTCATGGCGGGCGCCAAGAGCTACAACGATATGTTCCTTCATTGGTGGATTCACCGCTATTGGCAAGACATGAGATGGTCGCTGAGACCACATGGCGAAACCCTTGTTTTCTTCTGAGTCTCCCCGACATTCTTTGTTGACCCTCTCGCGCCAGTTCCTATTTTTGTTTTGGCGTGACTCCCACCGAAGGCAAACATATTGAGACCCTTTACTCAGTCGGCAAGACATTAGGGGTTCGTCGAGACATCCCGGCGAAGAGAGAACATTGTGCCGACAGTGAATACTTTTTGCCGCCCATCGGTGAGACCTGTAGATCTTGCCGAGACCTCTTGGCGGGGAGAGAACCTTATGGTGATATAAGAACCCATCTGAAGGTGGTCGACAAGACCTTTCGTCGAGATCCTTAAGAAATATCCTCATGCCCACGACTTGATCCTGCAAAACAAGGTCTTTGTTAGAACAATACATTAATATCATGCTTTTTACCAAAAAGAAACTTAACTCTGGCAGAGGCGGAGCCAACACGGGACTGGGAAGCAAAATTAAACAAGTCCCAGCGGAACCGGAACCAGAACAAAACATGACCTAGAAATGACATCCCCTCGTCTTCAAATCTGGTGGGGGCAAGGCCAAACGAGCCAGGGAAACAACCAACATTTCCAAGTTCACACCCCGAACTGACCCCGCTTCCGCGAAGAAACGTAGAACGCAAAAAGGACGGCAACCAAAACACTGGCAGAGCCGGAGTGAAATGATGGACGAAACTGGGGTCAAAACCAAATCCGAACCAGAAACCTTGAGGAAGTCTCCAAGTTTCGGGCTCGGATTCCGTTCTGAACCCGCCTCCGACGTCACCCGAAAAGAGGAAAAGAATGGAATAGAAAGAAAGAGAAAGGGGAAGGAAAACCCCATGGCCAAAACAGAGGAAACCAGAAGTGAAAGAACCAACCAAAAAAATGCGGAACCGGGATCGGCACTAAATCCGAACCAGGAACTTTGTTGAAGTTCCCGGGTTTGGCCCCAGTTCTAGTTTCGGGTCCGCCAACACGAAAAATAAAATGCCCAAGGCCAAAAAGAAAGTTAAGGAAAAGGACACTTACCGACAAAGACCAATGAAAAGG